>CM057820.1:107299278-107916778 GCA_030067965.1 Latrodectus elegans
ACAAATTAACAAATTATTTTAATATTCATAAACTGATATGAAGTGGAACTTTGAAATTAAACTATTGCAATTTATTTTATTAGAAAATAAATTTTTACATCATATAACACTGAAAAAGTATTCAGAGGTACTTAAAAGTATACTTAAATGTACCATAAATATTGATTTTAACTGTTGCAAAATTTGAAATATAATTTTGTTTGTAAAATAAACACTTATAGCTAAATTTCAATCTATTAAAGCAGTATCTTGAAATTTCAAAAATAATAAGCAAAACATGTAGAAAAATTAGCATGATGATTTATTACGAAAAGGTATTTCCTTTTTCTTTATAATGCATACGTATTTTTAAAAAAGATTATTGGTAATAAATATTACTATTGCGAGTTCAGCATACTAAACGAAAAATTTATTGCAACGAGCAACTTTTCTGGATAATTGCTCTAAACTTACATTCATTTTTTTATCTTGATGAAAGAGATAATTTTCAAAAATGCATTATCTATATTTTTATGTATTTTTTCAATTAATTATACAATTTAAAAGCCACTGCAGTGAATAAAAGCAAGAATGAAAAAAAAAAAGTTAAAAAATTTCTGAAAATTATTGCCTTTCTACTGATATGGTGCGTGGATTGCTAATTATGATGTATGCTCAAGTGTCAATCTGGTTCTAATCACGCTTAAAAGTTATAAATTACTGTTTCCAAAATTTTAAATAAATAATAAAACTTTTTAAATTATTTCGAATAATATCTTTAGGTATAAACCTACAAACACATTATCTATTTTAATCGAATAAGTAACAAAAATATTGATAATTCTGAATAAATTAATAAATAATTCTTGAATATTAAATAATTTTGATTAGAAACCATTTAATAATTTAAATTAAATAATTCTGAACAAAATAATGTTATGTATTTTGCAGGTCTTTTCTTTATGTGTAACTTTTAAGAGGTTTATATACTGTGATTAGTATTCAGAGACTTTAAACAATTTAAATAAATAAGAACAGTTTTAGAATTAATATGCGTAATGAAATTTTCAAATTGTCAATTATTTTTTCCATTAAATAGTTACATGTGAAGAATAAATCAACGTAGAAAATAATTTTAAAATTACGCAATTAAAATAATCTTAGTTGAATGGATAATCGTCGAAATGACATCGCAAAACTGTCTTTTATTTTTATGAAACTAAATTTGCTTCAGATTAAAATAGAATAATTTTATTTCACAAATACACGCAAAATACTTGGACAGTTAGATTAATTCAAAAACAATTTTATGCATACCCATTATATGTTGACTTATAATATATAGAACATAAAGTAAATTTTCGAGACAGACAAATACCGTAACTCTATATGCTTATTTTTTCAAACCTGTTTCGGTAATAAGAATTCTGTGATCGATATAAGAGATCGGTCGGGACAAAAATTTTTCTAGGTAAACTCTGATTCACGCTCTCTATATCCCATAATTTCTGTCACCTGAGTTCTCACGTGACGTATAATGCTCATTCTGCGTTGTATCGATTCATGATTGCGTGTCGAGCAATCGATTTGCAATCCGCCTTTTACTCTGTGTGACAGCTTGTTCTTAACAGGGGTCGACAAGCACGGAATTCCCTTTTTCGTCATCTATTGTTTGTATGTTTTCGTAATCCATAAGTAACATTTATTATTAAAAGCAAACCGTGATACTTTAGAAAGTGGTATGATGTTTATATTGTTTATTTAATGAACATTTTGTCAGAAACATCATTAGTGAAAAAGTATTGGTTTATTTATTTACACAGATAAAATGGTATTTTCTGAATATATATTTCATAAACAAGGAAAATACTTATTTATAATTACTATACTTTATTATAATTACCTTTTAAAACTTTTATTTTTATTAAAGAAATAAAACCATTATTTCTTATAAATAAAAACTGCAAACTGCAAAAATAATTTAAATTTTACTTTTGGCTGTACATTTTCTTAATTGTTATAAAAATTAATTACAAATCAACGAGCTCTTTTTAAAAAGAATTTTTCATGTATTGACAAGAAATTCAGTACCTGAATGTTGTTTTTTTATGCTATTATGCTATAATAATTAATTCTATAAAAAAGAATTATAAATATGATTTTCTTCTATTTATTTAAAAAACATATATATATATATATATATATATATATATATATATATATATATATATATATATATATATATATATATATATATATATATATATATATATATATATATATATATATATATATATATATATATATATATATATATATATATATATATATATATATATATATATATATATATATATATATATATATATATATATATATATATATATATGTGTGTAAATATGTACGTAAAATGAAATTTTCTATGTTGAAGTTTCAATCAGAATCACTGAATTATTGCTGAGGCTGCTCATAGCTGGTAATTAGCTTTATAGACTGTTGAATAGATTACATTAAGATGGCATTGCCGGAAATTTGATTTATTGGAATTTTTTGATAGTTCTGTGACAATCTCTACACAATCATGTATAACGTTTTGTTTATAATGAGGATAATTCCTCATCATATACTTTTAAAGAGAACACGAGTTTATAGTTAAAACCGATAAAAAAAAGTTGCAACAATGATTAAAACATTTTGTGTGGGATACAAGTAAGTAATAGTGTTGGGAATAAAATCACTTGGAACGAGAGCGCCACCATCCCCAAATATGTCCATCCTTGGTAAATTAATATACCATTGTATCGACCCATTAATCCTCCATCGTTTTTAAAAAATATAAATACAATTAGTGAAATATATAATAGCAGATGTTTAAATATTTCTTTTAAAATTTTTATAGCAACTCATAATTTAAATTTTTCATTAATTCATCATATATTATGCCAGATTGTTGTTTTAAAGAGAAAATTAAAATCACATCACTCATTTATTCCACATTTTTATACTTTTGAAGAAATTTGTGCCTAGTTGTAATAATTTTCCTTTAGAAATCCCATCATTTTTCACACTTAAGGTACATTTTTTCACGATAGTAATGTTATCTCATATATTCAAAGACGTTTATAATTTAATGATGCAGAAGTTTGGAAGATAAGATGATAGATTTTCTTTGTTATACGATTTTGACAGAAACATTAGAGATGTAATTGCGTTTGCTTTTGTTTTTTCTTTTTTGGTCATTTTCTAAGCACTATATCATCGAGATAATTAATTAATGCTAGTATAACATCAATAAATGTGAACTTAGTTAATAGAATTTTTTAATACAAGTCGATAGAACTTATTATTTCATTCGGTATATTATTTTAAAATACTGTGAACATTTTTGAAACAAAAAATGACCTCTTATTGTTTTTCAGTGTAAAATGAGAATTTAAACGTGTCTTTATTATGCTATGTTAGACTTACACAAATACATTGTTTTATTCTTGCATCAAATAAATATTCAATTACAAGAAATATGCGGGAAGTGGAATCATGAGAGAAGTCAATTTTTTTATAATCGCAGATTCAATGAAATATTTCAGACATATTTTAAACAAAATATGACTTTTATGTTTTAAGTTTTTAAAACTGTAAAAAGTTTAGCATTGTTAATTCTGTCTCCTTAAGTATGAATGACACATGGCTCGATCAGATGCAGCAACCTCTTTAATGTTAGAATGTTCGATTACTTTGATGTGTTTTTGTTCAAGAAATACAACTGTCACTTTTGTGAAATGAGAAGATGAAATATTTTAGTATTGTATAAGTTCCCCAACACTTACTGCTATTAGAATTTATGTAAATTATTTAGCTATTTACCAATAACTGTTGCTGTTATCCTGTGTTTCAACATTATAGCTTTGACATGAGTATCATTTTTGAAGAAAGAAAATTACATCAATTTTCTCAAGGTGTGGTATGTTAATGATTTTGAGTCATTTTCAAATATCCTTAATTTATCTTTTTGACTTGTCGGAACATCAAGAAATAGTTACACATTTGATTTTCAGTTACAACTTTAAAAATAATGCTGTGCAGACCATATCTTAGCACTTTAAGGAGCTACTTATGATTCGTTTTTCTCCTCGATTTCTTAGGGTCAATGGTTCAATGGACCTTGTTTGACTTCGTCAGACATTTGGTGGATAAGCCACACAAAAACGTATGATTCGGACATTTCACGTTTTAGTACTAAATTAAATTATGTAGTAACCACACAGAATGGAAAATTATTTGTATTTGCATTTGTATATAGATAATTTCATGAATTGTGCCGGATATAATGTAGTTTAAGAGTGATTTGGAATGCATTGGAATCATCAATTAGTATTTTTGTGGTGTAAATACATTATCCTAGATTTTAGATGATCATATATTGTGACTTCTGTGGAGTTCCGTAACCCATTTAAATAGAATAGAACGATGGGCCTTTAATTCTTTAATGATAATCATATACAAGGAACAAGACAGCGCACCCATTCTTCTTTATTTAAGCTAACCTTAAAAATCTAATAATCCTGTGGCAATTAATTATTTAACTAACATTTATTTTATGTTTAAGTACTCGTAATTAGCCGGTAAAAAGTTCCTGCTAAGGTGAAATAGTTCATATTTTAAAATATAATCATTCATTCTATTCTACTATTTCGCACCTGCATAGATTTCAGAAATTTCATGTGATCTTTATTATACATTTAATTAATTATTAATCAAAAATATTTCCTATATTTCATGAATTTAAAATGTAATTATCAGTATTAAATGTTATTGATATTCCTTAAATATGCTTTCAGAAAATTGAATGAAGAATTAAGCAAATTATGATCTTTAATGATAAAGTAAAAGTTTTGTTTAGTTAGCAAATTTTTCATCAATCATTTCTGGCAAAGGCCTTATGTAAAACAATACATTGATTCAGAATAAAACAACAAAATATGGTACTAACGGAATAACGGAAAAGTTCAAATGATAAAGCTACTAATAAATTTGAATACAGTAAAATATATTTTCTGGAAAAAAAAACGAATAGGTTTGAAAATTATATTTTTAAGGATCTTAAATTAAACTGTAATTTTACATTTTTAGTATACCGAAATAACATAATAAATAATAAAACATTTTTATATCTACAATAACAAGCATTAAAAAATCTGCTTTAAAGGCATAGCCAAATATTTTCCATTTTAATTTATTATTTTCCATCAGATTCAAGATTTTATATTTTCATATTCTATGCTAAAATTAATTTACTTCGTCACTTGTTTGGAATACTACAAAAAATACACCTTCTTCAGCTTCATAAATAATAGAAGTTATTTCTTTAATAAAATGAGAAAAAATAAATCTGTTTCAAAGAACAGGATATTAAAAACGAAAATTCATTTCCTGCACTTTTTCTTATCTTAACTGAAAAGCTTCGGGCATAAAGGGAAAGTTTGTACAAAAAATAATGTTCTAAAAAGTAACAAAAATTTTTGATGTACACAATTTTCAAAGTAAACTGTTTTCGAATTCCTCATGAATTTTCACATTCTATTTATTTAAAATAAGCTTAAATTTCCACGTAAAAGGAAACCGATATTTACATTTATGTTATACAGTATTGGTTTCTATTTTCAAGCAACAGCAAAGTAACTTATGCTGTTTATTTGAGTTTAAAATGTTAAAATATCAGTTATTGAATTAAATAAAATAATAAAATAAAAATATACTTTGATAAACGAGAATTTGCATAAAAATAATTGGAAATTTTCTCACCATGTCTTTTTATCTTTCATATAATAGTATTTTTATCATTTTTTAAATTTAATGAAAAGATACTGTTAGGATTAGTGGAAAATACTAATAATACTAATAATTATTATATTTTATAATTTTCAGATATTAAAACTTTATTAACAAATCTAATTTAATAATAAATAAATAAGATAAGAAATTCTAATTTTGTAACAATAATTAGTATGTTTTTAACTCCTTATTTTTAAATTTCGAAAGTAATTAATTTGAGTACTTTTATGCGTCAGTAAATTCTAACAAATTATGGGAAATATAATTGTAGAATAGTAATGAAAATTATTATATTGAATTAGGTAACAAAAGGTAAAGATATTTCAATTATAAATAAAATTTTTTATTTGAGTTATAATCAAATTATAAAAATCAACTTTTTCTATTTGATTTAAAATTTCAATTCCTTTTATTTGATTTCAAGACAAAAATTAAAAGTGCAAAGACACTTATTACTAGAGTTAATAGTTTTTTATAATTTTTTGTGATTGAAATGATTAAAAAGTAAAAATTAGTTAAAATTATGTAAATTAGTTTGTTAAATGTGTAAAGCTGAGATTGACTAATTAGATCCTCAATTAAGAAATAAATATGCAAAACAATTAAAGTTTTTTAATTTAAAATAGTTCCAACTAAAAGATTTAATGTGTAAATTTTCCATAAGAAATCAAATTTTTGTTATACAAACTTAATAACATAAGCAAAAAATTAGTCTTAGATTAAGATAAAAAATAAAAAAGCATTGTTGGAAAACAAACATATATAAATTATGTTAAACATAACATAAATTCTATTTTTAAGTTTGAACACACACATGTATCTATGATACAGAGCTCTGAAAAATAAACTTTTAATTTAAATTGATTTGTTTAATTATGAAGCTTACACTTTATTGTAGTAAAAATCTAAAGACTGAATTTAAAATTTTATGCTTTTATAGAATTAGATTATATATATTTTTCTGATAATATGTAAGTAATATTTTAAGAATCAAAATAAAGAAACTAGTAATTATAGTTTGATTAAAGTTGAGTGAAATAAAACTGTTAGAAATAAAAAATTTAAATATGTAACATTTTCTTCTGAACAATTTAATTACATTCTATAAACTATGTGCCGCCCATAATAAATTTTGAATTTATCAAAATTTAAATGAACTAAAAAAATTCAATCGAGTTAACTTTTAAAAAATGTAGGAATTATCAATAAATTGTACCGTTAAATTTAAAAAAGCTTACATGTGATTAATCTAGGGCAAAAAATAATATTTATAATAAATACTGTTTATATATATATATATATATATATATATATAATTATAAAGCAAAAAATATATACATATAGCAAAAATTATAAATATATATAAGAATATAAATATATATAAAAATACAATACAGAATATACAATACAATAGGAAATCTAGCCAGCGCAAAAGCAGCTAAAGAAAGATTTGCCAATATAAATAAGATAAAATATGAAATTGGAAAAACATTGAAATATAAATAAAATAAAACATGAAAAATATGGAAAAGCACTGAAATATATGAAACAGATGAAAAGAAGAATACATAGGGGCCACGTCTTCATCAGGAGGGAGATGGCCAGCTATGCTAAAAGAAAGAACACTCTTTTCTGACATGCTCGAAGGACAAATGTCTAAAGATCTTCGAGCAATTCCCCCAAAGAGTGTTCGTATTCAAAGAACCTAGGTTAAAACATTTGAATAAATATAAATGCAGAAAATTAGAAATACCTATAAATTAAACACAAATGCAATTAGAGATACTCATATAAATGAAACATACATACAGTAAAAATTTAAATACATAAAACCAAAGTCAGCAAATCAGATGGGATTTATACATGAAAATAGTATGAAAGTTGCCAAAAGTAATTTTAAAATTATAGTAAAGAAGTGTTGCCAGTTGTAATTAGATTAAATTTAAAATATAAAATATAAATGTAGGTGTTTTAAGGATTCTTGTAATAACTTCAATGCTTGGGTGGCCCTTATGTAGTTAGAAAAACTACGCATTACTTCAATCTTACAAGCGATTCCCTACTTCCTACATATTTTAAAATAAAATTAATTGGAATATTATTATTTTTTAAGTGATCTATCAGTCGTTTAATTTGATTTTTAGTAGATTCATAGTTGTTGCAAATATTATAAATGCGATTAAGTTCATTAATTATAATGTTTCTGTATATTTTTAAAGAAATATTTGAGTTCCAGGAAATTAACTTATTAACATGAAAATTAAATTGATTTGTTTTGTCGAAGACATCAATATATGTAGTAGAATTATCAATAGTGATAAATAAATCCAAAAATTCTGTTTTAGTATCAAATAAATTAGTTTTAACTAGAGAAAGCACTTCAGGATAAATAGTTTTAGAAATATCTTGAAATTTTAAATTGTTAAAAATAATGAAATCATCTATGTATCTGAAAGCATAAGGATATTGATAAAAGAAGTTTTTTTCGAAATAATGTAGAAATAAATTTGCTAGTGTGCTGGAAAAGTTTGATCCCTGTGGAATTCCACAATTTTGAATAAAAATATTTTCACCGTTAAATATATAATTGTTATAAATACACATTTTAACTAGTTTATTCCATTATTCAAAATTAATATTTAATAATTTTCTATAGTCCTGATAATAAATGTGTAATACGTTATTTAGTTTATCTATAGGAATACTTGTAAAAAGGTCTTTAAAGTCAAAGGAATTAACACTATGAATTTTATTTTTTGATAAGAAATCCAAAATAGGTTTATTGTTATTAATGATCCAAGTAGTATCTGATTTAATAATATAGTCTAGTATAATATTAAGAATTTTAGCAAAAATGATTCCAGGTTTATTCATGTATGATTTAGTACCACAGGTGATAAATCTAAACTTTATAGGAATTTTGTGAAATTTAGGAATGATTGTTAAATAAGGAAACTCTAATTTATAGTTGTTAATGTTTAGAAGTTTATAAAATCCAAGGAATTTTTAGCAAATTTATTTCTACATTATTTCGAAAAAAACTTCTTTTATCAATATCCTTATGCTTTCAGATACATAGATGATTTCATTATTTTTAACAATTTAAAATTTCAAGATATTTCTAAAACTATTTATCCTGAAGAGCTTTCTCTAATTAAAACTAATTTATTTGATACTAAAACAGAATTTTTGGATTTATTTATCACTATTGATAATTCTACTACATATATTGATGTCTTCGACAAAACAAATCAATTTAATTTTCATGTTAATAAGTTAATTTCCTGGAACTCAAATATTTCTTTAAAAATATACAGAAACATTATAATTAATGAACTTAATCGCATTTATAATATTTGCAACAACTATGAATCTACTAAAAATCAAATTAAACGACTGATAGATCACTTAAAAAATAATAATATTCCAATTAATTTTATTTTAAAATATGTAGGAAGTAGGGAATCGCTTGTAAGATTGAAGTAATGCGTAGTTTTTCTAACTACATAAGGGCCACCCAAGCATTGAAGTTATTACAAGAATCCTTAAAACACCTACATTTATATTTTATATTTTAAATTTAATCTAATTACAACTGGCAACACTTCTTTACTATAATTTTAAAATTACTTTTGGCAACTTTCATACTATTTTCATGTATAAATCCCATCTGATTTGCTGACTTTGGTTTTATGTATTTAAATTTTTACTGTATGTATGTTTCATTTATATGAGTATCTCTAATTGCATTTGTGTTTAATTTATAGGTATTTCTAATTTTCTGCATTTATATTTATTCAAATGTTTTAACCTAGATTCTTTGAATACGAACACTCTTTGGGGGAATTGCTCGAAGATCTTTAGACATTTGTCCTTCGAGCATGTCAGAAAAGAGTGTTCTTTCTTTTAGCATAGCTGGCCATCTCCTCCTGATGAAGACGTGGCCCTATGTATTCTTCTTTTCATCTGTTTCATATATTTCAGTGCTTTTCCATATTTTTCATGTTTTATTTTATTTATATTTCAATGTTTTTCCAATTTCATATTTTATCTTATATATATATATATATATTATATATATATATATATTATATATATATATATATATATTATATATATATATATATATATATATATATATATATATATTATATATATATATATATATATATATATATAATATATATATATGTATATATATATATATATATATATATATATATATATATATATATATATATATATATATATATATATATATATATATATATATATATATATATATATATATATATATATATATATATATATATATATATATATATATATATATATATATATATATATATATATATATATATATATATATATATATATATATATATATAATATGATTGTCCAACTAGTAAATTTATTGCAAAAAATAAAATGAATTAAATTTTTGCAGATGTTTTTAACTATAAAATATAGTTAAACAAGGAAAATGAGAATGGTAAATGTGTGTAAGCTCAATATGGTTCCTCACTACTTGGATAACTATGAATAATAGAACATTATAATTTATGTACAAAATGGTCAAAAAATTGACTAACAAGTATATATATATATATATATATATATATATATATATATATATATATATATATATATATATATATATATATATATATATATATATATATATATATATATATATATATATATTTACTAATTATAAAATAAGTTATCTTCATCATAAGTGCCAGCTTGTATCATAAATTATATTTTAAATTACTAAAGTAGTGTACAAAATAACAAAAATGACATCTCAAAATAAATGATCTGTTATAATTTCTTTCAGTATTCAACCATTAAATCTTTAAAGTGTAAATAAAGAATTAATTAATTTGAACTTATTAAAAATAATATTCAATAATTTTCTTATTAAATGTTGTTTTTAATAAAAAATTAAACATAAAACGGATCTCTAAAATGAAGTAAATTTAGAGACTAATTTTATTTGGAAATGAATGTTTTTTGCAAATTATAAATTGTAAATTTTGAGTTTCTATAGTATATCACAATACATTAATTACTTTAAAAATACATTTTCATCTGTGAATTAATAAGTTTTGCCAACAAAATATACTTTTAATACAAATACTAAAAGTGAATTAGAAACTCCAGGAATAAATTTTACACAGAAGAAAATATATTTCCATAGAAAAATGAAAATGCTTAGGGTAACAAGCTAAAAACTGGTATTTGAATTTTCTATTTAAATAAAAGAAAATAAGAAACATGTAAGTGATTAATTAATTTAAAGTGAAAATATATTATGCTTTGCAAAATCAATACAATTAACAATAAAACAATTTTTATAACATATTATTTAATATGTATAATAATATATTTTCATTTAAAATGCACGATAAAATTAGAGAAAAATTAAGTGATTTAAAATATTTAATACAATTATTAATATATATATCATAAAACTAATGCAGTAAAATAATATTTTAGTTTTAAGTAGCATAAATTTTATTTTATTCATAGTTTGAGTAGTATGCTTATAATATCTGAAAATGAGTACTACTCACTTTCCGTTATTCATAATAAGTATTTCGATAATTGAAAGAGTATATGTATTTTAAAAAATTCACCAGAATAAAATGTAAAATATTATTAGTCACATTCAAATAAAACTGATTGAGTTTATTCAAAACTGATGTTATGTTCCAGAATAAATTATACTGAGTCAACTTTAAAACAAGTAAAATGTACCAACTGGAAACAAAGTATTATTACTTGTTATGTAAACTGTATTTAATAATTTTGCTTTAAAATCGAACAAATTGGATACTTTAACATAGTATCTGCGTCCAATAATAAATTCATTGTTTTCATTATTTCACAATATTTAATTGACAGAAAACATTTCCAGAGAGTATTTGAATTATCGAGAAACTCTTTTCATACTAAATAAAATACAATCTTGTAAAAAACTTTTTGCAGCTTAAAATCATTCAAAGATGTATTCTATATTATTTACAATTTTTGAATAAGATCACTTTATTGCTTTAATAATTAATATGCAATTATAGTACTAATTTTTGTTTATAAAATTTTAATATAACGATTTTAAAATGGTATTTTCATATCTAACTATTATAGCTTTGCATAAAATTAATATTTTGAAATGCATTAAATGGAAATCATGCATTAAACGCTGAAAAAATAATGTTTATCGTGGTTTCACGAAATAGTTTATATAATTTACTTTAATTGTGCTTATCTCCCCTTCTCATTTCAATGCTCAATATTAAAAAGTTAACTTTATTGTTGTTTAGTAATGATTTGATTTTGCAACTTTCCTCCGAATTAATGAAAAACTCAAGCATTGTCATAAAAGTTTTATAGTCATTAATAATTCCTATAAGTATTACTTATATTTAAGGAAGTAAGAATGCATAAAGCTAAATTAAAATGCTCTAAACTATTTAGAGGAATTGCGTGAAATGAATTTCTGTCATTTATTCACCTAATTAGGTAATCAAAAGTATTTATTTATTTTGGTATTTACGATTCTTTTGAACATGAAGGTCTAAGTGTATATGCATTTAGTCGGAACAGGAAACAAAGAAAATTAAATATTTATTTTAGTCTTGATATTGAATAAATGAAATGAATATCGAAACTTTTCTCCTTTTATGAACGAATACATGGTTTCCAATATATTATTATAGAAATAAATCAATAAATAGATTTGAAGCTAATCATTATTTCGAGTAAAATTTATAATTTTGCTCAAAATAATGATTAACCACGGACTCCGAAAAATTCTAATACGTCTCTTAAAACCAGTACTTAATACTTTAAAATACAGTCAAATGACGAAGATTTCATCGAATTTCCTATCAAATCTTCTTAAAATTCCTTGTGAATGGAGCGACATCAAAATAAAACAAAGTGAAATAATGAAGTATTTTGTGCTCAAAATAAATCATGGTGCTATTTCAATTGTACTCAAAATCTGCGCTTCTGAAAATGTTCTACTTCCCAAGCTAATTACTGTGTTTAAAATTTCATAAACAAAACAAGCATGACTGCTTTTGACATGATTTAAGCAAATACATACAAATTATTGTATCGTATTCCATGAATAATGTAGGAATAAATATTGATGTAAACATAATGCAGAAATTAACTATATTACTATTAACCGATTTAAATAATCGGATATATATATATATATATATATATATATATATATATATATATATATATATATATATATATATATATATATATATATTACTTTAGAATTATTTCTTTAGAAACTTTTATATAAACAATACTTACGTTCATATTAATTTTTGCAGTGAGCTAGTGCAGTTTTTGTCAAACTCAGGCATTGTCAATAAATTAATACTCATATTTAAATATTTCGATAAAAAATTTAATAAAAGTTAAAATGTTTTTTTTAATCAACATATCTCGTTATTATGGAATTATTAAAAAATAGACTTTAAACTATTAAGTGAGAAAACAGTATTATTTACTTTATATTTTACAATAAATAAGAATAATTTAAAATCTACAATCTCTCTATTCATTAAGATAAATTCAAATCTCTCTTATCTCATTATCTAGAATTGAATTACGTTTAAAAGAAGTGTAGAACAAAAGAAAATCTATAAAAGAAATGTGGGAAACAATTTAAAAATAATATTCATTTTTTCTTGTTCACAAAAAGAAATTTTCACTATATAATTAAAAATAAGAAGAATTAAATATTTTTTATTTGTTATTTAATTATTAATTTCAGCTTTAATTATATTTTTCCCAGTGCTGCCTTTATGAAGGTTGCAAAATTAAATATGGAAATGAAATCTTATTAAATGGTTAATAATTTATTTATTCGATAAATTTAATAAAAAATTTAATAAGGGCTTTCTTTATAAAAAACTTAGCTTCGTTTAAAGGTTTAATGAGTAGCATAAAATTATTGAAATAATGTTTTTATCACAGACATTTTTTAATTTATCGACATTGATCTTAAATTTTTTATATTTTAATTATGGAACGAAGCATCATTTTATTTAAATTAAGCAAAATATCTTTGCTTACATTTATACTATTAAAAAATTTTTTGTCTCTGCTATGGCATGTAATGTAACGATTTTTAAATAAATCTAAATTTTAACTTCGATTTTCGAATCTTGTTGTGATCCTTAATAAATCATTTGACGAAGAATATTTTAAATTCCAATAAATATTTTATAGTGAGAACCTTAAAAAATGTCTCCTACATTTTTCAGCAATAATATTTAGTAAAATGTCACAATATGCAATTTAGTTTTTGGTAAGGAGTTTTCTATAATTTCATATTAAATTGTGTGAATTGTTTTTATATAAAATAAGTTCAATGAAAAATTATTTTTGTAATTTTTTTCCTATTTTTGATTATTTTTACATACAAGCAAAATGAATTTAAATTTTTATCTCCAATGAACATTTTCCAAGAAACATTTTAAGCATATTTATTAAATTAACTTTAAATATGAAATGAATTATATAAATATTCAGAAAAACGGTGAAAATATTTAGTTAAAAAAACTGAAATATTTTCGATACATTTATAAAATGCTTTTCATTTCTAAATGTAACACAAATACTCTTGTGTATAATTGAATTAATCAGAATAACTAGAAAACTATAATAATATCTTGTGCATGTGAGATTTTGTAATCAACACAAATGTTCGACCTATATATATATATATATATATATATATATATATATATATATATATATATATATATATACATATATAATACAAGGGAACTACTAAGATATACTAAATTAATACAGATTTATTAATTAAATATGTCTTACATTCTTTTATAATGTTCAAGTGGAATAAGATTTATAAATATTTCATATTTATTTTGTTAGAATTCTCTCTCTCTCTCTCTCTCTTTCTCTCTCTACAATAAATACAAAAGATAAAAATTTGAAAGATTAGCACTAGTAAAAAAATCTGAAAATCAAATTGAAAATTTTAATTTTAAATATATTATGATATAGCATTAAGGAGTTTTAGCTTGATTTTTATAAATTTTATTCCTCGTTAAAATACTCATATCAATAACTCCGAGATATTTTGCACAACTTCATATTTTCAAAATTTATTTAAAGCCCTTGATACATAACATATTTTAGATAAAATAATTGTTTCTTCCTTTTAATGGGTTGTGTTAAATGATTTGGTTAAGTTAAATTAATTGGTTAAGTTAAATGAGTCCTCAATTGAAAGTGTTGTGTAATCGATTGATAGTTGGCTGTGATGTCCTAAATGGAAACATAATAATATCGTTCCTTAGTTTGCTTTCATTTTGCATCGAATTTTCATACACGAGAATTCATATCGCTAATTCTTCAGTTCCTATCTTGGACAATACCAAATGGTCAATTATAGATTTTATCGATGGATTAATAAATTAAGTCACAGTATCATCACATACACGATCTTAAGCATGATCGTGGTTGTGAAATCAATATTTGAATTGGTGCTGTTCCATCAATAACTGTTTAGTCAATAAACATTGTGTTTTTCAACTATTATCTTACTTTTATGTACTCCAGTCTCATTGTCTGGGTTATAGAAGGTTAAACACCATTGATTAATTTATCTATCGGGCTTCCATAACGGAAAACCTCATAAAACATAATCAGTAAGTTAATATTCTTATTTTTGAGCACAGATCAAAAGTTAAATTTTTGATTTTGATGCTCAAGTATTTCCTATAAGTAATTTAAATATTTGAAGTTGCTTGTGTATCAAATGAAACTAGCTTCAATCTACTGTGCCAGTTATAGCCAAATTTCCCCAACAGAGGAAAATAAATATATGTCTTTTAGTTGTAGAAAATAAGTTGCTGTTAAATACTTGAATAAATATATCTTGATGTTATTCTTTCAAGTAAATTATATATATAATTTATATATATATATATATATATATATATATATATATATATATATATATATATATATATATATATATATATATATATATATTATATATATATATATATTATATATATATATATATATATATATATAATATATATATATATATATATATATATATATATATATATATATATATGTCTATAATTAACTATATTGTCATTCAGAATAAATAATAAATATTTAGATTTCTTACAATCATAATAAGCAAGAAATGTACCTGAATGATATTATCTTGTTGCAGTTTTCATATTGCGTTTAATTAACGTATTTTCAGACATCAACTTACTTTGAGAATTTACTTATATAAACATTTAATTTTTAAAGAGACAGGTATTTTGCTTATCTTGAACATTGATCGTCTTTAGAATAAGACATAAATAGTTAATTTTTTAATTTTTAATCCATTCAAAATATAGCATTTACATATTTTATAAAATATTTTAACTTGCTATTAAATAAGTTGAAATAAAGTTCTCAAGGTATGAACATTATGAAACTAACAATTTATTTTGTTGAGATATTTTATTAATATCTCAGCAATATATAATTGTAATATCTCAATATATATAATAAGAAAAAGTTACAATTTAATGAACAGTCAAAATCATACTAATTATTTGAAAATCATAAACGTCATATAGCTTCTTTCTAAATTTTCAAAAACAAAGTTATATATAATTAACTAAGACATCCGAAGGGTAAGAACAAATTCGAAATAATGATCTTGTTAAAGCATTTTAATTAACTATTTCAATACGTTAAATAAAAATTTTATTGATGTCTTAATGGCGTCCCTGATGATGGGCATAAATTTTAACGAAATAGAAGACGAATGTAAAGGGAAACATTAATCGAGTCACGCCATTGAGGAACGGGATAGAGATGTTTAGAAAGTGGAATTGAGTTAATATTTAATTTATGGTTTTTCGTGCATTAAATATTTAAACACCAAAAAACATGAGAGCATTTTCCCCTGTAGTTAACGGTGGAAGTTTTTGTTTGAAGAAGGCTAAATTATTTATTAGGAAATGGACCGGAATCATATGAGAGTAATTCTTTGAGTCGTCGTCAACCGAACAGATGCAAGAGCTGTAGGGAAAAAGCAAGGAAAAGAAAATGTGTTTTCCCTTTGCTTTTTCCCGGCTTTCTTCCGAGAAATCGGAGTCGCTACCTGGGGAGAGCTGCAGTTTTTTTTCTGTTTGGTGATGATATTTACTCGTGAAGAAGCAAAGACTATTGGAATTTTTCGGTTGAGTTGTTCCATTGAACTGCGTGTCATTTCTTTATTTACTTTTCCCGACTTCTAGGAAGTAGTTACATAAGATAAATAAAAATTTAAGGAAATAGTTTATTACTATCATTCAATATAATTTCACATACACCAATTATTTTTCAAATGATTTGAAGCCAGATTAATAAGAGATTTCTCGTTTATTAAAATGATGAAGAAATGACTTAAATGATTAGAATGCAATTAATCACTTAAGTGAAAATATATGAAATCTTGTTTTACATATATACAGATATCAATGCATACACACATGTATAATAAAAAATATTGAAGTAATCGAATTGTCATACTTGAGACAAACATGGAACGTACAAATTTGAAAGTAATAACTTTTATGTAATAAGATGTTTTTAGATTTTATATATTTCATTTGGAATCGAACAATTATCAATTCACCATGTATAGTTTCATGCAAACACACCCATAAGATAGTGTTCTAAATATTTATGCCAAAATATTTATATATTTTGTAATTATAATATGTTTGTCACTAGGTTTATAGACATTTCTTATAAACCTATCTCTACGAACACGCAATGATTTAACACTGTACGAAAATGCTGTACATATATTTATATAAAAAACCACATAAAAACATGAATAAAGTACTAAAAGTTAAGAAAATGAGAAAATTGGGCATTTACTTATAGAAAGTTTTTATTATTTAATAATGTTTTAATAATTACTTCAAAATATTCTCAATTAATTTCACTCATTTTTGTCCCAGATACTCCTTCTAATTTTGTATTTTGAATGCAAGTCCAAATCTGCTATTTGTTGTTTCTACGATTGGTTTTAGGGCTTATAATCATTTGATATTATAATAACGACTATCTGGTAGTCATATTCATTATTATTATAATTTTTGCACGAGTAAAGTTAATTTACTGAAAGGTTTATTGTGACTGTATGACAAATGGACACACAGCTTCTGAATGGGATATGGCAAATAGATAATCTTAATATTTTAAAATTTTTGATGAAAATAGAATTCAATATATATTTATCTCATTCAATGGATAGAACTCACTCCAAGCGATAAATTTTCTAAATGATTTAAAATGTAAAAAAAAAAAATAATATTACAAAATGGTGCGTTTCGTAAATATAGTGTTAGAGTAAGTTACAAAGCTGTGATAACTAATTTAATATTTTATATTTGATTATGGTACTATAATAAAAATATTGAAATATTTTCGGATTATAAATGCATTGGGCATATTAAATGTATCATTTACTTTTTTGAAAAAAATTTCGATTCAGTAGAAAATATTCTGGATAAAATTTATTAAAAATATAAAGAAATATTTTAAGAATAGTTTTAAAACGTAAAAAAATGAAAAAAAAGAGTATATATTTTCAATTATTTTTAAAGAAATTTTATTTTAAAGCTTTGTTCAAATGTAGGAAAATCACTTTTTTTTTAAATTTAAATTCCTTAGGTTCTTAGCAAATTAAAATTTCTATAATGTTAATTTAATTCAAACTTATATAAGTATATTTGTGAAATATTTAACTTGATAGTATAGAGTATGTTAGAGTTAAAATGGACATCTTATTCATCTCCAAATAATTTGCTCCAAGCTGACAGTTTGAGAAAACTATATAATTTTACCTACATTGCAAAAATCTTAATATTGAAAAATTTATGACTGGTTTACAAATGTATTGCATCATTTACTTTATTTAAGGTCATCTGTATACATTAATTATTTAAAATTAAATTTTTGTAGCTAGATTTACTGAACCACAATTTCATTTATAAGCAGTGTAATTTTTCTAATTTTACTGCTAAATAAATAATTTTTCCTTGATAAATTTAAAACTTGACAATTTATTATGTCAAAATTATACAAGAACACCACTTTAAGAATTAGATAAGATTAAAAGATATTAAAAAAGAGAAATAGTTATAGTAATTTCTTCCGTGATAAATACTTATGAAATTATATACAAAAGGAATGCTTCAGAACTTTATTACATTTAAATTGTTTTTCCATATTTATGGAAATATGCACAAGACTGCAAAACATAATCACGATGAATTTTTCCAAATATTTCTAATTTTTTTTCACTTTTATTTATAAAAGAGATTGTAGTGATTCCTACGTAAACTGTATATTTTTAGTTCATATCACATCTAGTTACCTTGTTCTCTGAGAAACTGTTGGATTTGTTTTATTCTCTGTCTTTCAATCGAACTTTATCCTAGATCAGTTTCACCGTCTAAGAAATCGATGAAATGTTTGATCTTCTACTTCTCACCTAAGTGCGTGAAATGGCTTTCTCCAATTCACTTATTCGAAATCAATTGAAGCAGAAAAGGGAGACGAGAAAGTCATTGTATCCATTTAAGATTAACAAATTGACTCTGTTCTTGTGAGCATATTTGCAATAGATATTTTGTGCTTTAAACAATATAAAGAGTAAAACTAACTTTATAATTAATATTTTGAAGATTATTCAAAGTTAACCTTAAATTTTAGTAATGTTTATTGTTATTATAACATTAATTAAGATTCTATTAGAAAATCTTTTATTTATCGTCACATTTCTATGCATAACAATTCAAAAGATTTTAAAATAGTGCAGTGGCAGCAAAATATCATCGTATCTAATTAATTTTCGTTGTCAATTAATTATTTTAAAACTTAATATAAAACTATGAAAAAAAGAAAAGTTTTTTTTTTTTTTTTTAATTTCAGAAATATTCAAGAACATTATTATTTATTATAAATGAAGAATGAAATAGAAAGTAAACTAAAGTTATTTAGATTTTAAAATTATTTTTCAAGTTCTGTATAAATTTACTTTCATAAATTAAGAAATTACGAATAAAATAGCAAAAAAACTATTAAATATTTTATTCATTATAGAAATTGCATATTTCATAGCTTGGGGAACATTCATTATAAGGCCTTGCCAAAAGTTGTCGACGATGACAAAATGCTAATTATTAACCACTGTCAGAGAAAATTTCAAACCAATTCACGTGAGAAAATTGAATTTAGAAATGCCACTCATTCTTCTTATTTATACTCTTTATCAGCATCTGAATTCAAAATTACATTTTAAAATTCAATACTATGCTTTTATGGATAATGATATTTTGCCAACTTAGGAGAAGGAATCATATATTTTTATCTTATTAGGAGAATTTCTTTTATCAATGAATTTATATAAACCTCATAATGTATATATATATGTATATATAATTAATAGTATGCTTTATAAAAATAATAATCAAATATTAGATGGAGAATGATGCATTGAAAATACGAAGTATAGTATACAGATAGAAAAATGTATTATTGATTATATTTTAGTAATTTTATTTTAGCTGCTTTTGCGCTGAATATATCGCTAAACATAAATGTTATATCTATTCTTGTACTTTTGAATTTTGTATCGATTCTTGTATCCTTCGATTTTCGCCTATGATAGTTCTGTGATCTTGCTTTATATATATATATATATATATATATATATATATATATATATATATATATATATATATATATATATATATATATATATATATATATATATATATATATATATATATATTGCGTTAGCAATTCTAGGGAAATAATGAAACAAGTACATCAAAATAACAAGGAAGGGAAAAGAGGTTGGAATACGCAAATAGTTAGCATTTCAGCACATTTAGATGACACAATGGGAAAATAATATTTGAGCTAATGGTCGGTGGAACAAAAGTATGGCTTTGCAAAGCTGGCCTCACAATGTATTTGAGTGATATCATGGGGAGGCAGAAATATATTGCATACCGTTTAGTAAAACTTTGATCAACCCATTGATTTCATGCTTTCATGATGCGAGTTGGATTTCAAATTGAGTGAGAGATAATATCTTAGAAAGAAAACGATAGCACTGCATGCTATCAAACTCTGACTGTTTCTAATTCTCT
This sequence comes from Latrodectus elegans, assembly GCA_030067965.1. Taxonomy (NCBI): domain Eukaryota; kingdom Metazoa; phylum Arthropoda; class Arachnida; order Araneae; family Theridiidae; genus Latrodectus; species Latrodectus elegans. The sequence goes on from CM057820.1 coordinate 107,320,329, forward strand.
CTTCTTTATTCAAGGCATAATATAATATTCTGAATAATCTTTGTCTTTTTTTTTTAAGTATTTGTAGCCTTTTAGAACATGGCGAGTGTACACCGGTATACTTACTTCTCTTTACGTAGCCCAGAATTGGGTTCTACAAGTTAGGTACGAGTGGGGATCTTCGTAATATAGAAGCAAGGACCAAGCACAAGACCTCCCAAATACTTTACTTGATACCCCCAAAATTATTATTTCACTTGGAAATTGCAACCTTAATTTATGTAACGCCACCTTAAGTGAAAACGAGTGACACACAAAGTGCAAAAGGATGGCAGCTTGTATGGTGGGTTTTCAAAATTGGGCTCCATCATAACTAAGAAAACAGGTTAATATTCAGATGCAAAAGAGCCTTAATTTAGATGCAGCCACCAAGTAGAACTGTAAACTTATTGTGTTCTTATATGTATCATTTCACTTTTGGAGAAATTGTGACCAAAACATATTTAATTTTCCCCAGAAACCATTAATAAATACTGTGAATATTCAGCTCGGTTGGAATAGAACTTATTACCTTCTGGTTACAAGAAAGACTTCAAAACAAGGCATTTTACAATATACTTCGCTATTTTAAAATGAGAAATCAACTGTCAAACGATTTTCCCAGCATGTTTTTTTATTGCTCGCGGTAATTTCAGTATCCCTTCACGCATTCAGTGCATCTGTGTTTTGAGAAGGATGGATTGTAAAAATGGTAACAGTTACCTTGGCTCAACTGACAAAGCAGTTTGAAGAGAGATGGTGCTTCTGTTGCGTTCATAGACGTTAGATTCATAGAATGGCACAATCTTTTCAGGTGACTCCCAAAATGTGAGTGCTACATTCTTACGATTTTTTATGTCCGGAGGCTCCGATAATCTCTTCAGTAGGCACTATCAGTGAACCTCATCATAAGCAGATGCCATCAATTAACACATGTTATTCATTTATTTATTTTAGTTTAACTTCCAATGCCATTATTTATTTTTAAGCAGTTTTTACTCAGGTAATTTTAGCTCATTCTTTAACGTTTTATTATTAGGAATATTTAAGTGTCGTTTTAAAAAATATATATTAAACTGTCAACAATACTTTTTCCTTTTTGTTTGTGATAAATATAAATTAAATCGCTTGGAAATTTGGAAGTTTTTTTTTATGAATCAAAAAAAGGTAATAAAGTTCAGAAAATTATTTTCAAATTTGAAAATTAAGCTATTTGATGACAAATTTTATGCAAAAAATAATCATAAAATTATGTAGAGATTATTTTACTCAAAGAAAAAAAGACTTAAACTTTTTATTGTATTTTATTCAAGCCTTATTGAAAGAAACGTATTCTATTTAAACTATTTTTAATAATTAGATAAATACTAGATTAAAGTATATACTTCAAAAAATGAATTTTTATATACTGACAAATATTTAAAATACGTATTGTAACTTAGAATTATGCAATCTATGTCTACTTTAAACTAGAAAATAATGTTGCTATCAAAACTCTTGAAATTCTGTCCTCTTTGGTTTTGTTTAGAGTTTCAGTTATTAATAGAATGTCATTAGAAAAATCCAAATCTATAATAAATCATATAATCGAAAATTTTAATGAGATTACATTGTTTCAGTTTAAGGAACATTTACTATTCTAAATATACTTTATATATTATTCTAAATATTACTTGAGAAACGTAAATGGTCTTTAAACAATTAAATATGACAAAAAATTCTTATGTATTTCATAAATTTATTGATTTTCTAAAAATAATAATATTTTTTATGCTTTCTTTTAAGAAATATAAAATTTTTTTGCTTTAAACATTGAATGCAAATAACCTGGTATTAAATAAATTAAAACTGCAGCAAATTTAGCAATCAATCTATTTAAAAATTCTTTAATCTTAAAATCTTATAATTTTTAAAATTTTTATGCAATTTTTTCCTCAAATTATTAATTAATATCTACTGGCTCATGTGTAATTTTAAATGAAACAAAATAGAATTCTAATGTTATGTATATTTAGTGTAAAATTACCTAAAACGAAAGTTATTTGTAGCAAGAATCAGCATTAATAAAAAAAGTATTAATTGATCATTCATCTTATTTATTATAAATTAAAGAGTTACTTAATGAAGAATAATGTAAAGCATCCTGAATGCTTAAATGAAGTCTAAAGCATCTATTATAATCATTATATTATATAATTTAAATATTATTCACTGTAGCACATGTGCTTTCGGTACAATGGAATCGCAAACGAGGTTCATAATATTCTTTTGAAAGTTTATGGCATTATGTTGAAAAAAGAAGTTTTTGACAAAATCAGTGGTTTTGGAAACAACATTCATTTAACTTTGCATATTTACATTACAAATTAAAATATCTGAAGTCAATAAATTGGTTAAAGAAATAATATAGGTCCTGAAATTTGAATTGCTCAAGATACCAATTAGATGAAGTGCAGATTGATTCAGTTATTAACATCGAATCTCTTCTTGTGAGAATTCATGAAATGAGATAAGGCCTAAGGAAATGAAAAATGCATAAGATAAATTAAGAACATACACTAATTTCGGAAAAGATTAACAGAGGGGAAGGGAATATACTCAATTATACCAAATACCCAGCTCAGCAGTTTGCCGTTCATTTATTAGAACAGATCATTAAGTTTTAACTCCTCAAATCCTCTTCTCCCTACCATTTCAAACTCTTCCAAGAAGTTTCATAATGAAAGGATTCATGGTAATTGAAGAATCGCTAAGGATGGTTGGGGAAAATATTTCATTTTCATGTTTTTTTTTGCATATTTTTTACTTTCTTGCATAATTTTTTTCGTAAATGGCAGATTGTAATTCGTAGATTTTTTTTCTGCTCATGTAGAGTTTTCCTTAATGAACATAGCTATTTGCTTGTAAATTGGATGGCATAGTTTTTCTCATTTCATTTGTCGAGTAGTAGACTTAAGTTACAGCTTTTTCCTTGAGCACATATTAATACGCTTTCTGAAATGGAATTCATCTTTCTTGTAAGCATCCTTGCGAAACATAAATTTTGCTTTATGTAAAACCTTTCATTCCTGATTTACATATGAAGAAAAAAGATAGTAATAAATTTTAAAAATAAATTTAAAAGTACATCTTTTGAAAGTTTCTGATTACATAAATTAAAATAGAATGCATATTTAAGAATTTATTTTGTCATTACTCATGATTATTAAAAGTTTATTAATGGCTTGCTATTTATTTTGAGAACTATTTTAACGTTTTATATTAGATTTTACTCGCTATTTATTTTAAATGATTAAGTTAACTAGCTTATGTAAAATTGTTTCCTTAAAAAGCTGAAAACATAAACTTACAATCATTTTTAAAGTATCAGAAATTATTGACCTGATTAGTAAATACTTTTTCATATTATAATTCATGTCAAATTTTGATGCAAAAAGTTAATAATTTGCTTACAAATATTATCAAAATGTAAAAACATAATAAAGTAGCAATAATTGTTTTCTTTTTTCTGTCTAACGTGCTTCTTGCATTTTTAGTATTGAAATTGATTTTTGATGAATTCTATACTCTAATAAATCATTATAAATCAGTTTGCTTATTAGCTTTTATCCTCTCTTTTATTGTTTCGTTTTTTCCCATTATTATGTTAATATAATAGTATTTGTAAAGTAACTTCTAGGTTTAAAACGAAAATTCGTTATTGCAAGAAACTTGTTTTGTTCTGAATCGAAAGGTACAATGATATATTGGCCATTAGTCTTCTGCAGAATATCATGATTTTTGAAAAAAAAAGTTATAATTATTATTCAAGCATAAAATTTTTAGTTATTAAGTAACTTAAGAAATATCAATTCAATTACAATTTGAATTATCAAATTTAATTTTCGAAAATGACAGATTTTCTTTTTTTGGTATAGGAAAACAGAGAACATCTTTGAATGAAAGATACTTACCACTTACGATTATTACAACAAATGTTTACATATTTTTAAATAAACTACTTATCATATTTAAAAATTGATTATTTTTTGCAATATTTTTACAATTCAATATTTCTTACATATTTAAAGACTTAAAAATGCAAATTTTACTTTTAAAGTAAACTTAAAATTAAATGCATTGGAAAGAATTTTGAAAGTAACAAACTTAAAATTCCTTAATGAACATAAAGAACGTTATTGAAACTTTAGTTTTAGTTTGTTGTAATGTATTAATATAATTTAGTTTGCTGTCTTGAATTAAGTTTTGTAGAAACATTTATCAGAAATTTATCATATTGATTACAAAACTCGTACATCGTGAGCAATAGGATATTATAGATTTAAAATCTTGAAATAATATTTGTGCTATGAATTTATAAGTCTGAATGTATACATGGAACATTATTGATAATGACAAAGGTAGGCAAACAAAATTGGAATGGAAAATTAAAAGAGAATGTAGTAAAAAATTTGTGCACAAACACCTTAAGGAAAAAGTAATAAACATTCCATATTTTTAAATACATTCAAAAATAATTTTCGACATGGAAAACCTTTTCTGGTAAATTTAAACTGCTTCTAATGGTTTAAAATTAATGATAGAAAATTGAATTATTCTTGCTTTATTTTTTATCTTGAGTTTCTATAAAAAGTATTAGCAATATTATTGGTTAGTAATAATTATTAAAAATTATGAACAGTAGATTTTCTGTACATTCAGGGTATGCCTTCGAATAATGGAAAATGCGTTTATATTTATAAAATGTGACCAAAAGAGTTTATATATTATTCAAGAATGAACTGAAACATAACTTTCTTGAAAATAAAAAAAATATAAAATTTTTATTGAGAACGTTATTGAAACTTTAGTTTTAGTTTGTTGTAATGTATTATTTCACTTATATGCAATGTACTTGTTGCAATGTATTCTACAATGTAATAGAAAAAATCAGATAGGAATCATGCATCTTAAAAAAATTATGGTTAAAATTTAGAGTATAAAACAAATTTTGAGAAATTTAAACTCTTTTCTGAAACAAGAAAATTTCAGAAAAGAGTTTAAAATTAGCTTTTGTGCTCCAACATTTCAAGAATGAAAAATGGAAAAAATTCCCGTTTCCAAGTTTTACTTTGACATAAGTTTCTTTTTAAAAGTGGGCCTAATATTAATACTGGTAATGTATCTTGCAAAATATCAGAGTATGACACTAATGTAATTAATAATTAGTGTGCCTTTTACCTAAGATGGGAATAGAAATTAATCCCAATATTCCTCGTAGGGATCTTATGAAGTTTACAGCAGGATGATCTTGAGCAACATAGCAGTACCTAATAGTTGGAATTTTTGTCGGCTCTATATGAAATTAAAATGAATGCACTAATTAAAAACGCATTAATCCTTTTCGAATTATTTGTTGATGAAAATGTTGATTTCCTCGTTGTTGAAAATTGTTGAAAACAAAACCAAAATCTACATAAGGTACAGCGACTTTCTAACTTCTGAAAATGACCTTGATAAAACATCGATTGAAATAAATGCGGAAAAATTTCATAAGTTAGACGGATGAATTTCTAAGAACTAAATGCAAAAATAAAGTTTAAAAAATTAAGTAATAGTCAAAATCTCAACATATCAAATATATAAATCTAAATAAACCATTAAAACTATACACAATCTTTTGATTAGCTTATAAATTGAATCAACAATTTTGGTGAAAATATGCATGTTTAAGAGTAAATAAATTCAAGAATTCAATAAAGTTTAGAAAGAAAAAGTTCAGTCAATTTAATTTTCTCTGAGTACAAGTATCAGTATTTTATTTGATATGGCCAAAAATTTTAATTAATATATTTTTTTAAAATAATTTTACATGTAGTAAATAGGAGTTTTTGGTAATAAATTCAATTTCATAGTTTATGTCTTTTGTAATATCAAGCTAAGGAGAGCGAAAGAATCCAAATTAGGAGTTAATCTGTATGAGTTTGGAACAAAGCAAATTTATATATCTAAAGTGATTAGATATATTATTAAATTTGGTAAAGTATACACTTGTACCAAAGTGATTATTGTTACTAGAACACCAACTTTTTTCACAATAATATGATTTCAGACCTTAATAATAATAGATTTTGTAAGTCAAAACAAGAAATCATGGCTGAAATTATGTCCAAAATGTCAGTAATATGTGTATATATTTAAATAAAAGAATTGAGCTAAATAGAATATTCTGTTAAGAATTGTAAAAGGAGAATTTGAAAATAAAATTAAATATTTCTAATGAATAATAAACAATGATGACCGTATTGCATTATAAAATTATTATGCTGTTTTTTTGAAAGCTATATATGACGCTATTGTCTCAACTTACATGGTCAAAAATAGATCAAAATATCTTGCTTGATCAACTAACAATCTCAGCTAAATTTTATTGCTTCAGAAAGAATTGCAATGAATTTCGTATTTCAAAATGTTGAAATAATAAAAGTATACACTTGTATAATATTTAGTTTCCATAAAATAAAGACATTTTTCGATCAAATCTATTTCAGGATTCCCGTGGAAGTGTGGCTTCGGGGTGCATCTGACTAATCCTTTTGGAATGCAGTTGTTGCTCTCTTTTCTTAAAACAGGACAATCAGCTAAACTAGACATAAATCAATTCTAATAGTATTTCTGAATATATTTTGTCAAATAAAATGAATCAAATTACAATTTTAAATAAATTTTAGCAGAAAATTGTGAACATCATTTAAAGAGTTACATTTTGTAAAAGGAATCCTTTTGGAAAATGGAAAATACAATAAATATTTATAAACTTTAAATACAGTTATATTCAAGTTATTATTACCATAAACAATTTTGTTAATCTTTTGTAAATATTTGAGTAAACTAACATTTTTTTTAATCTAAAACACGTACTTTTTTCGCTAATAGTAGAATAACAAACCTTATAAATAAAATAAGTAATTCATTTAAAATATTGTATTTAAATTAGAGTAAATAGACATTTTTCATTCAACTGTAAATACATATTTTGTATCATTGATTAGAATTTTTTGATGCAGAAATATTTCCTTAAATAATATTTTTGCATTCTATAAAAACTGCTTTTTTGCATCCATGCAAATATTGTATACTTTCAAAATTTAGTCAAACTATTCCTACATCGAAATAATATTCACCCCTTTCAAGTGTACTAAGATGAATCAGAATAATAATTCACATCCTATTCTCTTTTTAGTAATGAGTACACCTGAAAGTGAAGTAAAGGATAATGAATAACACGAACACCTGGGCTTTACCTTTTACCATTAATGTGAATTGTTTTCATTCAGGAAAATAAAAAATACGCTATCCAACTGAGTATTTGGTTAAAGAAATATACAATCAGTAGTTAGTTTTTCATATATCTATACATTTTCTTCTTTATTATTTCACGGATAATAAGCATATTTCTTTGAATCTTGCAGTAAAATTAGTTGCTTTTACATTTTCCTAATTGGTTTTGTTCTTCAAAAATTTGCTTTTCTTCAAAAATTAGTAAGCAGCTCAATTAAATTAAAATTTTTTGGTTGATTAAAATAACATGTTCTAGTTTGTGTTGAAACACTTATTGTTATGAAATCTTCTGAATAATTCGTAAAAGTAAGGAAAGAACAAAATTTTGTTCAAAGTTTTCTAGTTTTATTTATTTTTTTTTTTTAAGTTTATTTATTTTTTATGGTATGTTGATGGGGTGACCCTTTTGTAATGATTGGGTGACCCTTCTTTAATTGTGAAAACTCAACGCATTACTTCAATCTTACAAAAAATTCCCTGCTTCCAACAAATTTTAAAAAATTAGTTGGAATGTTATTATTTTTGCGGTGATCAGTTGGGCATTTTATTTGATTCCTATTAAATTCATGATTGTTACATATACTATAAATACGATTTAATTCATTAAATATAAGGTTTATATATATTTTGAAAAACTTGAGTTCCATTAATAACATCTAAATTAAATTAATTCGATTTGACAAAAATAGAATTGTAATCAAATTATTAATACTGATAAGTAAATTTAAAAATTGTGCTGTAATTTCAAATAAATTAATTTTAATTAGAGAAAATTTATTGGGGTAATTAGATATAGAATTATCTTCAAAATTTAAATTGTTGAAAATAAATAAATCATCAATGTATCTACACAAAAGGATACTGACAAATGAAGCTTCTTCAAAATAATGTAGAAATAGATTGGCAAGTATGCTAGAAAACTTGGATCCTTGTGGAATACAACACAATTTTGAATAAATTTATTTTCACCATTATATCTAAAATTATTATAAATTCACATTCTTACTAAGTGATTCCAGTATTCAAAATCAACATTTAATAGATTCCTAGAGTCCTGAAAATAGAGATATAATACACTGATTAATTTATCTATTGTTATGCTAGTAAGAATTTCTTTTAAATCAAAGAATTAATGTAATATATATACAATTTTTTGATAAATAATCCAAAATAGGTATATTATTACTAATAATCCAAGTGGCTTCAGATTTAACAATATTGCCTTTATATATAATGTATATGTAAGATATAATCTATATATTAATTAACTATATAACTTTTTTATTATATATAACCTAAAAGTATATAATTTACACAGGAAATTAACAAGGTGTATCAACTTTAAATGCAGCTTTTTATAAATATATTTAATCTTACTTTCACATCTTAATACTTTTTTTAAATAAACGATAAAGCATCATTACTTTTAAATATATTTTAATGCTTTTCAAGGAAAGAGAATAAAATATTCTTATCATTAATGACTATGTGATGATATTTATCATCTGTTAATTTCATTATCTATATCATTAGATTTTTATTAAGAATAAGAAAATCTTTCCTTTCATGCAGCATTTGAATAACTTAAGATGTCTTTTCATAGAAGTAATTAAAATAGATCGATAAATTTTGGGCGAATTCACCTTTATTTCATTTTTCAAATGGTGTTGACAGATAAAAATGAAATTTCTTTAACACGTTCATTAAGATTAATTTTCTGTGCTGTCAAACTTGTCGCTTAAACTAATCACTATTTTCTTCTTTTTATAAAATGATTTTTTTATAATATATTTCGTTGAGTATTTAACATTTTATAAGTAAGTTTGGATTTGTAAAACTAAAAGTGAAAGTAAAAAAAAAATTCTTGAAAGTTTTGAAAATTAGAAAAGCAAAATTTATTCGACATGTCACTGGCGTTCAGACTGTTCTGCATGCTAAGAAGTAATTATATTGATTTTGAGAAAAACTGAGTAGTATGTCTCCTACTATAGAAAATATTAATTATAATTAATGCAATTATCCTTATTTCCTTTCATGTTGATACCAAATTATGTATCATTTACATGAAAATTATACTACACATTGTGTTTATTCTGTATTAAAATTTGTTTTAATCATCAATTACTGAAAATTACTATAATTATGTGTTAATGAAGCCGAAATAAAATTAAATTCACATATTCTGCATCCCACAAAAATGTTGATTTTGAGATTTGCATAGGGATGCGAAATATATACTAAATATACTTAATTTGTTTTAGAAAAATACATTGGTGTAAGTATTTTTTCCATGTTATACATCTTCTAAAAATATTTTATTATTAAACATATTTACATTGAACATTACCTATTTTCAACTGTCTTACAAAAGACCAAGATAAATCTATTAAATTTATCATTCCATTTTTCAGAATTAACTTGATCTATTTTTAATTAAATAACTAAGAAATATATTTTTTACTGTTCATAGTGTTATTTTCAAATATTTCAAATAATTTCAAACTTAGTGTAATATTAATCAGTGATACATTCAAATATAATTTATAACAAAAGTTTCGTTTATAATATATTCTTCAAACTGAAATTTATTTATAACAAAATTATATGAAGAAACCATTAAAGCGCCATATGTATATAGGCTTTGTAAAACTTATTAATAACAATAATAACTTAACAGTAACATTTCATCAAAAAGAAACTTATAGATGCTACTTGCGTATGAGAAACCTACATTTCTTTTTTCATTGAAACACATTGTAATTGTCACAACAGCCACTTATTTTATATCTTAATGACTTTAACTTTAATCAGTTGCATACTACCGCATTTTCTCCCAAACGTGTAAATTTAACATAAATAGCCTTTTTTTGTATAGCAATTTTGTGATCGGTAGTGTGTGGGCATTATATATCAATAAATTCTGAAAAAATAAAGTAAACATTAAATAATTACTCAATATAATTTAACACACAATTCATAATTATTTTATAAATTTTTCTAATATTTTTCAGAAAGTTATATACTAATTTTTTTTAAAAGAAAAAGTAAGCAATTAGATAAACTCATGCCAAAAAAATAATAAACATTTTTCTAAAATTAGAATCATTTTTCAATAAGAACATTATAAATCATTCGAAATAGAAAAAAAAAATTAATTCAGTATACAAAAATAATGTTGTAATAAAGAATTAAATTAAATTTGAAATTATAAGCAGGAATTGACAAAATTAATAAAATCGTATAAACTAAAAATTTTAATTTCTGAAAGAAAATAAATTTATAACTTTACTTAATATGATCTAAAAAAATCCTTTCACTGTTGATAATATCTGTGGTACATTCAAACATCATTAATTTATTTTATTTATTCTGTGATTAATTTTATTTAATCGCACAGTAAATAAAATAATTAACTTTATTTTCTGAAAAAAGTTTAGTTGCATAGGTTTATTTCCTCATAGTTAAATCTATAGATTAAAAAAATGGAATTCTGGGAATTTAAACAATATTTTATTCAAAATGTATTTTAAACTCTACATTAAATTTAAATATGAATAAAATTAAAATTAAGGAATTGGAAAGTATTATGCAAGAGATGAATTATGAAACCTATACGTGGTATTTACCTCTAAGAAATTTAAGGTTTTTAATGCATAAAGGAAAACCATATTTTAAATTTTAGGTTTTTAACACTTTTGTACACAGAAATATTTTCTTGTATATTTAATTTTGAAAATAAAACTTATGAAAAATGGAAATTAAATATAACAATTGACAAATTAGGGGATTACTAAATAAATCATTGAAAGTAGAAATAATGTAGGAAGTCACATCTCCTAATGCGACATCCAAATATCATCAAAGAAGTGTTAGGTAGGATTTATTGGTGTTTGTACAAGTTCTTATAGAACAGAATTCCCGTGTTATCAGGTTACCAAGCATCACTGCTATCAAGAAAAGAATAAAATAGGTGCACAAAAAAATGGGCTTAATTTAATGATAAACTTACATTTTAATTTTTAACAGATAAAAGTTAGAAATATAGTTAAAAATATTTTTTTAAATATAAATATAAGTAGATTGTTGAAATAGCTCACATTTTATCTTAAAAGATTTAAGTTAAAAAATACAGTTAAAATTTCCACTTTTTTCCTTCATTATCTTGCAAGAACAAATAGCTTAAATAATTTTATAATTTTGTAATATTTGCAAAAAAATTTTATTTATAGATGTTGTAATGGCTGCTTTGTTGAATATATTATAAACAAAATTTTTCTAGCATGCAAACTCTTTTCTATTATTGTTGAATGTAACATTAATAATTAGGGTTTCAAATTATAATGATCAATTAATATACATGCATGCATACATACATACATATATATATATAAATATATATATATATATATATATATATATATATATATATATATATATATATAATATATATATATATACATATAATATATATATATATACATATAATATATATATATATATATATATATATATATACATATAATATATATATATATATATATATATTGTTGTTAATTGATATTCGAAATAAGAATGCTTTTAATATTACACAAATATGTCAATAAGGAAAATTCGTAACTTGTGTAACATTAAGTGAAATGGACTCATTCTTTGGTTGAGTTTTGAATCACTTTACAAAATTTTATTAGAATTAAACAGCCAAGATTAAAAGCAAACTATGAAACAGTGGAGCCAAGAAAATATTTTAACTTAGAATTCTTCAATTTCAAATTTCCAATGTAACTATACATTAAAAAATTAAAACAATAGCTATAAATGACTTCTAGGAAGTCCAAAATAAAATATTAATACCTTCCACATAAGGTGAAATGTTAAAAACATTTTAAAAATATTCATTTTTTTACAATAATATCTTATTTTCGCTTCCTGAAAAATTCTTTGACCGATGCGTAACTATTTATAGCTAATGTAGTATATGCGGATATTATCTGAAGCTGTTCTCCATAAAAATTTAATAAATTAATCTTTACAGAGACGAGGTCTCACAGTATAATCCCATTAAAAAATTTTCTGGTAAGTGGTTTCAGTGAAAAGAAATAAGTTTACACGTGACATAAGTTTTATAAAATTATGCTGGGGACCAATTTCCAAGGAAAAATTTAATTAAAAATTTGTATAAAATTAAATTTAATTAAAAATAAGATAATTAAAAAAGTTTTTATAAGCAAATGTTCGTGTAACTAGTGTTAAAAGTAATCAATACAATATATACTTCTGCATTTTAATTTATTGTAAATTGCTACATGTAATTATGGAGATATTAAATTTGCCTAAATTAAAGTGTATGCTATTCTAAGTTTGCTCTTTTATATATTTACATTGAGTATTATGATCAAAACACTTTAAAATCATCATCAAACATTGTTGAATGCTTAAGAGTGCTTAGTATTAAATGTATGGAAAATATTTCAACAAATAAATAAAGATGACACATAATGTATTTAGAATGTAGCTTTAATATAGATCAATTTATTGTTCTTTTTCTTATCTCACTACATATGATAAGCCTTATCTTTTATAAAAAAGGAATTGTAAATTATCCAAAACATGTGAATTTTTATCTTTCTTGTAACTATGATGAGATGTAGATAATTTCTGTCCTAACTACTACTTAGACAATCACGGGATACAGGAATTCACTTATAAACTACAAATGATGTAAAGAGAAATTAATATTTAAAAGAATGCCTCTGAGTGCCTTCACAGAGAAACTGAGACTTGTAAAGGCAATGGAATACACCTTTAAGAAATCATTAATTATATTCAATGTAATGAACCCTTCTTAGAAATTGTTAGTATCAAATCCATTATGTGTTTGTGGGATGGATAAATGCAAGAAGGAACGTATGATAGTTGGGTGCAATTACAACCACCTGATTATACTGTTAGACGTGTAGATAGCCATGATGAGTTCACTGATTTGAGTGAGAATTCTATTGCTTTAGTATAATATTAAAATCAATGAAAACTATAAATGATTGATGCACACGCGAGTATCTGATATCCTTAATATACAATAAAGTACTCACATAATTTCCAATTTTTGAAATATCCATGTCATCTAACCATAGATTTTGCTTTTTTTAAATATACAATATCCATTAGTACTTTAGATTTTAAGCTTCCAAACTCATATAAAAATTATATATTATCTTAATAAATAAGTCCTCATATGTTTGTACACATAATTTGTTTTCGCGTATGGTTTAATTGCAGTATACAAAGTACTCTCTATTTGTACTTGTATATAATATTATGTACATGGAATATATAATAAATGCAGATGCATGTATATTAAATATATACTCTTCAAAAAGACAACATATTTAAAAACATAACTATTTATATAACACACTAAATAATGTACGTAAATTATGATGAATCAAAATGTCATATAAATATTATTTGGTTTGTTTATGTATATTGGTATGTTTGTATGTTTATGTATATTGGTATGTTTAATATTATTGATATGTTTGGTATCAGAAAATTGAAATATATTATATTTCAGAAGTCTACTGAAATAAATTAGTATATTATTTCATATTCTCTGATAAATCGTTGTTAGAATAAAAAAATTGAGTTTTAAATAGATATTTTGCATTCTATTTTATTTAATATTTATGCAATATTTAAATTTTTATAAAGTAATGATCTAATTAAATAATAATATTAAGAAACATCGAAATGCCTTTAATATATTATTTTATCTAAAACCCAAAATAATAAAATTTAACAATGGGAGTTTAAGAGTAAAAATGTAATAAAATTAAAAAAAAATATTTACTATTTTAAGGCGAGAATTAGAAAATTGGTTTTACCGCTTTTAAAATGCATTGTGTTGATATCCAGATATCTTTAAAATATTTTTTAATTTTGTTTTTTCTTAAGTAGCTTCCGACTTTTGAATGTAAATATTACATTTTTAGTCAAATATTTATCTCTTTTGGCTCTATAAAATAAGACAAAATATTTTGTGGAATTGTTTCTGCTTCAAGTCATATACTAATTTATTGCAATTTGATATAAAGTTTAGTTTTTTTTGAGATTATGGCTCTCTATTATCGGAAGTTTAAGCAGAAAAAAGTTTCAGGAGATAGGAACTCAGCGCCATTGATTTCTTTCAGTGAATAATTGTTTCATAGGGTGATTTCCACTATCAAAACTTCTTTTAGTAGAAAGGCTGTGATTTTTTTTTCTTCAAATATATTGATTTCTCAGATAATCTGAAATTTTTCGTTGAAGTTTAAAGGTAAATGAATGTTTAAGTTTGAAAATAATTTCGGATCATTCTGGATTCATGTATTAAGTAAATGATTAATTTATGAGGACAGAAAGAAAACTCTAGAACAGCCCCAAATACAACTCAAACAACAGTGATAGACAATTTTCTCATTTAGCGAAAGATAAAAAAATCGCAAATATTTAAATAGATATATAAATAATATAAATAATGGGGAAGTTCGGGTGATATTCCGAGCATTAAGAATGCTTTATTAACATCAGAGAATAAACCTATTAGGTACATTCGAGGTCGATGTAGAGTATCTGGGATAATCTCTATGAAATTAGGGCGTGTAAAACAACAGTCGTTTAGAGAACTATTCGTCTCTTCCCTAGACGGTGCATCAAGTAAAGTTATTACTTTACTAGTTTTATAAGATATTTTAAGTATTGGTCTCTATGGAAGATTGTGATTCACATTTAAAATCACATTTTGAGGAATCTTTTCAATTATTTTTTATTCTTCCCACTCCTTATAAACAGCAACATGTTTTTCAAAATTATAATTTCTATTCATTACAGAAATAATAATTTTGACGCCAAAGATTTCTGTATAATGATTTTATGTTGTATAAGAGCTGAATCACCATTATTAGATGAAATTGTATTACAATTTAAGAGCAAACATAGCTCGTATCTTGCATCTATTAATATTTTAAAATTAATACCAAAATATTTAATTATATCCGAATGCAAAATTACATGTTCATTGCTGTCTATTGTATCATGGATTCACATGACATCAAGATCTTATAATTCTCTAAAATTTTTATTTAAATTATTAGTATTTATAGACGACATATTTAAAACATTATTACATAAATTACTCTATGTAATGCAGACGCGGATACTTATTTACATAAATTAGTTATAATTATATTCATGATTTACGGTTTTTACCCATAACGGTATTACCAATTTGTTTTTAATTGCTAGTGAATCACAATTTAGCTTAATGCAATTAACAACTGTAGTATTACTAATATCAGCATCTAATATTATATGAATTTCCTTTACTGATGCTTTTAAACGAAGCACATCAATCCTGCTTTCTTCAAACTCTAATTATATCATAAAGATAACTTTAAGAAAAAAATTCCTTAATTTTATTTTTGGAAGCTGCTTTAGTGTTACCTAGAAAATTACCTTCAAAACGTTAATTACTATTTCAGATAACATTTGGTTTTAAATTTTGATTTCAGTCTTTCAAACATTCTAGAGATTAGGGTTTATTTCCCTTAAAATTTAAAGTGCAATGTTTCATTTAATCAACTACTAAGGAAGGAAAATTGTGATTCAGTAACAAGTAGATCTCGAACAATTATTTTACTATTTTTATTGATAACTGTAAAATCGATAGCTCACAGAAATGTATCATTATTTAACTCCTTGAGAGATTCAAGTCCTTTTTTTCTACCATATTTATCCAATAATATATCTATAAAATATGCGTGATTGCAACACTATAATTTAAGTTCTATACTTTAGACCTACTTGAACTAAAAATTGGAGAAGACTATGGGTTGGAGAAGAATTGGATGTTAAAATGGGACAACTGAGTGGAGACAGATATTCTTAAAATTAATGAGAAGAATCAGTGGTCAAAACTTTTTCATAGGTCTTTATAAAGAAATCTTTAGAAGAAGACATTGGCTCATATTAAGCTGTCTAGCCCATTATGATGTTGATAATATCTATGATGTAAACTTCCAATATTTATTCATTGAAATAAGCTCCGTAGATAACAAAACAAACTATGTATGGAAATTCAGATTCAAATACAAGTTCAAATATTAAAATGAAATGTAAAGGAATATCCTATTTAAAAGCATTTAAACATTTGTCAAATTCATTTCATAATTCTAACAGAGAGTATTTACTATTATCGCATATTGAGAAGTTCAAAAGGTACACAATGTGAATACACTATCAGTTGAAGAAAGTATAAAATTTTTCCATTATGTTACCTTTCGTGGAATTGTGTCAGAAAGACCAAGTGACACAAAAATCATAATATAATAATATTTTTGTTGTTAATGTACATCATATAATATTTTCGGAGATTATTTAAAATAAGGAATTTTTGATCAACATACTAAAAATAAAATTTAAGTACTTCACTTTGAATCAGTACTTTTATAACCTAAAATATTGTTAGCTATTTCTCAGTATTATAGTTTTTTTTTTAAATTTTAATATTTTTACCTACGATTAAAGCATTTTCTATAAGACTCTTAGATATATAACTATGAGTTAAATTATTATAAGCACTTTGTCAGTTTTCATGGGATACGAAATAACTGATCTAGATCTTGAATAACAAAAACAATCACCTGCAAAATATGCAAATTTTTATTTGGATCTTTTATTTTAATACTTACAGCATAATTTAACCTCGAAAAAATGATAAAAACTAAATAAATGTATTATAAAAGTGCTTCATTGAGTGATTATTCCTCATTTATTTGAGACAAATAAGTTTAATTAAAATGATACAGACTTAAGATGCATTTGGTCATTTCAAAGTGTCTTTAATTAAACAATAAGAAAATTAAATGTAGCAATTATTTTACATTTACTACTCAAGTTAATATTTCTTGATTCAATTACAAAAACCAAATGCGTAGAATAAATGTGTTCTATAATAGTACATGTTATTTCAGAGCACTAAGCTGCTATAATTTAGAAAACGTGTTTTTTCAAAATTTTATTCAACTTGGACATTCAAAAATGTATTCCTATTCTTCAAGGAATACATCTTTGAAATAATTTTCTGAATTTCTAAAGTGTGTGACTGATTTATTAATTAACCTCTGGTGAAATCTTTGATCATTTTGAAGAAAACTAAAATTATTGGGTTATAAAAATAGATTGAAATGATAAAAGCACGATAAAACACATAAGAGTGACTTAATTTGTTTTGCGCGAGCAAAAATCCAGTATAATTTAACTTCTATAATCATTTACATTTTTCCTTTCACTAAATTTATGTTTTTGATTAGTTTGCAAACTTGCGTACCTTTAAGCAAAAACATATTGAAACATATAATTTAACATAATTTACTGCAAACAAAGTATTTTTGTAAACTGACTATTAGTGTATTTATGTTCATTCGTTATTTGTTGCAAGTAGCAGATGAATATTTTGAATGATTACAAGATGAATATTTAGAATATTTTAGGCAAAATTATTTCTCTACACTATACTATCATTCAGTACCATTTAAATTAATGAACAGAAAAAAATTGTTTTGATTACTAATCATAAAAATAAATATGACTATATCTAACATTATTTATCAAATTAGTAGACGGCATTAGTCTCAAGCATTAATGGGAATAAAAAAATTTATTCAATTTTAGTTTAACAATACGCAAATCATAATGGTTTTGTTACTTACTCTAATTCTTTTAAATTTTAGAATAATTATATCACTTAAATATAAGCAAATTACTATGCAGATATTTGTTTTAATATCGCTGATTATCAATTCATTTGTGGATTTGTGTGAGGAGTCGTTTCAAAATACTGGTACGGTGAAATTCCAGACGCTCATTTCCAAATCATCATCAGAACGCCTACCTACTAAAACTATAAGGGATTGGATTATCTATTATTCATTTGGAGGCATGCCATTGTTTCTTTCCTAGGCTTATTCATGGTATATTTTTAACGCCAATTGTCATTTATGCATAAATTTGCAAAAATTAATGTGAAAGTATAATTTGTTACAGCTTCATATATTATATATATATGCTTATGATAAAACTAAGCATAAAATGAAAGTCAATTCAGAAATATCATATCAGTTGCATTGAACAATTTATAAAATACCTGTAATTTAAAGTAAATGTAAATTTTTTAGCGAAAACTATTTGATAGTTCCATTGCTATAGAAGTTACATAAAAATTTCCAATTTTCAATAAGAAGAAGTAGTTTGAAATATATGATTGACTAGTCAAGTTTAAAAAATGCCAACATGTTAAAACAATACAAGCTTGATTTACATTTTGGAGATTTAAAACCAATCGCTTATATCGAATAAGAAAGCAAAATTTTCATTGTTCAGCAACTAAGAAATAATTATAAAAAGACATTAAAATTTATGCAACTCAAAAAAAATCAGGCTGGTAAAAATATTAATTTCTGTGCACAATAAATTTAATTACAGTTTGAAATATTTATGATATGCTAAAGCTTCGCCTTTGTAATGAGCGTTTTAGTTTTGTGTATAATTATTTGCCTGTAACTTCAAGCTTTCAAGAAAATTCCTTAAAATTGTATTATGTACAAATATAAAACACCAAAATTTATTGATATTGAAAAGAGCAAAATAAACAAGGCATGTTCCAAAGCATTAATAAGTATGGTATATTTATAATATTTTGCTTAAAATTAATGAAGCCAGTAATATATTTCTCGCCAAATAAAAAACATCGAACATCTGCTGCAAACGAATAACTTTCATTTCCTGATTTTTATTACTTCCCGACAGCTTTTTTTCTTTCCTCTCCCTCTTATAGAAATACAAACATTACTTTTGAAAAGTGAAACATTAAAACGAAATATTCAGCAAAAATCATTCAAATGAAAAAAAACAGCGATTAGTTCGACAGACAAGTTTAACTGAACCGAAAATTAATCTTAATGAACTTGTAAAAGAAGTTTCATTTTTATCTGTCAACACTAATCAAAAAACTGAAAGGCGAAACCAAGCAGCTGGATATATCCTGAAGACTATCGATCGATTTGAATTATTTATAAAAAGAGACATCGTAAGTTATTCAAAAGCTAAATGAAAAGAGACATTTTATTTCGGTTTTCTTCTTATTCCTGAAGTTAGATAATGTGATCAATCATTCTGAAACTTCGAGAGTCGGTATTCGTGAGTACAGTAGACGTCCAATTTTTGTTCTTTGAAAGTTTCTAGTATTTGTCTTTTAGAAAATTCTTTGGCAGCCTTTGTAATGAAATTCACTAAGAGCATGCTACTAGTCCTAAATTAAAATGAATTTTTGTGACTTGAATATTCAGAATATTCATTGCGGGCTGTCTCGAAGGGAAAGAATTTCCTGACAGATAAAAAGCAGAAAACCTAATTAAGGTATAAAAAATTTAAATTGCATGAGCTTTAATAACAAAACAAATAATTATTAAAAATGAAGCAAAGATAGAATTTTAGATAAAAGTGTATTAATTTGTTTATTTTAAATATGATATACGAAAATTTGATTTTCAGTATTTTTTATTATTTATGTTTTAAAAATTATATTTCTAAAAGTAAGATACAATCTCAGATGAAAACAAATGCCTTTGAATGCTATTTTTTATGTATAATATTAAAACTAAATTCAGGAAGATAAGAACTTTCTGTACTAATTGATTCATACATATTATTTATAACACTGACATGTTATTATTCAATAAAATGATGTTTATCAAGTGATTTTACAATATAGAAAAGAAAAAGATTAATGTTTTAAAAATTATATATTTTTTGAAGGGAGATCCAATCAGATACAATCTCAGAAGACAAAAAATGCTTTTAAATATTATTTTTTTATAGATAATATTAAAAAAAAATTTCAAGACGATAAAAATTTCTGTTCTATTTGATTCATACATAATGCATATAAAACTGGCATATTGTTCTTCAATAATATGATGTTTATGATGTGATTTTTAAATATAAAAAGATAAGAATTGATGATGTCTGTCATGATTATTTTCAGTAAAACATTTTACTCATCCAAATATATAAATCCACCTGAACTAATAAGTGCATTTTATTTTTAAAGTCAAAGATTGAACACACATATACGTCTTCCAAGAAAGTTAAATTTCATTATTTTTTAACTTTTTAATTACTTATTTTTCACGCTTTACAAAATCTTTTAATTTAAAGCTTTATTTTAAAGAAACTATAATGAGAAAACTCTTTGTGTGTGTTTATATTCAATCAAATTTACTATTTTTATTTAAAAGTCTTATGAGATTTCACATTGGGAACATGTAAAGTATTTGATTGTGTGTGTCGATTGGTCAATAATTTTTTCTTGTCAATAATTTCTTCTAATATACTGAAAACCACTGTACGGAATGCAATCATGAGATTTAACATATTTTCATTTATTTAGGAAATCACACTGGAGATTCAAAATTAGATTGCCTTTATAAGTTATTTTCCATCAATTTTTATATATTTTTTACAAAATAAAAAGAGCAATCGAAAATAAGAATAGGACGATTATAAATACCCTTTAAATAAATTAAGTTTTTCTAATTATGCCCCCTCTATAATACAAATAAGTGAAAATATTAGTGTCATAACGTCGAACTTATATGTAGAGGGCATTCCTTTGAAAGCCTCAGGAAATTTATCTTCTGGGTTTTCTGAGGAGTCAACATTTCCCAGTGAGGATATTAAAGCAACTGTTGTAGATGAGTTTCAGAAAACTTTATGTTTTTTATGATTGTTATTGTTGTTGGTGTTTTCTGTTACATTTGCTTTTGTGTTCTTTTGTTTGTAAAATTAGAATAAATTAATAAAGATGAAGTCATGTCATCATTTATCTAATTTCAAACATTAGAGTTTCAAACAATCTAACAGTAATTTTGCCTTGTGCATCGAATTTATACAATTCAAATTGGAAATCTTCAAATATTTTGGGCCACATGCAAATTATTTTTAATTATACACGCAAACTGTAACAGAGAGAATTGTAAAATTTTATAAATATCGGAGAATAAATAGAGAAGATGTTAGGAATTTTATTTTCTTTAATAAATTTACTCCAAAATTTCTCCATTTTTTCAATCATACTTTTAATAACTTAAAAATATGGCACTTCTGGAGTAAGATATTTTCCCCTATATTTGAGCCTATTATTTCCCTTTCTTAGAAATGACTAACAATAATATTCAGCATATTTTATCAAAATATAGTCTATAAGAAGGCTGTAAAATGAATTATTTACAATCTAATGTTAATTTTGTTAAAAATAAGTAATTTTCTTATAATAAATAAGTTTCATGGTTTTTCTCTCATTAAAGTATGATGAAAAAATATTTTCTGCAATATTCAGGAAATTCAGTTGCCAAGCTTTCACTGATATGCTAAGTTTTGAACTTTTAACGTGGTATACATTATAAACATCCTAAATATTCCTAAAAAAGAACAAAGAAAATATAATAATGAAATTTAAAAAGTTCATATTTCTTCTGATAACAATCATACAGAATTGAAAAAAATATGCATTAAACATTCCGCATTCATTCATTGCAGTTCATGAAAATACCTGAAGCTTTGTAATTACATATTGTGATAAATGTGTATTACTTGTTGTTTTTTTTATTGTTTTGGTTTTGTTTTGTGTCAAAACTACATGTAACTTAGAGCTTTCCAGTTAAGATAAGAGAAACGCAGGAAATGAAATATTTTTTTCAATATCCTGTCTTTTGAAATAGATTTATTTCCAGTTTCATTTCGTTAAAGGATTTCTTCAACAATGGAAAATGAGTTATTTCTTTTGGAATATTCCAAACCAAAAAGTAAATTAATGTTGTGATAAAAATATCTGAAAGAAATAAATATTCCTGCAAAAATTAATTGTAATAATTAAAGATAAAGGATATAATAAAACATATAATTTGTTTTTCCAACTTTTTCTTCATGGAAAGTACAGAAGATAATCCATTTCATTTATTCCTGTTATTGACTTATTGTATTTTCATTCATTATCATATTATTGATTTTTTGAAAAATAAAAGCGGAGTCAGAATAGAAAACCCACATGAAACACATTACTATTCCTGAAATCTTTTTTATGAACAAAACACTTATTTTTATTAAAAACCGGATAAATTTAGAAGATTTTGTCTATTATTTTATACGGATTGTAAACATTTTATTTATAGGCTTCCCTAATTATTAATTTGTGCTTTAAATTTTAAGAATGCGTATGCAACAGAAAAAAATTAGTATTTTAAGTATACTTAATATATATATATATATATATATATATATATATATATATATATATATATATATATATATATATATATATATATATATATATATATATATATATATATATATATATATATAGTATACTTAATATATTAACTTCTATCATATTAAATATATTTTAAGTATATCAGTTTCTTGCTTTTATCGAAAAATAAACATTTTTCAAACAAACAAGCATGAAAGAAGCTATAAAATTGTGTTTGTGGACTTCATATATAGTATAATATCAGTTCAATATAATTAACTCTGAATTATCTACTTTTAAGTTTGAAGCAGCTGAAAAACCCTTACTTTTTCCGATTCAGAAAACTTAGTTTCCGAATTCCAAAGTCATTACTATCATGAATGGTCCCGAAATTATGATGATCTAATTTGTATTAAGATTAAAATGATTGTACTAAGATGATCCAAACTATCTTACACCTATTATGTACCAAGTGTTTATTATGTTTACTACACGGAACTTGATTAAATAATAAGAATAAAATAACCGCAAAGCGTATAATCACATTTTATTAATTTGTTTTTAAAGAACGATTTTTGATTTTAAAGGCTCATGTGAGCATAGAATAGAACGAATGTAAAAAATGCTGCATTGCAAACAATGGAATTCAAAAGCAGCAATTCGAGAACTTTTACTGTTATCAGATGATAGAGTAAAAGAGGGAAAAGCTTTTGATTCGATTACCTTTTATTTAGCCGAACGTCTCTACCTGATGCTAAAATATGGATGGCTTAATATACTTTAGCTGTACGTGTTGTGCATGTAGAATTGGTAAATTAGAATAGTCTCGATCAACAGAAAACTTTCTAATTGCACTTTGGCATTTTGATGCATAGCGTGGTAGAGCAAGTATAATATATTGCGATAACGGTATTAATTTCCTCTGTGATTATCATAGAATAAAAATTACTTTAATAAAATAATGTGAAAAGATTCAAAAATAAAATGGGAATTTGTATTTGTTGCCCAAAGGAGTGGTTGTATAAGAGTTTAATTCGTTTGATAAACGCTTTTTTTCATTTTATAGACTCCTGCAGGAAAATGCTTTTTGGTTGATATAAATTTTTTTAACCATTTTGTGTGATTGCAAAGCAATCATTCATAACCATTCTAAACCTATATTTTAGAAAACTCATTTAAAATCATTGACCAAAGAAATGTTTTCGACCTATAATTCTTTATATGAAATTGTAAGTTTTGATTTGAGGGATTTTTTTAAAAGTTAAAGTATAGAAAATAATTAAAGATATAAAGTTACGTTTAAGAAAAAAATATTTAAGTTGCTTAAAAAAGATATAAAATTACGTTTTAGAAAAAAATATTTAAATAGTTTAAAAATATCACGATGGATTAACTCGAGATATGAATGAAGAAGAATAATAGAAGATGATAATAAAAGAAAATAATCTGTCATTTTAAAGTAAAATATTGGAATTAATTCCTAGTAAACACAGGAATGTCCTCACTTTAAATATTAAAAATTGAAGTATATAAATAAGACTTAACAGAAGAGTCTTTTCCTTACAAATCAAGACTCAAAGTAAGGGTTTTTCATTTAAAGAAAAATATTTGATTCTTCAACATTTTAATCATTGTTTGCCATCGAAACTCCTGAACAAGCGCAGTAATTCATGGAAATGGGATTGATGTCACTCAAGTTCTTAAATTAGAAGTTTTTGGATTAGTTTACTCTACTTGATACGTAAAGAACTTATCAGTGCTTCCTCATAATAATGTATCCTGCATAGAACGAAAATTAAAATATGATAGTTTGAACTTTATCTATACTTTCTTCACTCTTTTGGCATCAAAAATGGGAAGTATGTTGCATCATCTGGAGCTTCCATTGCAGTTCAACAAAAAATAAATAAAATTAACGAATTCCCTTTATATCATTTAATGTAATCATAAAGTCAAATGTCATTAGAACTTCTCAATGAATCATATTAAACCATTCTTTGGTAGACTTATTAAATGATTTTGTTAATTTCTTCTAAAAAATTTCCTTACATAAATTTGAGCTTATACTTTGAAAATGCTTATTTGTTTTTATGTTCTTACACCAGGCCAAAATAATAAATCATTAAATTATAGCATGAAGACTGTTGTAACTAATATATGCTTGTATAAATACTAATTTGATGTTTCTTGAAGTAACTGTATTTGTTATTAAAAAATACCAAAAAATTAATGCATAATGTTGGAAAAACATAATTGGATTGTTTTATGTACATATTTATATTAGTATTGTTGGCTGGTTGGCCTCAAATTCAATAAAAATTATTTTTCAAGCAAATAATTCAATTTAACAGGAAAGCTAAAAGTAATAACATTACTTTTTAAATGCAATTGAAATAAAAAAAAATTAACATTTTTCATAACATATAAGACTATATTCCACTTTGCTATATAGTCTTCCGCATTAGATGTTTATATCTATTACTATACTAACGCTGATAAAAATATTAAAAGTATTTAAAGTATTAAAAATGTATCAAAATAATGTCATATTTTATATTTTACTTTTATAATATCAATTTTATCAATATTTAAATTAAGCTTACAGCATTTAACATTCAGCATACAAGCATAAACACGTTCATATTAAAATATATCTATTGAAATGATGGCTTAAAAATGAAATATATCTAGAGTTTCTATTGATTTGTTCTTGATACGAAAATAAATATAGCTGTGTGAAGAAATCCTAT
The DNA here is from genome assembly GCA_030067965.1 of Latrodectus elegans. Lineage (NCBI taxonomy): Eukaryota > Metazoa > Arthropoda > Arachnida > Araneae > Theridiidae > Latrodectus > Latrodectus elegans. The sequence continues at coordinate 107,345,757 of CM057820.1, forward strand.
ATTACATTCTCTGAAATTGAAGAAAATATATACTTAACCATCCCGTGAAGTTATTGCGGTTCATAATATTAAATATATAAATATTGAAGCGAAAGAATCAAAAGTTATAAGGTACACAGTTTTACCAAACTGTTATTTAATTTTACGTATGGAAGTGTTATTTAGCAATCTGAAAAAAAAAACGGTAGCATTTGCTTGTAACAAGATTTTTTCAGAAAAATAAATATAACAGAATGAATAAATAAAAATATTGTTTCTTGGAATTCTTGTAACTGAAGAAATGCAAATAAAATAATCAATTTCTTCTGGACATCAACAAAATCAACAAAATCTTCTGGTAATAAAATTATAATTTTTGAATATTTAAGCATTAGTAAAATTAATGAAAACATAATTTTTTTCGGCAAAATAAACAAACAGTTTTTCAAACAATGTTTGTTGACTTACTTTTGATTAATTACTACTTTCATTATTTTGTAGTGTTCAAAGGAATGTAATTATAATTTTTGCACAAAAACAACAAAAAATGGAAACTGAAGCAATACTACGATATTATATACTTCATCTTAAATTAATAATTTGAGTTTTCTTATAGCAATTATTGGCTATATTATAAATTTATTTGTTTCTTAATAAAATTTGCACTGTAAGAAGTAATTAATTTATACCATGTTTGCTTAAAATGTAGTGAAGAATATCTTTTTTCTAAAATAAAAATAAAAAATTGTGCATTTAAAATGTCACAAACATTGATTTCATTTAAAAAGTAGATTTGTGAGCAAGCATTTCATTTCTTTGTTGAATTTAAAGAGATACTGGATGCTCATGTTTTTTAAATTTAGAGCAAAGTTCCATAAAATCTAGAAAAAATCAAAACAAACCATAACTATATTTTTAGTAAACTATTCCAAAATATCTAAAGAAATTTCAATTTGATCAATTTATAAAAATTAAATTTTCAGCTTTATCGTTACTTGATGCTCTTTTCTGTTCCATCATTGTTTTCATTCGCATTAGAAGATGACAGGATTTACTTAACTATTTTAAAATGGAACATTATTCAAATGAAATTGAAAAATAATGATATATTTTTATAAAAAAAAAAGGCAATTGAAATAAACATTTCATTCTATTCGAATCTCCGATTATTAGTGAGAAAAATCCTACTGATAATTGTATCGAAAGAACTTATAGTACAAAATGCTGTATTTAATTTATATTTTGAACATTAATTTTGATTTTGTTGTAAATCGTATACCTATTTTGGAGTTCTAATATAAAATTTTGTGGTAAATATTTCCAAAACTCATTCAATAATTGATGAAATTTATGATACCATATACAAAATATGTATAGAAAGGATTCTTGAGTGACTAAATTTCGATATCATTCATTCGCTCTTGACTAATATTACGTATTATTGATGATAACATATGGATAGAAATCAATGAAAAAATTAAGTAGGCAAACTTCAATGAAAAAATTAAGTAGGCAAACTTCAATGAAAAAATTAAGTAGGCAAACTTCAATGAAAAAATTGTTTTATATAATGGCAAGGAAAAAATACCGATTTTTAAATAGAACCGATTTTGGAATTTTATAGGATTAATTTAACTAAACAAATTTAAAATGAATGTTAGTTTTAGAATTATACAATGTCTGCAGTTGATAAAAATTTTTAATAATGTTAGAGATATATTCTTTGTAAATCATCTAAGTTTGTCCATTTCAAATTAAAATGATAATAGCAATGTTAATTTATATCACATATTTTACAAAATATGCAGCAAAGTTTATAGCCAATTAAAACAATTTAAATTTAATTCTTAAGAAATTATGCAATCACTAAAGGTATTTATATTGTTGTATTTTCTATTTAATTCATAGTATAGCTGTTTTCTTGCATGAAATATTTCGATGAAAAAAATTCTTTTGGAAGCAAAAGAGAATTTCAATATCTTCAAAGGAAACTAGAGTTTTGGCTGTGAAAATAACCTGATATTTTCGTTCCATTCCGCCGTTTTCTTATATTTCCTTAGAGAATAACAAAATAACTTATTTTGATGTTTCTCTAGAGCTTCAAAGTGTTAAAAGTTCAAAGTGTTGTTGCATTAAATGTATATTATTATTTAATTTTATTCTGACAAATTTTTTAATATTAAATTCTTTCACATGAACTATTGAAATACATTTGAATATATCTTTATATTAAATAAAAAAATATTTTTTAAAATGCATATTAAAGTAAATTCAAAATGGTTTCCATAATCATATAATTAAAACTATTTATAGTTTGAAGAAATTTAAAATGAATTTTATTTTTCTTAAATATCTTATGGTTGAAATATTATTAATGATTTTAAACATCAAAATGTGATAAAAATCTCCGTTACTTAGAAATTTATGGTTTAGTAAAGTTTTAGCTTGAACTGGCTCCTTAATCTCAATTTCATAAGATTATTATACCGAACCAAGAAGCAGTTCTAGACATCAACGTAAATGTTAAAATGCATAAGATTTAACATTATTATAGTCATTTTTTGGTCAAGATCAAGTCAGTTTTTTACGAAAACAACGGTGGAATGCTACAACAGCAAATCATATCTGTAATTGCGGTATTTTTAGAACAAAATAAACTAGATATTCTTTAATGTAAAATATTTTATTTATGTAAATTGATGTTGAAAAAAGGTTCTAAGACAAATTGTGAAACTAAATAATGTCTTAAAACATTTAATTGCATCTATCTGTCTATCCACATACACACATGTATGTATGTACATATATATAATTAACCATTCAATTAACTATTAGAGGAAAATTGAAAAACGTTAAGTTTGTATGTGTTGGACAAAGCATTACATCAAAAATAAGGAGTTATTTAGACTTTAAGAAATTTTGAATTGTAGATCGTGTAAAATCAATACTTAGAGCAACCAACTTTGTCAACAGTAATAAAACCTCTTAGCCTGGATAATAAGTAAAAAAAAAGACTTATCATTTATATATTCAACTATCCGAGCATTTTCAATAAGATATTACATTTCAACGATCATAGTACTTAGTTAAACCTGCCATTCAGCAACCACTGACTGGACGTTACTGCTTGAAAAATCTCAGAACGTGCTGGCCAAAGCATCAGATGAATATTTTCTGCATTAAAATAGACTCTAACAATACCGTCAACAAGCGGTCACGCATTATCTCTTCAAAGCTAGCGTTTCGTAGAAATAGAGGGAAGATTAGAACTGTAGGCTTTAACATAAGAGCAATGTAACGACCAGTATGCATATATAAATAGTTGCCGTCATTATGAACGAGAACTAATTAATAGTTATAATTCAAATACCATCCTTCTTTGCCTTGAGCCAGTACTATGGCATGAAACAAATGCTGGCAATGTGCATTATCCACGATATCACTAAATGCTGAAGTGACCAATTTTCATATAAAATCACAAATTTACCCAATTAATGTGTCTAGGTTCATCAAAGATTATACCATTGAAAACGTCCCTAACTGAAATGTATCTTTAACATTTTCTGAATTAAAAGAATTGTTGTTGTTACTAATCTCCATGTCTAGGAGTTACTAGACGAGTCCACTCACTTTCAGAAAATCAGAAACAAGCAGAGGAGTATTGTTTAAATCTTTAAGAGACAACCCCAGGCACTTAAGAATCATTTTTATTTTGTTGCTAATGTTGTCGAGTCATTTCTACTGACACCTGTTTTCATGAAAGTGACCTTAGTTTTTGAGGCAAGACTAGTAGTGTAGCCTTACGACCAAGTTAGTCACAGAGTGTAATACCTTCTCGTTTGTAACTGATCATAGTCTAATTTTCTGAACTCATCCACAGCTTTCTGTGGAATCTTTCTTAACTCATCCATTTTATACTCCTCAGGCAATCATGTGATCTTCCCAGAACCAAATAGAAATTTTGAAATACGATAAGTCTCCACTCTAATGAACTTATATTCAACTTTTGACAAATTGAAAAACTTACTGGTAAACATTATATCTTATTCTAAGTGGAATGAGTGTGAGAAATCTGTTGTTAAATTTTTTTATTTAAGAATATTTTTATTTTCGCTATCTACTTTTTTTATGAATATGTTGCTTACTATTTATCTTTTTTAACATCTTATAGCCTATATATAAGACTATGCAAGTGTTTTGGCGTAGGGATTGCTGCATATTAGACATCCTGTGGCAGTCAGAATCATATAACACACTAAATGATGGCGCTGAATGAATATTTCCGAAACTATACTTTATATAAGTATTTTTGAACAACCAGCAACGAATAAATTGAAATCTATCCTATGGTTTAAGCGATTCATTGATATAAGAGGTGATAATAATTTGGGGAAAGCTTATTTAATGGTAGGGATTTAAAGGTCATCATGAAAAAACAAAAAGATCTGAAAGACTAAATGATGGCGCTGAATGAATATTTCCGAAACTATACTTTATATAAGTATTTTTGAACAACCAGCAACGAATAAATTGAAATCTATCCTATGGTTTAAGCGATTCATTGATATAAGAGGTGATAATAATTTGGGGAAAGCTTATTTATGTAAATGGAAACGTCTAGATTTCGCAGATAATCTTGCACTTCTACATTTCTCATCAGCCAAATTGGATCTCGGTACGTCCAACACATTAGGCATTGTTTAAGGTGGGGTTAAGAAGTTATCATCCAATTTAAAAACCTTTGATCTTGGTAAAAATTAAAAAAGCATCTTCATTTTATCCATGATTGCTAACATTAGACGTTGGCGACTGGAAAGTGTACTGGTATGATGAAAACTTCCCATTATTCTAGGAAGAAAGTCGCTGCTGAATCAGAGCAATAGTACTGGATAAGAATTAAAGCAATTAATCTCTTATCTCAAGTTTCCAATTTTCAGGCTGATGAGTGTGATCTAATGGTTTGGAAAGTATTTCATAGGCATATTATTGGTGCTTTGATATCTGGAGAGCCAACCCGTAAAAATCAAGACTACAGGGGAGCTTCAACACTGACGACGATCAGTTCATTTCTACAACAGTGTTTCCTTCATGAGAAAAAATACCTCCAACAGAACAATACTTTTTATGTCACAAGATTCTTACATCAAGATGTAGTTCTAGGAGCATTATAATAAGTTAAACTTACTTTACTGATCACCACAGTGTCAAATTTGAACCCAATAGAATATCATTGGGATAAGGCGGAACGGGCTTCTGGAATCATGGATCTCTCGTATTCAAATCAATTTCAAATGGGAAAATCATAGATATCTGCATGAAAAAATATCATTGAACAATGCTTTCAGAGAATAATAGAATCCATGCAGGGATACATATATACCTTCTAGAAATGAACTAACAACATATTGGATATTCCTAATAAATTGGTATATATATATATATATATATATATATATATATATATATATATATATATATATATATATATATATATATATATATATATATATATATATATATATATATATATATATATATATTAAATGTTGATTCAATTGCTTCAAGAGAGCATCATAGCAGCTCATAAAATGTAAAATCTGGAATAAGAATTTTTTTCAGTAAAGTTAAGATCATTAGTAATTTGGCTTAAATAAGAAGCCTATGAAAATATTTAATTTATGAATTTTCATACTTTGACAATTTTAATGTGAAATAAAATTTGAATTTATTTCATAGTAGTTAATAATATAAAGTTCTTATCTAACGAAATCAAAATTATTTATTCAATTTAAAATAATAGGAGAGAAACACATTTTTCCTTTCACCGTCTTAAACTGTTAGAATGCGTCAGCTTTGGGGAAAAAGAACAAAACGTGTTTTCCCTGTGTTTCCTTCTTGCTTTCTCCAGAGAAATCGGAGTTGCTACCTGGGGAAGGCAGATAGTTTTTCTTTATTTGGAGAACATATTTACTTGTGAAAGCGAAGCAAATACTACTATTGGAGTTTTTCGGTTGAACAGTTCTACTGAATTGTGTGACATATTTTATTTGTTTTATTCTGTGCTCAATATAGTTTAGAAATAAACGGGGAAAACGTTCTTTTTACTTTCTACATTATATTAAATTTCGCAGTAATTAAATTCAAATTTTCCAGTTGATTCAAAAACATGAAAATATTATTTATTATTTGCAAGTCATGCAAATTGCAATAAATCCTTAATGAAATTTTTAAGAATAAATATGATTTATGTTGTGTTCGAAGCATAATGATATTTAATTAAAATATTCGGTTAGTTTCGTTAAAATATTTGGTTAGTTTTTAATCAAGTTCTGAGATAAAACTACAATATTTAGTTGATGATTTTCTTAATAATTGTAAAAAAAATTTATTCTTAAATCCGGGAGATATTGGGTTAGATGCTTAGTTTAGCTGGAAATAATTGATACCTTTGATACTTGGTTTAACTTGAGGTATTATTAGCATTCAAAGTTTTATAAAGCGTGTATACGTAACAGTTTTCAGTGCTTGTAAAAGGAAATATTCCATACTCAGTTTTCCATTCGAAATTTGTATGATTAAAATTTTAATTGTTTACACAATGACTATGTAATGTTAAATATGAGAAAAGGAAACTCCAACGAGAACTTGCAATTGAATTACAGATGTATCACTAACCTTTGTTTACAAATTAATAATTCTACTCTTATTGCTTAGAATTCTATGAATATCAGAATAATTTGGAATTGATTATTCAATAATATTAATGCAGAGAGTTATCAGTTTTCTTAACTCAAATTTTTGGCCTGTAGAATTGTTGGAATTACAAAATTTGCTCGTGAACAAAATGTTAAATGCCACTATTAACAATATGAAGACACCTAGTACATAACATGTTTTCATAGTGTAATTAATGTTGTGGTTTACTTTAAAATTGCAGCAGAAACTTTTATGGTTACTAATTGTGATATTAGACATAGAAGTTGTTCGATAGTATTTTGTCAGGCAACTATCTATTTTGAATATACAAAATGATGATGAATTTAGCACTAAGTAAAATAGCATCAATACGAAAACGTTACCAAGTTGTACAAAGGGTATTAACACATTTTTATAAAGATTTCGATGACGAATTAAAAATAAGTAAACGTTTTAGAATAAAAATTTTTGGCAACAGCTTATTATTTGAAATGAGAAATTTCGTCTGCTACTTTTAAATTTATTCTTCTTTCAAAATGTCACATATAAACATGCTGTGAACTGAAAGATATGTTTTTGCGCTTTCCGAAGATAAACGTTCTTATTCTAGAATTCAGAAACGTTGTGAAATGCATGGTATTAAAATTTCTAAGCGCAAACGAATATTCGCAAAAGGTACGTCCTGTTTCAAATGTTTCTATAGTGAATTCTCTGGTAACAAGAGAAAATCCATTAATACAGAAATCAATTGTAAAGTCATTAGATACATCTGTAGCAACAACAAATAAAATAATAAACCAGTATTTATAGCTTAAAAATGCTAAAAGACCTAATGTTCACCAGCTTTTGCCGAGACATGTGGCTCAACGCAAAACATTTTGTAGAATCCTGTATGAGAACCACTTAGCAGGCGATAAATGGAAAAACATTGTGACCCTTGATGAAGCATGGGTTTACCTAAACGACTGTAACAAAAAAAAGTCTTTTTACTATAGAAAAGTTCTTTTTACTATAGAAAATGAGGATAAAAATATGCAAACCCGTTTCCGTCAATGTAAAGAAAGTTTCAGTTAGTGGCTTATGATTGGCGCAGGTTTCTTCTACAATGGGAAATTAAATAAAATGAGTGGAAAGAAATGTTAAAATCAACTGATCGTTCTATCAAGAGAAGGTTTTATGCCCATTATTTACAAAAGAAATTCCATTTCTTTATCCCAATGACATTCAAAGAGAGAAACGTCATCAAGACAAAACTATACGACATACTTCGAAAACTACCACTGCATTCCTTGAAAAAATGATGACTAATACAGGTATTGCATGTATACATTTTCAACATATCTCTGCGAAGTCTCCTGACGTTTTACCTATGGACTATTGTGTCTTTGGTCTATTAAAAAAGGCTCTTTCTAAACGCAAACCCACCACAAATGATGGATTCTGGAAAGCAATACTCCTTGAAATATTGCGAAAAGCTCTTCTATCATGGTAATCACGATGCAGACGTAGAGTCGAGAAAAAAGGCTATCAGATCAAACATTTAAAAAAATAATTTTTATATTTTAAACATTAATTAAATGGCCGCAAAATCGTTCTAAAATGTGTTAATACCCTCTGTATTTGTCCTTATAGGGTTCGGGCTGACAGTGTCTATGGGAGCATCATTTGGACATTTTTTATTGCTTAGGAAGATTAGCCTATTAATATATCTATGAGTTATTAAGATAACTGACTGCGTTTGATTGTAAGATTGTGATTAATTACACTATACAACAAAATAGTACATTTCCTTAAGACTTTTATACATTCGGATTTCCTTGAAATAGATATTTTGAATTGATAAACATTTTATTGCTCTGCCTCTCATACAGAACGTTTTGTTTCGCTGAGAAATAGGCAGGTCACGACTCGGATGCGATTAATTTATTGAAGTTTAGTAGAAAAAAAAACAATTTTAGCTTAGATTATATCTTAACCCAGTTTGGTTAACAATTAGAAAAAACTGTTAACGCTGCTACATTGAAATACCTGTTGATTCTTATTTCTTATGCTAGCAATTTTAGTAATATCCGTGCTTATTAAAATGCTGCATCGGTTTAATAAGTATTTTAAATACAGTCTTAAATATGTTATAACAGATTATCTATTTGAAGCTAATTTCGATGTCAATTCATAAGGAACAATGAAATACAACTAAAATGTTTCATTTCAAATCCTTCCCTTCCAATGATTTGCTTTAGGTAATATAATTATTAAATATTGTTTTATTTAATTAATAAATTTCAAAGCAGATACAAATTTTTAAAACAAAGTGATTGAAATATTAAGAAAATGTTTTGAATTTGTATCATTATAGATGTAGTCTAATCTAGGTAGTAAAATACAGTCCTACATACAATACTGTTTTGTGGATATTAAAACGATTTGTTAATACATGAAATTTGAATGTATTAGAAATCATTTGTAAGTAAATATTAACCTTCTTATTTTGATTTTTATCGTAATCATTGGTCAGCTTACAAAAATAGATTAATTCGGTCAAAAATCATATTTTACTAAAATTTAATTAAAGAAATAGCATAGCTTATTCGCCTGTTTAAATTACTGGATTCAAATTCAATAGGAAAATCTATTATAATATAATTACATTTATAATTATCAATGGAATTTTGTGTCATGTTAGAAAACATATTTTTCAGTTTATGGATTAAATATTAAATCCCATGTGAAATATTTTCTTCGTCTTCAACATTTATATATATATTATATAAGCTTATTTTTTCATATTTTATTGATATTTTTCTGTTTATTATCTATTAAGGAAACAAATAGAAAACACTAAAAACTGTATTTGATGATAATTTAATAATTATTTCTATATGAGATCAATATACAATTTAATAATCATTTTGAAAAGATTTTCAGCGAATGTTTTGCACAGAAAAAATTATTCTGCCGTATTGCAAAATTTAGACACATAAAAGTGATTAAAACTTATGACAAATTAAGACATTTATGGAAGATATATATATATATATATATAATATATATATATATATATAATATAATATAACGTGACCTTTAGTAAATAACGCAGTTTAGTAACCTTTGTTAATCTCAGAAGTAATTTACATCTGCCTGAATGTAAATTAGTTCTGAGCAACCAAAGAAATCTATTGACAAAGAATGAATTAAAGATATGCTATTGTTTCTTGACTCTTTATTTCCCAGAATGCAAATAATATATGCAGTCTGATTGATTTAATTGCGAAAATCAAGCCTATTTCTTCAGGGATCATAACAGTGGAAAGACATTCTGTGAAATGAAGAATGTAAAAGATAAATTACGATTGGAAACTAATTTTGAAGAAAATTAACTGAAAGGTAATATACTCCTTTGCGCAAAATACAAAGATCAGGCCTTTCTTCTTCAATTACTAGAAGAGATCATTAGGTTTCGTTTTCTCGTCATTTCCTTTCCAATTTAGCTTCATCGTGTGAATTCTCTCAAGAAAGATACACAGGAAATGTTAAATATGAAGACAATGTGTGTGTGTGGATTTTGAACTACAGGGATCTATACTTTTTTTAGTAATTTTATTCTGTACTTTAACATTTTGCCGCTGATGTTTGCACTTTATTTACAAATAGAAATTATTAAATTAGGCAGTGTTTCTCTTTTAAGAAAAATAACCTTTACAGACTCTCATTTCAAGTAACATGTCTTTGATTTTTGTTAAAGGAAATAAACTGAGGAGTAATTAAAACATTTGTGGGAATAGTATTTAATTATAGAATTAAATACATTTAAAGTGAAATAAATAGAAATAAGAGAATTCTCCGTCAGAAATAATTCAAGCTAATATAAAAAAGCTAATTTTTTCAGTTTAACATGTCTAGTTTGATAAAATTGCTGATATTTAATCCCAAAGGTTATTATTGACAAAATACTCTTTACCTCAACATTGTACATATGTCCAGACTGAAATTAATTACTAAATTTACTATCGAAAATTATTTTACTTAATGCAAAATGTTTAAATTTTCTCTTATTTTGTCACAAACCTACAATAAAAATAATATAATTATTTTAGTTAATACTACACACTATACAGGGTGATTTAAATTGCATTATAACAGTTGTACAAAGCTTATAAATATGATTCTATTGAAAGACAAATGTGTTTTACAAATAATGTGGTCGATTTTTCATTTATAAGAATAATTTGAAATGTTTCCTGCATGCGACGTTGTTACGTAGTCCAAATGATTAAACATTCTACAAATAACATGTTATATTTTTATTTATTACATGCTCTTCGTGCATACTTTATTGAAAATGTACTGAAAGCGTTTTACCACTTTATTAATACACTTCAAGAAAATAAAATCATTAGCAGTAATACAGAAGACAGTTGAAAGTATCTGCCTATTTTACGCTATATTGGTAGTGGACTTGAAAGTCCACAACCAGCATAGCAAACCTAAAATATTTAAAATCAAAGAAACTAAAATTTCAAGATTTTTATGTCATTGAGCTGTTGGGAACAATAAGTCTTGTTCTATTATCATCAAAATTAAGTGCACCAGAATGTTAATTTTTCTACTGAATGATAGAAAAGATTCACCTTTATTTTTAAGAAAATTTAACTTTTCCGATTTGATGCAAGAAATCACTTGTAAAGATTTGAGTTTTTACAAATATTACTTAGTGGAATTTTTATAAATTTAATCTAAATTTTGCTCGAATGTTTTATTCGGCATTTTAGATTTCTTAAATTTTTTATAGAGTTTTCTCACAAAATTCCTTTTAAAATAATACATTTGAGTCTCATGAGTTTTTAACAAACAAATTCTATTGAGCCAAGTAATCGCTTTCTATTGGAAAATGATATATTCTAAAATCTCCAAATTTAGGATTGGGAAACTTTTTAAAAATAGGATTTTATAATTTTTATGAATAAGAATTTTGGTATAAATCATAAATTATGTAAATCATCAAACTTGAAACATTTTTTATTTGAAAAATAATTTTACACCCAATTGATAAAATGTACAAGTTGTTCGTAACTTTTCTTCAAGTCAAATCATACCAATTAATCTTAATAGCTTTGTTAAATTTCGCTCATCAACATTTTTTTACTAGACGCACTTAAAAAAATTTAAGTAGTTATACATCATCACAAACCCTAAACTTTAAAGTGTATTAAAACATAGATTACAAAAATAAAGAAATTACAAATTTAATATTCAAAGATAACCTTCTAAGGAATTTGTTGATATCTGCAAATAATAAAGTAAAATATAGAGAGCAATTTATAGTAAGTAAATAATCTTTATGTATGTATATATATATCTATATCTATCTACCTATCTATATATATATATATACATATATATGCGTGGTGTGTGTGCGCGCGCGCTACAACTGTTTTACAAAAGAGGAAAAAGTAAGAAAATAATATAGGCACAGATAAGCAATTCAAAAATATTTAATTTAAATAAATGATCACGCCGAATGCGGAAGAATGAAAAAAAGTTAATATATAATTAAAAATACGTTGCTTTTAAAGAATACAATAAGTAATTGCTACACAATTGTAAAATTTCATCAATTACATTTATAGCTTATAAAATTTAATTTTAGAATGAAATCTAAGCTTTTCTTTAGTGAATTGTCGAGAAAATCCTTTAGGCATATTTTAAAATCGGGAAAATATTTTTAACACTAAAAATAGTTTATTGAACATAATAGTTGTTAATTACAACATATAATTTTGAACTTGTGTAAACATGCTTTCTTTTAGGTAAATTTTTAAATTCTAGGCTTTTTTTTATATTTGTAAATACTTAACACATTGTTAAAAGCAACATATGATACGGGATTAGAAATATTTCTTAATATTCTGAATGATTTTGCTTACCAGATATTTCTATAAAATCAAATTTCTTCGGCTTTCATCAATATTATTTTTGAGGTGATAAGTTTATTTTGCATTTGAAAGTATCAAACCTACATTTCCGATTTTCCCTATTTTTTAGAGAATTAATTATGGCGATTAAAAATAAAAATTTTCAAACATCTATCTATTTATGTATCTATCTATCTATCTCTCTATTTATATATATATATATATTAAAAATCACTTAGAGAATTAATGACTCTTTTATGTTAGTTTACACACTTTTTGCGGAACGAAAAAATATAGATTACAAAAATAAAGAAATTACAAATTTAATATTCAAAGATAACCTTCTAAGGAATTTGTTGATATCTGCAAATAATAAAGTAAAATATAGAGAGCAATTTATGGTAAGTAAATAATCTTTATGTATATATCTATATCTATCTATCTATCTATCTATCTATATCTATATATATATACATATATATGCGTGTGTGTGTGTGCGCGCGCGCGCTACAACTGTTTTACAAAAGAGGAAAAAGTAAGAAAATAATATAGGCACAGATAAGCAATTCAAAAATATTTAATTTAAATAAATGATCACGCCGAATGCGGAAGAATGAAAAAAAGTTAATATATAATTAAAAATACGTTGCTTTTAAAGAATACAATAAGTAATTGATACACAATTTGACAAATACCTAACAGTAACTTAACACTAACGATAGCCCCTACACATTCCCTATTAGTTCGTGCGAAGAGACTCTGGGATAGTAATACCAATGAATGTATTCACTTAAATTATTTTGTATTGAGAAACCTATTGGCATGAAAATAATTATCCATGTACAGGAACCAAGGGAAAAAAACAGTTCTCTCTCTCTCACACACACAAAAATTCTGTCATATGTTTACAAAATTTCTTTATTATATTGCTCGATACACAGCATAAATTTTGGTAACATGGGCTAAATAGTATTGACATTAATCCTTATATTTTAAAAATAAATACATCATCAAAATCATCAAATGTATTGATAATCTGAAATAATAATACTTGATTATAAATTGATATGTATATATATATATAGATATATATATGTATATATATATATATATATATATAGATATATATATTATTTCTAATACCCTTTAGATCAATTGAAGAGCCTTTTATGATTCACTCATAAATCACAATTCATCTGTGAAGGGACAATTCATATTTTATTAACAACAAACAATATAGAATTGCAATCAATTTAAGGACTTAGAATGTGGCAAGATTAACAGAGATTCAGTTGAATAATTTTATCAGCCATATTATATATATATATATATACCATACAGGCATGTGTTTTTGATAAACCGAAGTTTCTTCAAGTTAATAAGACCATAAAATGAAATTTTGTGCATGATATGATTTCATTGATGACGCTTCGTGAATATCAGATTTATATCAGATTTCTGTTTGAGTTACATATCATAGTGATCCAAAATCTGGCTTACAAATTCCTTTTTAACCACTTGTTCCAATTCTTTATTGCATGGGTTTTATCCTTTTCATTGAATTATATTCATTGTCATGCATTAATTGCTTAGAGAATATCCAGATTTTAATTTTTGAAATGTCTTCATTTAACAAACAAAATATTTATTAAGTGCAAAAAATTAATTATTTTCATTACTCATGCGTTAAATGTCAAATGATTTTTTAATGATTCTATTAAGTAAAAAATAGGTAAATTTAAGCGTTTAATTAAATTAAATCAATCATGAGTAATGCTAAAATGTAAAATATACAAAGGGTTTTGTATTTAAAATAATGGAAAATTCTTATAATAAAAATATTAAACTATTTTTTTTTATCAAAAAGTGACATTTTCTTAAACTATTAAAGGAAATAAAATATCAGAAAATACTTATCGATCGAAGTACAGTTGAAGTTATGATTAATTGTTATTTTTATTTGAGTTAAGACAATAATAGCCTCTTGAAAACATGTATTTTTATCTTTAACGAAGAAAAAATCTGAGGAAGAAAACATAAAAATATCACATCGAATTTTATTCTTTGTTCTACTTATTACTTTGTTCAAAAATGTAAGTTTTTTTTTGTATTTCTAATATTTCTACACTTGCTTTAATTTACTTCTTTTATGTTTCATGTATTACAGAAAAATATTGCCCATTTTATAAGCACTCGGTAAAGGAAATTAACCTTTTAACAAAATGAGACAAGAAATAAATTCCTTCTGTAAAGGGAAAATTTAAAGAAGAGTATTCATTTTTCATATTACCTTTATCTTAACTAAAAGGATTTAAACACTTCTTTTAAGTACTGCACAAGAAAAAAACCCAAAACAAAAAAGTTTTGTTATACTGATGTTAGCTTATGTATATTTCATGTTATACTCATTTTTCAAATTGAAAATTCTAAAAATCTTTATCAAATTTTTTATTTAAATTATTTAAATGTTTTAATGAAATTAATTTTCAGAATGAGATACTATATAATCATTCATTTTTTTGTTATTAATAATTAAATTTGTTTTCAGAATAATTTATTTCAATAAATTTAATTTCATTTTAAACTTTTCAAGAGTTAATTTTAAATTCACTAATTACATGGAGTTAAGATTACTTTATGAAATGAGTTTTATTTTTAAATCATGGTTCAAATAAAATCAAGATTTAAACTTATACAACCAATGACAAGGAAGTACTGACTTGAATTTTATTTAATTTTTAAATTATGTAGTCTATAATGCTTTGTATAAAGTTTAAGTGTTATTATAAATTTGTTTAATATTCTATGAACTGAACTAAGATTTAGATATAGTTCCATGGAGATGAATATATATATATATATATATATATATATATATATATATATATATATATATATATATATATATATATTTATGTATGAGTGTCAAAGGAGGAGAGGTCATATTTTAGAAGAAAATATGAGTATATAACTACTAATACGACCAATTATCACTAGTTAAAAATTATCTGAATCACCAAATCGTAATATATCTCTGCACGGGTTGATGAGTTTTGTAATTGTTAAACTAAATTTAAATTTTCCATAGCGAATAATATGAATTAGATTTAAAGAGAAACCTCATCAGGGATCCTTAGTTCAAAATATTTTCTATTCCACGACATATTTTCATGATAAAATGAAAGTTGCTAGTATTTTTACAGAAAGGATATCAGCAGTGTAATTCTTAATATTAGTAGTGTAAGAAGAGAAGTGTTCAATTGCTAGTCATGAGGTATGTCTTATATTATATAATTTTACTATACTTTTAAAAAAGAGTTAAATTAGGCTGAAAATAGGAATTTAAAATATTATAATATAATTTAATTTTGAAATACCTTTATAATAAAATACCTTTATATTTAAATAGGCAAGTATGACAAAAATTTGATCTAATAATGAATATTTGAAAACTTCAGCGAAATTGTAACTAAAAAATGAACTTGAAGTAATATTTAAATTATTTTGTAAATTAAAGAAAATTTAATTTAGAGTTATGAATGGGAAACTGTATTTTACATTTAAAGCAGTATTTCCCTTTAAGATTATTCTTGAGTGATATGAGTGCTTACATAATTAATTTTATGTTTTGTAAAAACAAATATTTTCGTAATTTTCATTAAATTTTCATATATTTTGTCAAAAATAAAATCATTAAATTAAATTTTAGCATTCACTGAAGAGTTGTTAATAGATTCATTGATATCTAAAGTCTGGATCAGCTAGTATATTTTTTACTTACAGTAATTTGTATGTATATGTGTGTGTATTTATCTATCTATATCTCTGTATATATGTAATGCTTAAGAAAAATAATTAAAATATGTTGTTCCCTGCATAAGAAATTCATAATGCGAATCAATACCGGCTTTAATGCTGGCAATAGGAATGTTTGCTAAAAAGTATTAGATTAAACTAAAAGTTAGCTACCTAAATCTTATTTTAAGTTCAATTTTCCTAAATTTATATGATGTTTTAAGTATTATAAACACAAACCGTAGTATTAATTATATAAAATGTTCATAATTAAAAATAAAAAGAAAGTATTTGAATTTAGTTTTTGCCAATTATATTATTTAATAGTTAAAATAAATATCTGAATTCAATCTTAGCATTAGGTAGAGAATTCAGATATTCATTTTAACGATTTCATCATCAAAAGAAGTTTTTGTAATAACTGTATTGAATTATCTAGAATCGTATTAGAGCGTTTATTATTCTAATCTTTAATATAACAGTTAAAGATTTTCACTCCTTTCAATTCTATGGAAATTTAAAATTGAATTATAATTTAACTAAGCCAAAAGATCAACAAAATTTTTCTTTTTATACAAAAGACTGAATATGCGATTATCCAATACTCATCTAAAGCAGTATTACATCATTTTTTAAAAAACCTTGTTAAGTACTGATTTCTATGGTTTAGTTTTACATTTGTCTGCTTTAGCTATCAATGAAATATTAAACTAAAAGTTTTTATATATTTGCATAAAATGCATATACTAGACATTTTAAAATACTAATGCTTCATTATCTAGAAAGTATTAAAATTAAAGTATTGCATGTTGACATTAATTTACTTAAACTTTTTCTAAATCAAACGAATTTAATCATGATGAGAGTACTTAATATTCGTTCAAGGAAGTATGCATATTGAAAAGTTACATTTATTAAATTTCAGTTATTTTGTTTGTGCATTATTAGATATCAGTACTACGTAATTCACGAATATAACGAAAATACTTGAAAAGACATAACTATGGTAACCAAAATAAGGAAGAGAATTACTATATGATCCATAAAGTTCACTGTCACTTAAAAATATAATGATTGTGGAAATGTATATCATATTCCTAAGAGATCTGAAAAAATAAAATTTGTACAAAGTGAAAGCAATGAGGTGTTTCTTTTAAAAATTGAAAGTAACCCTTAAAAGTGAGAGTTATGGTCTATTTGAAAGAGTTTTTTTTTTTGTGAAAATGAACATTAAGGTCTACCCGCCAATCCGACCAAGAAATCGTCAAATGTACCGTGTGTGTTTTCCATGTAGCCCATTTCATTAGCCATTACGGTTGCTCAGCATTTTTGAAGAAAACATGATTTTTCTCTCTAGCAAAAAAACTACCGTGTAATATTCACTTACTTATTTTTTTCTCTCAGAACATAACTTTTTCAAAGAAAACGTGAGCTATTTTAAAATGATGCTAAATTTTAAAGTGTAGTTTTCTTTTGTTTTTCTCTGATTTACCCTTTTTTGGTGAACTGGATGTAAGAGTGAAAGAAATGGAAGAGTAGATAAATATTAATGTGTGTAATATAAGTATTAATTATACATATATTTCTATCTATCTAAAGAGAAAGAAGTTACACACACACACACGCGCGCGCACGCACACACACACACACACACACACACACACACACACACACACACACACACACACACACACACACACATTAATATTAAATTTGTTAACATTGTATCACACTTCAAAGAAAACAATGATGAGACTTAATCTTTTCTTAAATGAAAATGTGCATCACTTGGCACTGATTCCTTAGTAAGACACAATGACGTATATTGCTGTTGTCCTGTTCACAAGGTGACAGTTCAATTTATGCCTGAATATTATAATAAAATGAAACAACAAAAAAAAAATCCATAAATGTGAAATAAAAATTTAAAACTTTACAGAATAAAATAGTAATGTAGAAGTTCCTTACATCATAAAAATATATTTCCTCATTTTTCATCATAATGATATATCATTAAGATATAAATTTTTATAAAATATGACTTATGACAGTAAATTTTATTTCCTTTGTATAAATAAAGGGAAGAAATTCAATTTTGAACAGTAAAAATGTTGCTAGCAAATTTTTCAAGTAAAAACTTAATACCAAATTTAATTGGAACATAGCAAAATTAGTCCTTTCAGTCAGAGATAAATGTTGAGGGTTTGGTTCTGATTACATAATTTTTCTAGAAGAGCCTCAGTATATTGATTTTCTAAAACTTATCTCACATTGTGTGGAGCTGAAATTCCTACAAAATATCTGTAGATTAGGAATTGTTCTCCTTATTTCGCTGGATAAGAAATCTATGATGTGGTTGATAGTGTTTCTTTTTTCTTAGCTGCATGGAAAATATTTCAGAAATTTTATCTAGTTGAATCTAGACTCAAATTCTATAAGATGAAAAAAAAGGGAGATATTCTGTAAATTATTTGCAGCTTCAGTTATCATTAAAATATTTTTGGTAAAATTAAAAAGTTGTTGAGTTAAATTGTATAAAGTAATCATAGTGCCGTTATTGGGATATTTTGAGTTGTAATATATATTTTATACTTTAATATGTGTTCTTTATTTTAAACTTAGTTTTTACATTAATACAATAATTTTATTTGCATCTCTCTCTCTGTATATATATATATATATATATATATATATATATATATATATACAAGATGACAACTTTACACTGTTGACAAAATTGTACTGCTTTTGACTGATTTAATTCATGTCTACCACTTTTTATTATAATTTCATTTGTTTAAGAGATTTTAATGTTTGTAAGACGAATAGGTAGTTTTTATTTCTTTGTTTAAAATAATATGCTAAACCACCGATGAAAATAACTACCTTATTTGAAATTGGAATAAAGCGAATTGATATTACCAGAAAGCTGAATATCCACAGACAAACGGTGTCACGTACCATAAAATGATTCTTAGAGCTTCGCCATGATGGTGATGGACCACAAAAACCAGAAAAAGAACTTTGAATACAATTGGAATTATCAAGCAAATTTATTAACAAACGCAAAATTATCAAAAAATGAATTAACCGAAATCGAAGGAACTAAATAAATATAGTTAAAGAAATAATGGTTAATAGAGAATCAATTAAATAAATTGCAAAATAAGAACGGAATTCAGGAATATGAACTTCAAAAAGTACAAAAACTAACTGAGCAAAATAAGCGTACATGGTCGCAAAGATGTCGAGCTCTTTATCAAAAGTCCGTAAAATGCGCATGGAAGCATTTCATCTTCACCTTCGAAACGCTTTTCACAATTGAACAATCCTATAATGGACGAAATGACCATTACTGATCGTCTTTGAACTTCCACAAGAGTAGAACACAGGCAAAAACCACAGTGAGTTATGGTTTGGGGAGAAATTTGTGAATCCAGAAAAACTCCCTGTTTTCATAAATGGAGGAGTCAAAATGAACAGGACCATGTATAGCAATTGCATTTTACAGTCGGTTTTACTTCCTAGGGCCAAAACACATTTTAAAAAACAGTATCTGAAAACTTCAACAGGATTCTGCCCCTTCTCATAGAGCAAAGACAACGCAAGACTGGTGTATATATACATATTATTTCACTGCTTAACGGAAAATTGGTTGTATTGAGTTAAATCTATCAGGAAAGCATTTTTTTACTAAGCAATTTGCAATTTTAAATTTGCTTGCCTTATTTATATAAATTAACACTCTTATTTGTGCAAATATTTATTTTCAGAATTTTGTGGGAAGTTTTTTGAAACAATCTCTAATGTAATTTAATTAGAATTATTTTTATTTGACTTGAAAATCTAATTTAAAAAGTGTTGTAATCTAAGTTTGTTTACTCTATTTCCTGATACAGATCTAATTCACGTTGTCTGTTTTCAGAACACCCTCACAAGTTGATTTCTCTAGTTATGTATAATGTGTTCAGCTGCTGCTTAGAGAACACCCTTTCATAAAATAAACCAACTTTATAGTTTAATTATGTTTTCAAGAAAAGAAAAGGGATGGCAAATTGTTTTTAGAGAATTTCCCATGCAAACACACTATGGTTAATGTCGGAAGAAAGTGATGGGTTATTTGGGCTACAATTTCTTTTTAGGGATATTGGTACATAAACCTTTCAATGTACTGAGAATTATTTTCTTTAATACTATATACAGGTTTATGTATCTAATGTAAGATATTTTTCTTTGTACTCTCTCTCTCTCTCTAGAAAATTACCTCTTTCATACCAATTGTTCTACAATCTGTATAGTGGAAGACTTCGACTATTTTAATCTATGAATATGCTGAACACAGTTTTTCTTAAAATAAATGTGGGGTTAAAGAAATGACAGCATTGTTTCGAAGAATTAGATTATAAGTCATTTTACACAAATAAATTGTGAATTACTAGTAAGAAAATATGCAATAGATGTTTGAAATGGTCAACAGAAATTAGAAATTGAATGTTTTAACTCTTCATATAAAAATGAGAGACTTCAAATCGTTTTTAAAATTAGATTTTATAAAACTTTATTATTTAAAACTTAAAGGATTTAATTCTACGCTTTATAATTAAATTTATTTTAAAATGATATTTGGCTTGTTAAATGCTTTAGAAAAATATATTTCTTCTTTATTTATAACTAAATCAAAACTTGTGACACGAAAAAAGTAAGTAAAGTATGACGAGGAAAAGATTTCTTGTATTTAATAATTAATGTAACTTTTTAATGATAAATTATTGTATATAGAATAAAATAAATAAAGACTTATTAATAATCTTGTTAAAATTTTTCTGCAACAATTAAAAATATGTGTGATTTGCTTTAAAAAATGAAAAATAATTTATGAATTCATTTAAATTTTTACTATTATACCTGCAATGTTTAATGTAAAATGTTTCTTTTCTGTTGCATAGTGAAATGTGTGAATATGTCATGTTTTTAAAATAATTGAAAATTAATTAGGAAAACAAATCAATGTCAATTAAGAAACAAATTAATATGGCATGCCAATAATGCATTTTAGAATTTAATTATATTATCACATAAGTAATAACCCTACAAAAGTTATCATTTTGTTACCAGTTACAATTTTAACATTTTAATCGCTTAAAATCTAGTTGGACGTATTTTAAATTCAAAATATCTTCTTATTGTCCTTTGGAGAGAAAATATTTTCTTTATGTTTTTTGTTACCATTGTGATTAATCGTTTTTAGTTCTTGAGTATCAATTTTATTATTTAGAGTAAAAAGAATTGCTGATAAATATATCAATTCAATTTCATTGCATCAGTTTGGCTTATATCTTAAATTCAAAAACTTATTTGCATGAAAACTGAGAATTATTTTTATTAATTTCAATACAGCTAATTAAATTTGCTTATAAAGTTTCAATATTGCTAATTCAATAACTTACATGAAGCATTGGAATTTATTTTGTTCTCGTTTTCATTTTCAGTGAGGACTATTTTAGTTCCTTTATTTATTTAATAAATAATTTGTTAATTATAATGTGTACAATATTTTAAAGTTTTGCAACAGTTGTACAAATATTATATGCCCCAAAATAGGGTTTCTTTTGTTTTATTTGAAATTTTGTTATTTTTAATGACAAAGTAAGTAAAATTTTTAAATACTTTTCAACTTATTTGAAAAATAATAAAATTTTATATGATGGATGATAAATGAAAAGTTTAATAATTATGAAACTCATATTCTTTTCTAAATATTTAAAAGCTTTCTTTACCTTAAATCAATTTTTTAATAAAATTTTTGTTTTGTTTTCCCCTTCACAAATAAATATTTAGCAATTTTTTACACATAATTTACTTTTAAAATAATGTAAGTTAATACATCTTTAATTTTCTTAAGAAAATTATCTTTTTCTTCACGCAATCAAAATTAAAGAGAAACTAAATAAAAAAAATTTTTACAGAGCAGTTTTTACCAATTTCGATGACACTCAGGTATAATTATTTTCCTAATTTGAGTTCTTTTCAAAATTTGAATAGAAAGAACTTGATGTAGAGCTTGCATTATTATGTAAGTTATTACACTTTGTGTTCAGCTTCTGAGTTTATTTACCTTTTTAAATGACTTTACTAATTAAAAAACCGTCTAGTTAAAATAAATATTTACTTTTATTATGAATTGAAACTGAGGATTTAATGCAGATTTTTAACTGAATAATGAAAATTTTTTAAAATAATATTCCATGTTTCTTCTAATTTAGTGGCTGTTTAAGTGAACAGTGTATCATACCGTTTAAAAAGCTTTTGACTCCCTACAACAGTAACAATTTAGAGTGTTTCAAACCCATAAATTTATTGGGAAATTTTTGTAAAGTATTCCAATATTAAATACATGTTAACATTGTTTCCTTGCCTGGATTTAATTCCCCATTTTTTTAAAAAGTCAATTAATATCTAATCATTTATTTACAGGCTTAAGAAACAAATATAAATTAGGTGTTATGTAAATATAAATAGAAAATTAGGACTTAAGTGCAGAAACAGGACTATTATTTGAAATTTTCAAAGGGAATGACCATTTTTAATGAGAGTTTATATAAAACAATTACTGTCACTAAATATTTCATTAATACAATGAAGAATGGTATTGTATCCTCTATCGGATCCACTCCTCAATTTTGACATCTCAAGTGCCATCTATCGGAGGATTTAAAAAAGAGCAAAGACGTATTTTCACCTTCGTAGTGCTCTGATTAAAAAACGAAAGACGCTCCCTATTGACTTAATTTCGCATTTCCAAGGCATATCGAGCTTGGCTTGTTCAAGTGTCATAAGTAACAACAACAAACGGCCACAGCTTAGGAACATTATTATGTAATCAAATTCTGATGAAGAGAGTTGACGTTGTTGTAGAACTGGAATGCTAGTCACTTGCATTCTTTCGTGAAATTCCATTTCCTTAGAAAGTTTATTCTCACATTTAGCAACATTTATACTGTTTAGGAATTGAAAGTTTTATTTTCAAAAAAACTTAAACTTTACAAAATTTTCAAAAAATGTAGTATGGATTGTTTTTACATATGTTGAAATTAGAATATATCTTTTAATTTTAAATTAAATGAGATTTTTTAATGCAAAACATGTATCCTGTTGAGTTCATTCAAAATATTATTAATATTTTATGATAGTCATAAATACTGAAAAATATTGAAGAGGGCTGTAAAGTATTTCTGAATACAGGATATTTGCTTAGTTTTAATACTTTATAAACATTTTGAGCATTGCAGAATTTAAATTGTGAGATAAACAGTTTAACTATATGATAAATTGCACGATCTAATTTTGTAATAATTAAATAACAGAAAATTAATCTTTAGAAGCGTTCTAATTATCATTGTCATTTCTCTGCTCTATTAATAATGAATCTTTATTAATATTCTAATAGCGTCATGTTTAAGTCATAAGCAGATCATAAGAAAATCAGGAATAGTTCAAAAATATTCATCATTTTGAAAATAAAACTATGAAAATGAATAAAGATGTTAAGAAGTTAATACACACACATATACAGATAAATATTTAATTTATGATGCTTTGATTTCAATTTTAATTGAATGCGAGAAAAAGTGCATTTTCTTTTGTTAATAGTAGAAAGAGTGTTCTTGTTTGATGAACACCTAGTTTTTGTTTCTGAGAACCAGAAAATGTATAAGAAAAATGTTATTCCTTACTTCGCCGTAAACAGATCGGATGACCTAGTGGTAGGAAAACTCGAGATGCGTTTTCCACCAAAATTCCCTTGTTTTTCCAAGAAATATAAATAGCTACCTGGATAAGAAGATATTTTCTGATTTCTGAAAGTTGATATTTACTTTTAAAGAAGATATCATATAAAAGAGACAATTTTTGGTTGAAATGTTTAATTAACTTAGTGGCACTTTTCAGTGGCTTTTTCTTCTTACAGATGTGAGATTTTAATTAAATTCTCTCCCTATATAATACGGAAAACAAATTTTGAAAACATATTAGAATAACTGAAATAGTTTTTTTTCCATTATTTTATATCAGATATTCATTATTAATTCATTATTAATTTATTTTAATATGAAAATTAAAACTTATCTGTTGGAAATACGTATGGATTTTATATTCAGACTAAATAACTTAGAAATAAATCCTCTTCAAAGAGAAAATTGTGTTAAAAAAAATCTGATCTCTTGTATTTATTTCATCTTTTTATTAGGACATTTTAAATTTTGCTCATAGATTTGGTAAAACATTATTTATATATTAATAATATCTTAGTATTATAAATGTACATGATTGCTACTATCGTAAAATTTCTAAAATTTTATTTTATTCATTTTAACACTATTGTAAAGCATTTTTCATGCATTAAATTATTTATTAATAGAGCGTAGTATATTAATAATAAATATGTTATTCAAAAATATGAGTTTATAATAAATGATAACATATCGAGAAATAAATACCTTTGTTAAATATTTAAATATATTTAACAAAGGTATTTATTTCGATATGTTAATACAAACAAATATGAAATATTCGTGGAATTTAATTCATATTCAATTTTGAAAAATTTATCTTACTATAAATAATTTAAAACTTTCTGGAATACTTAGAATAAAGTGATAGTTTTTTTTTATTCTAGAAACTCATTAAACAAGTGACTTAATAAATATTAGATAAGAAATACATTTACAAATACTTGAAACACCTAGTAAGCTGTGAATCAATCAATATAAAGAAAGCCAAGTATAATTTATAAAAATATGAATCATCTCCTTATTTCAGATAATCACATACTGTCACACTTGTTTTTATATCTATCTTCATTTAAATATGTGTTCTAAAGATTTTTTAAAGCTACTGACACTGAAAAGCATTTTGTCGATTGGTATATTGGGACATATTTGGAAAATAAATAAATTTTAGTATTTAAGCATCGAGATATAGAAAACAACGTATTTTAATGTAGAAAAATATGCATAGTAAAAATTCCTCAAATAATTTTAAACTAACCAAAAACTTACAGAACATTTGCATTATAAAATTGTTTTGCCACTATATTAAGAAAAGTTGATTGCAGTTGAAGTCAACTTTTTATATAATAAATTTACCTTTTGTTTTGGGATACTTGCTTTTCATGATGACCAAAGCTTTTGCAAAGCAAATATTCATTTATCAATGATGTACTGTTCTTTGAATTTATGAAACTTGAGATGTTAGCAAAATATGTAGCAGACTTAAATAAACTGTTAGAAAATATTTTGTATTTATTTTTGAATCCTTCATAATAATATGCAACAGTTTTAAATAAGCCCTCTATCAAACAAGAAAAATCACCTTAATTTACGAAATAAATAAGAAGTGGCTTATGAGTAAGTAATACATGATAACACATCATTTTTAATTTAAGACTCATATTATTGTACCTTTTAAAATTTATGTCATGATACAAAATTTGAAAATATATTATAAATTCTTTTCTTATAATATTAAGGACTTGTGGAATGAGAGACACAAAAAAGTTTCTAGTTACAAGAATTTTAATTTTTGACAGACTCATTTCCATAAAAAGTATCTTTTTCACCATTTAGATTTGTATTCGAAATTTCAGATAATTAATTCCAGGTTTCTTTAAAGCTTTAATTCTTATTGGTAGAATTTAAATACATGAAGCTTTTGATGAAATAAATTTGTACGGATAGGTTTGGAAATTTTTCATGCTGTTAAACAAATAAATTGCATTATTACTGATTGCTATAACTTCGTAGATAATCCTATAGCCACCAGTATTTATATGTTCTCACAGAATATTGCAACCTCAATATTTAGGGCAGTTTGAGTTAATAATTCTTTGTTCTTTCGATTTGGACAAACTGCTGGCTACATTTGGTTTGTTTTTATCCATGTCACACTAATCATGTAAATGCTAAAAATGATCCTTAAAGTCGTTACTTTTGGTTTCGTGAAAAATGATGTCTATTGTGTATTTGCAAAGCCAAACTTTTTTGTCAAAAGCATAGATTATATAGAAAAATATTTAACTTTAAATTCAACTAAGATTTCAAACATCCTTTCTAATTTTTCGTAGCGCATATTAAATAAATTTCTAGAGGTACTACAAAAATGCTTAAGTTATTTTTTCCTGCTATTTACGTAAAAAACGAAGTCATATTTTTATCATTTAATTCTGGATTTTAATTTGATTTTTGGCTTATACTTATCTCTGTTGCTTAAAATTTGGAAGTATTCAGAGGGATAAATATACATATGAGTGTATAAATATTTCTCTCTCTCTCTTTATAATGTTATGCTTCACAAATATTATGATGAATATAGAGGAATTAAAGTTTTCATCAAAATTGCGTGTATCCAAGAATGTGCGAATAACGTTGAGTGATGAAAACTTAACCTCTTCATTCCAAGAAGGTAGGTATTCATGAAGACATTTGCCATCAATGAATTCTGATTACAAAATATGAATAATTTATCGCTTAAAAAAGCTGAAAATTAAATCACTACGCAGTTACTTTCTGAGGATGATTCATTATTTATTCTAATTCTTTGTTGTCGATATGCTGTGATTTTGATAACTAATTTACATGGAAACTTTTTTTTTTTGCAAAAATGATTTTATTGATCTACATTGACGGTCTTTGTCTAAGCAAAATTAAAAAAAGCGAATTATTTTCTTATCGATTGTTCAACAGATGATTGTTGATATCGATTTCTGAAAATAAATAGTTAAATACAGGTAACATAATTTCTTAAAAATTGTTGCAACCATGTATACACTCTAGATAATTTCTCATGAGTACATTTCTTATGTTCCAAATCCTTGTTAGGGATTTTCTGCAACGATATAACCATTCTCTTCACTGATGGTAATTAATAGTTTTCGTCTTTCTGCCACATTTCACATCAAATGAATTCATGTGCTTAGAATTATTAATTACTTTTATTATTTCTTTAAAAAATGAAGATATCACAGACCAAAATCACTTCTTTTACATTTAAGTACTTTTAATTTCTAGTATATTCTCAGTTACACACACATGAAAATTCTGAACAAACATAGCGTAACAAATAAACATATTTATGGTGATCTTAACAGCTGCAGAATAACTACGATAATCTGATATATATGCTAATTTGACTATTCTTAAAACCAAGTCAAAAGAACTTAGTTCAGTTATTATATTTCAATAACTTTATTGATCAAGTAGTTAATGAATATCAGTTTTTAAGATAAATATTTTACTCTAAGTTTAATAGTAAGTTTTTCGAAAATAACTAATAAAAAGCAAATGAACATTATTCTTGTCATTAAATAATTCTGTTTATTATTAACTTATTAATTGTATTCATCATAAAAAAAAACCAAATTACTGGCAGTTAATTTTTGTCTTGCCTCAGAAAGGAACACATTTCTCTCACATTTATTTAATCTCAAATTTACTTGCTCTTACCGATTGATTGACCATTGAAATGACAATTTATTTATAAACTGTTTTTGGCTGTCATGTAACTTCTATATTTATTGTCATGTGCTCTTGGCAGAAAGCGATTGAGTAATAATAGTCTCATAGGATTATCCAGTTTCATAACAATATGACGTCAAATAATATTTTCCAACTAATGGGAATAATTTCTGAAGCATTACTGTATCCCTAAATATAGAATGCGATACAATACGATCAGAGTAATTTTAAAATGACACTGTTGAAAATTAATGAACACAATTTTCGAAAGTATACATTTGGTATTAAATTTCTAAAATATAGTTATATCTTGTATGCAGTTTAATGTTTTTAATTCTTACTTTAATATTCTTAAGTTTTTCAACAATTTCCAAAATAACATTTTTTATTAAAATGAAGGGATAATTTTTCGTAATTTAAATAGAATTAAATCAGCAATGCTTTTTTACCATCTACGCGAGTATACTGTGTAAGAAGCTTGCGTGTGAATTAACACTTAAATAGAAATTTTATTAACTTATTTTTTAGATCTGTTTTAATTTTATGACTACTTATAGTAATAAATTATTTCCAAATTTATCATGTACTTCGATTGAAACAAATTAGTGAAGCTAGAATTGATATATTTAATGCCATTTCAAATTATTTACATAAAATAATTTGAAATATTATTAAAATAAGAAAATTAATTAAAATGTGGTATATAAAAATCAGGCGTATTTTTATTATTATACATGAAGATAAAAGCTAATTATTTACACGAAAGTTACACTCTGTGTTAAAAAAAGATCTGCACTTTTTGTAATTGTTTTCAATAAAATATTTTATGCCCTATAATAATGGAGTTTATTATGTGCCGTATTATAGTCATTCACGACATGTAATAGTCAGAATTCAAATAACTTGAATTTTTTATTCATAACCAATTAAATGTAAAAGTTTGTTACAATCAATTGTATCATTGATAACTATAGGTATAATTAATTTTGATATGTCTTTTTATAAATATTTTTAATGTTTTAGCATAATTAAGTTTAATTTTCTGGCATAAAACTGAGTTAAAATTGTTAGTATAATACATTATTTAATCAGCTTCATGTATAAGCTCTTTATTTGTTTTTAAATATTTGTACGTGTAATATTGGCAATGTATCATTAACATTATCTTATTTGTAGTTATTCTTGTATTTATTCGAATATTCTTGAAAAATATATATATGCTAAAAAAGTATTAGATACGTCTTTTTGTTTCCGGAAACCAAAAATCATCATCGATAATAGAAGAAAAATCATTCTGCCAAAAAAAGTTTTTTGAAAGAATTGTTAAAACAATCATTTCTCTGATTCACTAAATTTTATTCTCAAAATAGCTTTTTTTTAGTAAAAAACATAATGAGAATGAGACAAATATCCAAGTTACTTAAGTCATTCAGATTTATAAGACAAATAAATTCGTAAAATTATTGTTAAATTATTTACAATTAATAATTTTACTAGCAATGTTCAAAAGAGAGTTTAAAATACAAATGGAAAAAATAGCATTTTTTGTAAAGTATGTGATTGGCAATAAACTATACTAGGATCTTTGCTATGGATTTATTTTATAAATAATGAATTGAAAAATCATTGTTCATATCCATATAGTAAATAGATAAAATCTGTTAATAAATTAGTAAAAAGTGTGAAAAAAACTTCTTTTAAAATTAGGATTCTTTTCATCAATAATTCATTAACATTTCTCGTATAACAATAAAAGATGAAACAAAATTGTCAAGAACTCTAACTTTTTAATGGTTATGATATAGTTAAAATACAATTATTTATTTTGTTTCATTGACAGAATAATTTATTTTGTATATGTCCTATGAACTCTTACAATGCAAATGAAGCTAACTATATGGAAATTTGATTGGATAGTATCATACAGTAAATTGATAATTTATTTATTATTTCACTTTGTAAACATTTGGAAAATTGTTTTTGTGGAAATCTGTACATACAATCGTAACTTAAATAAAAATTTTGCACCTTCGTAAGCTAAACTCTTTTTGTAAAATTCCTTTCTATTTAATTAAATAATTCAGATAAAGTGGTGCCGGAACTCAAAGATGTTATCTTCATTATTTCTGTATAGTTCGAAAATTTTAAAATTTCTTATTATGCGTAACTATATAGAATCGTAGTAAAAACAGTGGTAAACAAAATAATTGAAAGAATCCCTATAATACATAATTTCTGTCATGATTTCGAATTTTCAAACATAATAACGAACATTTGATTCATATCCAATATACAATTTCATTTATCATATCTTAAAATAAGTTTATTAAAAATAAATGAAACAACACTCTACAAAATAAAAAGTTTAGCAACGAATCTGAACAAATACCAACCAATTTTATTAGTTAAAAGATGTATTTAAGAAATATAAGCAATTAAAAGACAAATCTACAGATATTTATGAGAAATATATAAATTTCTGTTCTTCTGAAATAAAAAAAACAGTTAAAATATATTTCTTCTTCTAATTATATAATGGAAAGGAAAGTTTTATTCGAAGGAAACCAAATTATTTACAACTAGGGGAATTAAGAAATTTACGATGACAATACAGCACTTACATCACAGTTAAAGGCTGAAAAGCACATTTGTAAGAAAAAATAAAGATGGAATTTATTTTTCTTCTGCTTTCTTTTAGAAAGCTGGCCTCGTTAGCTGATGTTTTTGGTTTGAGAACAATATTTATTGACGAAATAAACACGTAAAATTTCTTGAGAGAATCAACAACGTAACTATTTATTAATTACTTTTTCTTATTTTCTCTGGTGTTAAAAAAATTCATATGAAGAACTCTGTTTATTAATGGACAAACCAGAATGAAAAATTACTTCATTAAAAATTAATTAAAGTTAAATGGTTAAATTCTTCTATATTTCCTTCTACTATGGATTTTATTACTCTGCTTTAATATAATTTTTTATTTTCATTTTTGATAAAATTATATCTTTTTAATACAAACACTTTATGAGGTAATTGTTCGAAGATTTTTAGACATATATCCTTCATGCATGTGAGAAAAGAGTGTTTAATTTGCGTAGTTGACCAGCTCCCTCCTGATGAAGATTTCTCTTATTCTTTGTATTGTATATTGTTATATTCTTATCAGTGATTTAGAAACTTTGTCTCACTAGTTTTATTGTTCTTTATGTTGTCTCTTATTTATTTATAACTGCTTTTGAAATGAATAGATTGCCAGTCATATATATTAATGAGTACTGTACCTTATGAAATATGTGCTGTATTTTAAATACTATATATATATATATATATATATATATATATATATATATATATAATATATATATATATATATATATATATATATAGTTATATATTTTTTATGAAAAGTAAAAACGGAGAAATAAAATAAAACATAACTTGCAATTCACTGAAATTTCTCAAAGACACAAAAACTTCTATTATACATATATTTTATTTCTTCAGAACATATGTTCTCTAAAGAGAGGAAATGCATTGATTTTCTCAGGTTGCACCTTTGAATTCTCAAGAGTTTCATTCTTTATGTTTTACTTTTCTCTTCCCTAGCATTGAAAGTAAAAATTTATTTTCAAATTTTACAATGTTCCTATCATTTTGTAATAAATAATTAAAGTTATGGTTATAGGAAAAAAAATATAGTTTATAAAATTCTGTGAATGTACACATATTTATGTTCTTCCTATTTATATTATTTAAAATATGAGAAATATAAATCTAATATTTAAATAATTAAACACAGCACAATTAAAATTTGGCTTGCTGAACATAATTTAATATTTTGTTGGATTTAATAATTATTTGTATTGGATTCATATGGGGCAAAAATTTAAGTTAGTATTTTATGTATTTAAACCTTGATAATCACAATTTTATCAATTGAAGGGCTCAGAAGTAAATTAAAACACACATAATAAATATAGGGATAGTAAATGTATTTCAAGAAAAATGATATTCGATTCTAATTATGTTAGATTTTTATAAAGACTTTATATATAGCATACAACTGGAGTTTAATAAGATTATTCTACATGATTTGACACAACTACAGTTTAATATCTAGCGATGATTACAACATGAAAGTAAGGCATATTAATACGTAAGTAATAATAGTAGACATGAGAAGTACACTATTATCGTGTACACTATATTCTTATATGATCAGCATGAATTAAATTAATTATTGTAGTTGTGAAAATATCTTTGCCCATATTAAAGTTTTTCAAAAATCTCTGTCAGCATATGATGTAAAAATAACTAATAAGCTACAACTTAAGTACTTAAATTTAAGGGCTGTTATTTATTTATTTATAAATTTTATGCATATGTGGAGAATGTTTATATTTAATTACTTAAATTCACAATGGATTAAAATTATTGAACAATTCGTGAATGTATTTGACAGAGAAATTTCTTTTCGATGTATTTAATTTTAACGAAATATAATAGCCTGAATTTCGGATTTACCAGTGAAGAGTATTTACTTTTTTTAAAGTTATTTAAGTATTCCTTAGTTTACTAGAAACTAATAATGATCAAATTGCTTATAAAATATTTTTTTCATATTATGTGATTTCTTTTTTGAATTCCAAAACTATGTTAATTTTCTGCTCCTTTGAATTCCAATGTATGCAATCTCAAATTATCTCTAATTACTTATTGATGTTCTCACCAGCTGAATAATATTTGCTTAAAAGCACAAATATGAGTAGGAATTTCTTCACTTTACATTTTTACAAGATTTCTCAGATTAAAACTAACATGTCTGTACTATATTCCCATCAGTTAGTTTGACATCAGTAAATAAAGTACAATTAAAAAGATTTCTTCCATTTTTCATATCTCGTACCCATTTGAATCTATTTGATATCGACTTGAATTACTTGAGCCCACTGATATTAAAATCAAAATAACGATATTTAATGAAATGTTTGTGTTGCTGCTGTCGTGTGAAAAGAAAAGGTAAAAATGACTAGTCATATGAAGCCATAGGCATGAAGCACTGCCCTATCCCAACTTCAGTATTTTCCGTATAAAGGGTATCATGGCAGCAGTTGGGGTCGATGCTGTAGAGGGTCAAGGCAACATAGATGCAGCTGAAAAGATGCCTCGGATCCAGCGGAACTCTTGTGGCTGCATTCTGCGTAAGATCTAGATCCGTCGGGAATCATTTTCAAACCTCTCATGCGCCCAGTCCTCATTCTGCTGAAGATAGAGGTCACGGTCAGAATTAAGCTTCGGTAGGCACCATTTTTTCCGTAGTCTCAAGCAGAGCTGATGCCTTGCGATGGCGTTTGCATCGAAGCAAGTAATAACCGTGAGCTTCTTGGTGAAATATATCCACCTGTTCCTATTTAATAAAATATTTAATTCATATTTCGTGTGAAAAATAAAGTTAATTAGCATTATCTAATGAAAAATAACCAAACATTTACGAACATGCGAATCTCGACAATCATTATCCGAAGTTGAGTCATCGATCAGATCAGAGAGTTACTTTGGGCATCGCTTTGCCCAAAGTAACTCTCTTATTTGAGCGTTGTCTCAACTTCGGATAATGAATCCGTCGGGTTACTTTGGGCATCATTTTGCCCAAAGTAACTATCTGAGTAAACTTTGACACCATTTCGTTAGATATCTGTGTGTCAGGGTTTCAATTGATTTATTATGTTTTTGGATTATCTTTCGGATGAATTTAGAAAATAGTATATACATTGGACATTTTTAAAACAAGCCAATCACAGGAGCAGCTAGATATCTTAATGTTTCTAGATAGTCATTACGTTATGGAAAAAACCAGAAGGATGAAACTGTTGCACCAATGTTCAGACAAGCTGGAAATAAATAATAATTGCTTTTGAGTATCTGCCAATTATTTTCAATTGCAAGATAATCTACTAATTGATTGTTAAGTTCAGAGTTTGACAAAAACTGCTGTAAATCGACAGGTGATTCTTATTGAAAAAATCTTTATATCAGAAAACCAAAAATATGGATTTCTGTATCCTCACTAAAATAGATTTAATTGTGTCAAAGAATATCATAACTAGATGGTGATTAATATATTTCTATTTTTCTTATGTATCTATATTTAGTTTTGCACATGATTTTCAATATACAGAGAAAGTTCAAAGTCTGAAACCATAAGTTAAATTTAATAAAACGTGATAATTTTAGTGGCATAAGAAGAATAACAGTATGGGAAAAAAGGGCAATCAAAGACGTGCAGTTATATATCATTTCAATAGTGGATCAGTAACCGGCCAGAGAAATTGAGATGAGATCTTAAGATCTTATTCTGCTTTATGTAAATTTGGAAATGTTTATTTTGGATAGACATCAGAATCCGACTTTTCCTCTGTGGATGATAACCTACATCCATGTTAAGAAACAATCTCGTCGAATTTTTAAAAGAAAACAAATTGTGAAAATTCGAAAAACTCTTGGAACACATATTTATGCTTTAGCTATTTAGTTGAGACCTGCACATGAAGTTCATAAAGATTAATGAAGTTTTGAAAAAGCATTTGCAAGAAGACATGCTTCATCTAGAAAAATAAATACCTGATAGACTTCGTTGCTAAAAGAACTTGGCTTCATTTTTCAAACTGTAGTGAACATACTCATGTCCAACATGAAAACACATCCTGATATAAATAAACACATCAATGCAATTATATATTAAGTTTATAAAAGTTCATTTTTTTCTGAATTATTTCTTTGCTTCTGATTTATTATTGTCACATTTAACAACAGCTCTTGAATTTATTTTGAATGTATGTGTCCTAACTGTATTCAGAGCTGCATTGAAGTTCATAAATTTATAGTTCAAAGAGTTTTCGAGAAATATCTATGTGTTTTTTCAGGTAAAGATAATTCTAGGCATGAGTGCATTTTTGAATATAAGCAAAATATCTGGTTTTATAGTCCATTTTTACTCTGCAAAGTTAATCACTATTTTTAATAGCTTTTTATCAGTTATCTCAATATCTTATCAAGTGCTTTGTAGAATTGTATAATTTACGATACTTTGCTTTTTAAGATATTATTTGTAGACTTTAGTTATTGTACTGGATCACTTCAACACTTTAATGGAAAGATAAAATTTGATAATTAGCTCTCTTTCGCACTCACGACGAGTGCCCAATAGCACTCTTGTGATCAAGAAATATTTTTTTATCCTATGCTAATCTTCTATCTCTCCTATTAGATAATGAGCAGCTAAATGAAGGGATGGTAAAGCATAAAAAGAATTTAAATTAGCATCCATAAAAACTTTAAAAGAATGGGACAGTATTGAGGTAGTCACCATCTATATTCCCAATATTATTGAAAGAATATGAATATTATTTAAATTATGCGATTTTTACATTTTCCACTTATTATAATTTTACGAAAAATATTTTTGTCTTGTTTTATTAACATTATTTTATCGGTTATATTTACATTTTGAAAATATAATCAATAACCAATTGCCTCTGCTTTTTTAAGTAAACTGAAATGTAAGGAAATGTCAAATGCAAACTCTAAATGTTAAAAAATGTTCATTGCTTAAGTTTATAAATGTAGTAAGAAATAATGAATACATTTATTGACCAAATATTTCAACTACATATTTGTTACCATGTTATCTGTTAGAAAAAAGAAAGTTTTTTGTTATATTTGAGATGTTTCAAGACTGCAATATGACCGTCCTTAAAGTAAACACATCCTTATAAATTTATATGAATTTATTTCGCTTTTTAAATAGAATTGTGTTTATGATCTTAAGTAGTAAATCGAAGGGACAACCATACTTTATTTGGAACTTTTTGAATTTTAGAATAAAGTAAGTCAATTTTTAAAATTATTAATAAGAGCGTATAGAAAAACAATTCCTTATTAGAATTTCATATGTAACATATATATATATTCAGGGTGATTCAAAAGTTTTTACAAATTAAGAGGGCTAATAGTACCCATCCAAACAAGCAATAATTACTTAGGAACATAGAGTCCACACATTCCACTCTGAGAGGCAGAAAAGAGGAATTCCCACCTGGCAGCACTTGCCCAACAGTTACAACAGTGTTGGGTTATCGAATGAATAATATTAAAGATTTCACAATCTTATTTATGGTTTAGGGAAAACTTCACAGCAAATGCTGAAAATGCCACCCATGTGTTTCGTTGCACAGTTGATACCAGCAAAGGAATAACTGGCACATCCTCTTAAAGATTCCTTGCGCCGTATTAATTTTGTCCCCGGCAATGACCTTGCCATGAAATCTTCAGTTCAGTCCACAGGCGTCTCGCACACTAAATATTTAATGTGCTCATAGAAGAAAAAAATCCAGTGTTTTGAGGTTCGGTGAGCGAGAAGGCCAAGTCACAGGTCCGCTATGTCCAATTCATAGTGAGGGATATGTGGCATTCAAAATATTACAGACCATTATGGGAAACATGCTGAGGCTTCATCGTATATAAACCACATGTCTCTCAGGATGGGGAGCGGAACAGACTACAATAAACTGGGAAGCACTTGTTCCAAGAAGATACACTATCTTGCGCTGGTCAAACGGTCTGCCATGATGTAAGGGCCTAACAGTTAACCACCCATATACCTGCCCAGATGTTCACGGAAATTTTTTTCTGCTAGTGTCTACGAAGGGTTGTACAGTGGACATTGTTGTAAAACCAAATATGTTGATTGCGTTTTAGAGGGCAACATCTACTCTGAGTGGCTTTTTCCGGTAATCAATAAGAACAAAATGGTTTTAGTCTGTGGAAATTTCCATACAGTAAATGCGTGATAGATTCTTGATACGTTTCTACTTTCCTCTTTTCAGTCTCTCAGAGTGAAATGCGACCCTATGTTGTTATTATTGCTTGTCTGGATAAGTACTCTCTCCCTTCCTACTTTGTAAAAACAATTTAGAATCACCCTGTATATATATATACCGGGTGAGCCAAAAGTTCGTTGCAATTTTAAAAATTCATAAAAAAAAGAAGAAAGTAAGATAAAGAAGTGCGGTTTGCAAGAAAGGGCTCACAAAGTAGTCGGATTTTTTTTTTGCAGCAAAAAAAGTTTTAGTTACAAAAATCGCCTATAGATGGCACTGACTGTCCGAAACACAATGAAAAGGACAACAGTACGCTCCATTCATTTATTCTGATAATAACAGTTATTCAATATGACCTCCAGTACATTGTACGACACAACTAAGGCGACTAGCAACGTCCGTTACAGCTGAATGCAATATGTCGTAATGAATTGCAGAAACCTCACGAGAGATGGAATCTTTGAGTTCGGCCAATGTTGAAGGAGATGAACGGTACACACGTGATTTCAAATAGCTCCACAACCAGAATTCAACCGGAGTGAGGTCGGGTGATCGTGGAGGCCATGCGATCTTGCAACCTCGACTGATCAGTCTCTCTTCACCAAAGGTACTCAAAAGGAATTGTTTTACTGGATTGGTATAATGTGGTGGTGCGCCATCCTGCATAAAGTTTATTACAGATAACACACCTCTTTGATTTAATGCGGACACGACTTTGTCACGCAAAAGAGTGAGGTAACGCTTAGCGGTTACTGTGCACGTTTTCCAGCCCAATCTGGGACACGGTTCTTCAAAGAAGAAATGTCCGACAATGAAAGATGTCGTCTTCAGTCCTTTCATCTTGGGAAATTTTCGCAACGCAATAGTTGCTGACTCTCCGTTCAAATAGAACAACTTCCCCAACAACGCTCGGTCGGGTAATGATAACATTCTGAAAGCGAATGAGAAATTCTCGAATATCACGGCCTTTTATCGCAAGATTAATTTGCATAATTCTGCTAAATCTCTCGATGTCAGCGCCATCTGCAGGTGACTTTTTTAACTAAAACTTTTTTTTGCTGCTAAAAAAAATCCGACTACCTTGTGAGCCCTTGCTTGAAAACCGCACTTCTTTATCTCACTTTCTTCTTTTTTTATGAATTTTTAGAATTGTAACGAACTTTAAGCTCACCTGGTATATATATATATATATATATATATATATTTATATATATATATATATTTATATATATATATATATATATATATATATATATATATATATATATATATATATATATATATATATATATATATATATATATATATATATATATATATATATATATATATATATATATATATATATATATATATATATATATATATATATATATATATATATATATATATATATATATATATATATATATATATATATATATATGAATTATTTGAGTATAGTTATGGGTAGAAATAATAACTATATTAGGCTAAATAACTAAAACATTTATTTTCTATTTTAAATATTTCTGGAATTTTTCACTTTTACCTGCTAATGCTGAATATTTAAAAATTAATATACTAATGAAATATTTAGCAAAACTTGTTAAAGTGAAAACAGAGATTGTTTGAGTAATGAATTTAGCCGTATAAATTAATAACTCTAATAAATCCTCAGAAAAAAGGGAATGTTTAGTTTGACTACTTGAATCAAAAAGTGAAAAAGAAATTGAACTGCTAATTTATTGTCGTATGGTTTAATTATTTCTAACTAAACATTTTGAATTATTCGAAAGTCAATTAACGAATACATTCCTATTTTTCTTAAATGTTTTGCAGTTAGTTATTATAATTTATCAATGTTAAAAATAAGACAGCATCCTTGAAAGCAGAACTTAATTTTGTGGAATAAATATTTCTAAGATATTCTGTAATTAAACGAATAAACTGATGAATGGGTGTAACTTTTACATGTAAAAAATGCTGTTAGAAAAAATTTAGATAATATTAACTAAATAAGAAAAAAATGAGTATTCACACATACACACATACACATATTAATAATTTTGATGTATCAAAATTATAAAATTGTTAAAATATAAAAATTTTAAATTGCTTTAAAAACAAAGTGGTCTTTTTTTCCTATTTAAATTTACATAATTTACAGTTGTTTAGTTAA
Organism: Latrodectus elegans; assembly: GCA_030067965.1. NCBI lineage: Eukaryota > Metazoa > Arthropoda > Arachnida > Araneae > Theridiidae > Latrodectus > Latrodectus elegans. The sequence goes on from CM057820.1 coordinate 107,384,689, forward strand.
CTTGTGTATTTATTTGTAAGTACATAAAGATAAACACACATAAATAACAGTAAACATTAAAAAAATACAACTATATTGTTAACAATATGCAATAATTAAATATTATAAGCTGGAAAGAAAATTTAGATAACATGGTATATTTTAAGTACATAGCTATGAAACTACGAAAAATGAATCTTGCGGTCAGTACATTGAAAGCGTAATTTATTTGAAAGGTGGTGGGTATGCAGTGCCATGAACAAAACGACTTCGACGGATTTTCAAAACGTGTGTCGATCAGTTCAAGACAACAGTTAAAGGAAGGATGTAGTTAAAGACATTATTAGATTATTAAAGTCATCATTAATTTAGAAGAGAGAGAGAGAAATTAATTCACTAGAATTTTTAGTTTACTTTTTCAGGAAATATGATTAGTAGAAATTACCCGAACAATTACCTAAGTCGAAAAATGACTGAAAACTTGAAATGATCTGTTCATTGAAGAGTTTGGAATCAACTTGAATATCATTTCGCGCTCTAGGAAAGTCTTACAAATCAAAGATAATACTTTTAAAAATGCTTATTGGGGCTTATACAAAAAAGGAGTTGTAGTGAATGTTCAATATATAATCTTGGAGGTGAGAAAATTCCTAAACCAGTCAGCGAGCACCATTGCACATCAACTGTGACAGCAAAAGGGTGATAATTGTTGCACCTTACTGTGTCCAGACACCTTGACAATGATGGACCCATCTCTTGACACCCATGTCCGGCATCTTGTTTCCCATTTTGATTTTCTGCTTGCTACTTTCCATTTAGGAGATCATCGGTGCCAGCGTTTAGAGCATAGAAATTCACATCTCATCCATTGAGACGTGTCCTTTTTACGCAGGAGTGTCATTTCAGTGCCAAAATATTATTAAACGCTGAATGACAGTTGACTTTAAGAGAGATTAGGATGCAGTTTCTTCAAAGTAATATCACGGAAATAGAACATTATGGTGGTCTAAGGAAATATTATTTTGTACGGGTGACTGAATTCCCTGTTTATGACAGAGATTCTGTAATTTGAGATCACTATTGTAAGCAAGTGATTTTCCACCATGTCAGTTTGTACAGAAGTACCAGAGATCAGACTTCTTTTTTTGTGAATGAAATTGCTCAGTCATATCGGCTGCTGTTAAGAAGCTAAATTAAAAGAATATATCACTTGAATGAATTCCCTAGAGCATTTTCGTGATGTGAATTCCATAGAGCACATGTGAAGATACTTTGGGGTGACCTGTTGCAGCAGGATTAAATCGTCCAAGAAACACCTAAGAATTTAAGCAAATTTTGATTGAGAAACAGACTCTCTTACGCCAAGAACTATTGGGAAATCTAGTCCTTAATATTGAAAGATGGTGGGAAGCAATCATAGCGAGGAAGATATAACCCATACCAAGGAACATCTGTCTCTCTCCCTTTTAGACAGATAATTATGCGTAACGATATTAGATATCAATAGAGTTTTTTTTTTGTTTCATTCCATATAGTCATATAGTATCCCTTTTTTCGCAACTGTCTTTCATATATATATATATGCGTGTGTGTGTGTGTGTACTAGAAAGAAATTTCCTTCTTATGATGATAGTTTTTTTGACTATTGAAGAGCTTTTGACTTAAATATGGGTACTTTATGTAAATATCTATGTCGCATTTCACTAGGAAACAGCATTTAAGATTAAAAAAAAAAAAAAAAAAACTTCCTTATCTGATGACTACCAATTTATTAGGACCATTTAATATTTTCTGAGGTAAATAGGAAACCAGATGATAATAATAAAAATCTTCTGTTTTACCAATGTAAACTGGTGGTTAATTCTCAATTAATAATCAATCTAGCCAAATGTCCATAGAAGATTCAAAATTAATAAATGATTCTTTGCACGAGCAAACTAAACATTATATGAATTAAAGGGTTCATGGGATGAATTTATTTGTTATCAATAATGTGAACTGGATAAATTCTTGAGTCTTACGAAAAACGTAATTGTTGTCTTATTTTAACATTTTGACAATCGTTTTGTTAAACATTCAAATTATGTTAATATTAAACATAATGTATTATTTGATATTGTTTCTGGATTTGAGGCAGATTTTAGTATAAATTCACTGGTCTTCTCTAGTATTGCTGTGAGTTCTGGATCATTTAAACTATAAAGTTTACATTCCACAATTCCTTTAACTTCAAAATGCAAAATCTTGAAGCGTGATATTATTTGTTTCATAATGGTGTAAGAATTGCACTCCTCTCCTAAATTATTCCAATATGTCAGTATGATTGCTTTTGACAGAATTCTTTTGTATAGTTAAAATTGTTATTAAGCTATGGATTTCAAATAAATGGAACAATCTTATGTCTTTGGATATCATATTCTTTCTCTAACATAAGAAACTCCGTGAATACAGAATATGTGCTATTTACATAATTACACACAAGTACCACTCAAATTTCTTTCAAGTTTCTGTAAGAAATGAGTTCAGAATTAATGTCATTAATATATTCTTCCAAAATCTTGAAAATAATAATTCATTATTATTTTCAAAATTTTGGAAGAATATATTGCTATTTAAGGTTTGAATCTTAAGAAAGAATTTAAAGTACACTCCAAACTAAGAATAAATATTTGTTATTTTCGATATAAATATTTCACTACTAAAAAGTTCATAGAAAAAATCAGCATTTAATTTCTTAAAGAATTATATTCATTTTTGAAAACTTCTTAACAAAGTTAAAAAAGTATAAACCTAGATATTTTTGGAAGCAATCCCAATAATTCTACTTTCCACAAGTCTTGAATTAATGCTGAAAAGATATTATAAAATTGCTATTACATTGTCATACCTGCGTTTTGAAGAGAGAATTTCGTTATATGGTTTTTATACTGTAAATTATAGTAGCTTTTTTGCCTTAATGATGAATAGTATTGTTTCAATTGAAGAACATGCCAAAAAATTATAAATGAAAGAAAAACTTATGTTTATATTTAAAGGATAATGCAAACCGTTGGTCATAAGTGAAATTTTGAGTATTTGCTTTGAATCAATATTGACAGAAATATGATTTCAACTAAATAAGCATGAATAAAGTGAATGAAAAATTTACCTTATAAATTTCAGGATGAATGGGAGGAATACTTTTATTAATTAATAATTGAATTATTGTTTTTTAAATTAAGAAATTATAGTTCTCAGTTTGAAAACTTTATAGTAAAATTCTTGAAATCAGTGAGAATCAGATCACGTTTTTTGAATTAATGGTCAATATGCCATTCAATTTTAACAGGATAGAACCAAAAATATTATTTCAAATTTTTCAATCATATTTTAAAAGTGCAAAAATGATTAAATATTTAGAATTACTGATTAAAAGATGACAAAAATAATCAATAATGGAAAATGTTTATGTTTTAAATTTTATTTAATACTATTTGTTGCATACAGCTGTTATATAAAATGTTTAGTAGACATATGAAAATTCCAGGGGCTTGTAATTCACTTGAATTTCCCGTAACAGGTAAGAGTAAAATAAACAAAACTCCGTCAAAATATATTTCCACCAGATTTCACGCCTTTTTAAATTTGAATCTAAATTTAATGAAATCAGCGATTTATTTACACGACTAGAAAAATCTGTGAAATACTAGCGACAAGAAAATAACTGTCCCTTTTGGCAATTCTTAAAGTTATTCAATATTTTTTTCATTTTTTTTCCATAGCTATAAGCTGTTTTTTGGAATATACATTCCTCGTAAAAATGCTTAGAGAAAATCATGAAGATAGGTAAATGTAGAGATTATATATTCTAAATGTCATCTGTGGCAATAGAGGTGATAAATTTTAATGAGCATGTAAAAGAAGCTTCATTTTTATCTGTCAGCAGAAAATGAATTGGGAAACAGAACAGCTGGACGCATTCTGAGCGATATCGATCTGTTTTAATTATTGATGAAGACACATCTTAAGTTATTCAAAAGTCAAATGAAGAGAACTTTTTTATAAAAAGAGATTTGTGTTACAAGATGTGATTAATAATTGTAAAAACTGTGAGAATTAAGTTTTTCGTTTCTATGGGCATTTCAAATGTTTTCCCCGAAAATTCTGTCATGAAAACAATAGGAAAAAACATCGATATGGCAACTGTATATAAGAAAAGTCCTGCAAATACATTTAATGAATTGCTAAAGAGTGTAGCTATGATTAGTACTTGTCTTTTATTTTAATTAAATAAAATAGTATACATTTATAATTGCTTTTAAGCTGTACTGAAGCATATGTATATAGAGAGATTAAAATATCCTCTGCTTAGATTTTATGTATTTATTTTAAGCTTTAGGAATATAAAAATTTAGCAAGCACATATAAAACAATATTTTTTCTGTTGCTAGCTCCCTTTCATATTTACAGAGAACTACTGAAAACTTTTTTGTTTTACTATTTTTTTGTTTTAGATTTGCAACTTTTACGTCAAAATAAGATTTATTTAATCCATTAAGCAGCAAGATACTCAATTAAACAATCTATAAAATAAATTAAGTGACTTTAGGAATGTAAAATAAATTTTTTTTTTACTTTTCAATTGCTTGAATATAAGGAAGATATTTTTTTAATAAATTCAAAGAATTTCATAACGTTAAAAACCAAAGAAAGAATCTGAAAAATTTTATAACAAAAAAGAACTACTGATAAGCATATGAATAAATTTATAAATTATGAAATTTATTGAAATCAACTAATATAGATTCATTAAATTCACCCAATTTGAAAGCCGAAAATTGCCCATATTTTCTGATCTAAAATGTATCGAAAATGCTTGTATTCAATTAGAAATTATATAGAAAAATTCTTAAAATAACACGCAGAATAAGATGCATCTAAAAAAAAGGTTTTAAAACAATTTCTTTCTGCAGTTACAGTTAAGAAGATTAATTGCTAAAATGATTTTACTTCGAACTAGATTAGTTCTTGGTAACATCATTTTCAGCTACAAGAATGTTTCTAAAGATTCTTCAGCTTTAATGAATAATTTATTTTTACTTTCGGTTATCATTGATAGAAAACACCGCAGTTATGATTCTTCTCATATTTACAATTAATAAAACATTTTTCAAGAACTTTCTTTTCCAACAGATGTTATAAATAAATAGTCTCTACTTTTCTTTTTCTGACGTCAACTTCAATCATTGGGTTAAATATATAAGCACTGTAAATACTTAAGACGAAGAGATATCAAATGTTATCTTTATTCTCATAATCCAATGTAACCTTGTTTGACGAAAACACTATTTATTTTGCTTAAAAGAAGCTTATCTAATGAAATGTATTCCTATAGATCTTTTTGACAACTGAAATTTATAAAATATATTTTCTAATAAAAAAAATTAGCCTTTTAATGGGTACTTTTTGTATCAAACTTAAAATTCTGCATTTTATGAGAAGAATTTATTCCCAGACATTTCTTGAAAAAACATTAAAAAAATGTGTTTCCTCAATAATAAATTTCTTTAGGAAAATAATGGATTGTATTTTGATATCAAGTAGCCTTAAATAATTTGAAATTTAATTTGAATTCTTATCCCGTTTTTCGGCATTTATAATTTGCTTTTATTCAAAATACAAATACTTTGCAGAATTGCATAAACGTTTTTCTAATGAATATTGCTCATATTGCATTTCATTTAGAATTTAAATCTTATTTACTTATCTAAGAATGATTTAACAATGTTTTTTCCTATTAAATATCATTTTCTATGAAAAAATTCATTTCTATCCCATAGATATTTTTTGTGTTATAATAGAAAAAGTAAAATGTGTGCTCTATTTAAAATAATACTATATTTTCAATTTTTCTGTATTTTATATTGAATATAATCTATTCAAATTATTATAACTTAATTCTTATATCTTACATTAAAACTTTTAAATTTCATCTATTCAAATTATTTATTTATATCACTGATATCAACTGAAAATTTACAAAATATTGAAAAAAATTTTACTTTCTCAGCTTTTTTAATTATATTTTCATAATTTTACATACTTATAAGCAAAGGATTCAAAAGATATTTTATATTTAAAATGAAATATTTAAAAATAACTCATTTAAATATGAAATCATAGTATTTTTATTTTAAAAATCAATTATTATTTGTAAAAGGATGTTTTAGAAAAACATTGGACATTTGAAGCTTTTCAGAAAATGTAACAATGACAGAACTGAAAAATTTGACGTGGAAAGAACCTTACTCAAAGCATATTTGATTAGGCTTTTAGAATAATATTTGTTGTGAATTCCAGTTCGTTCTCAAGCTCATTTGTACAGAGATAGATGTATGATAATTTGTTTACTATTGATGCTTCAGAATTTATTTGGCTTCCTCCTTTGAAGACAAGAATAAGAACCACAAAAGATCTTTTAAAAAATCAAAGTCCCTGATGACATTCAGATGCCTAGTAGCAGAAGTAGTCTGTTGTGAATTTTTGTCTCGTAAATTTTGCCATCAAATCTCAGAAATGATACGGCGATTACATTGATAATACGTAGCTATGTGTAAATTCATAGTCTATAAAAGATAAATATTATCATATAACAAATGTTCCTTAATTTATATAAAATAAATAAATTAAAGAACATTTGTTATATGAAGCATTAATATTTGCATTTGAAGAAGAAAATTAAATCCTGGTTTAGACCACTCAAAATATTTTTTGAAATTCAAAGGTTGAATTATGAGGAAAAATAAAGTATTAATTCTATTTTGATTCTGAATTTTATCAGAATATTTATTTTATTTATTGTATAATCAATCATAACACATATTCATTAAATTTCAGTTATGCACAAAATTGTATAAATCATCTTTCAGAACAAAATATTTCCAAGTTGTGTGATCAGATAGATCTGCTCTTTAAAAATTAAGAATCAAAACAGTTCAGTGAATTTCGGGATAAATCTTATCATTTAAGAAATAGATCAACTTGCATAGAATTATAAAATATCTAATAACTATTTTCTAAACATTCGAACTTTAAAAGGTAATATTATTAGAGAATAGTGAATATTGAATATAGTAATATAATAAGAAGAATTTCTGTTTCAAATTATTTGGGGAATTCAGTTTGAGAAATTTAAGTAAATTAATCAATACAACCGCAATTGTAAATCAAAAAAGTAAAAATATTGATTTATTTTGAATTATGTGTGTGTCAGTGTTAAACATAAATATACATTAGAAATGTGTTAAAAATATTAAAATACTTTAAGTTTCCTTACGCTCTTGGTATTATATTATAAATACTATAATGAAATAAAATTTTATGCAAATGAAGTTACATTGTATAACACACAAAACTTACATATTTCACTTAATAAAATCAGAAATGAGGAATTCTTGTAATTTAAAAGGAACAGAATACATATTAAATACTGAGTTGGCAACTAAATCCTCGCCGTTTTTAATAATATTTGTTAAAAGTTTTTTTTTTCAGAAACCATATACAAGTAGTAAATCAATAATGTATTCTCTTTTGTTACTTATATAGTTTTCCCAAAGTTCAACATGTTTTTCGAACTCAACTGAACGGCCAGAACAAGGTGCATTTTTGAGATCAAAATTTACTTTTTTGAACTTTGCATACCAATCACAGGTGGTTCTTTTAACTATAAAACCCACTCCACACACAGCCAAAATGTTGCGAACAGTTTCTGCAGCTTTAGAACCTTGATTAAAGGCAAAAAAAAAGAAGGATGTGTCGAAAATGCTCATTCTTCTCAACTTGACATTCCGTGTTAATGATCTGTGAATAATTAGAAAATGTAATGTAACAAGGAAAGATCTATTTCGGTAGAACAATACATTCTTTTTTGAATGATGTACAACTTCGTACCAAAAGTACTTAATTTCATGCAGATTTTTCCAATTTTAAAAAAACGGCGATTATTCAGTTGCTAATCCAATAGAATCATATTGAGAATATTGTGACTTTAAAAATAATTATAAGTCTGGAAAACAGATACATGAGCAAAAATTCTCTTCAGAATTAATTTTAAAACAATTATTTAGATAATATTTCTAATAATAATATAAAATGTATGATAAAGAATATTTTGCAGGAACTCAATATGTCAGTTAATTGTAAGAACAAAATTAATAAATATACTAGTATGATTCTATGATTCTCTCTATCAATTCAAAAGATGTTATTAAAATTGATGAAGTAGCTTTTTCTTATTTATTTCTAACAAAATATAATGGATAAATCCATTATAACAAAATATAATGGAATAATAGGAATACAAAATACGAGTAACTAGCAAAGTAAATCAAATAAAAGAAACATAATTCTGATAATTTCATTGAATTCTGAGGTAAAAAAAATGATTAAAAACATTCAATTATTCCGTAAAACAGTAGGAATAAGTCAAGAAAAAATTTATATCTCCAATGGGATTGTGTAATGCTTTGAGACAATGATTTATACTGATATTCTGTTGGGTTTTCAAATTTTAATTGTTTCCTCTTAAAAATATTCGCACACTAGGGATTTGCATTGGAGTAGTACTGTATACATAATTCAATATAAAAATTTCAAATTGATATTAATATTTCATATTAATATTTGTTTAGAAAGTTATTTTTAAAGAAATTAAGTTAGATATTTTAAGTTCAAATGTAAATTTTATTCATATAAAGTTAATTCAAAATTTACTAAAGACTTTTGCTTCTAAAGTTATCATGCATTTAAAAAAAAATTGGGATTATGAAACTTTAATTTTGCAATGAAAAATAAAGTCTTTTTTTCCTTCACTTACTTAAGTTTAATTTTCTTCCCTTACTAAATATTTCCTTCAAATGAAATGACAGTATAATAATGCCATTCTTATAACTCATCAAAAAATTATGCATAAAATTAATGAATTTTTTTCTAAATTCTGTAAAAGTTTTTGCAGCATTAAAACGTAGTGATTTTACCACTTCCTTAGTTTATGATGATATTTCCTTCTTTAAAAGGGCTGAATAATGTATTAATGATATCTATATTCAATTCTAATCTATAAAGGAATATCACATAAATTATCAAAGCAAAGGTAAAATATATATACAGAGAAAAAGACATTGTACATTACCAAGCCTTAATGGAGTAAGAAAGATATTTGATACTTTTATTTATCACATAGAATTTTATTCATGTGAAGTACTTAACAGTGAATCTGGAAACTTGACTTAAGGAGTATTTTGATTCATTAGAATCAGAAATTGAGTTAACCTGTATTTTTAATCGAGTTGAAAAAGTATGAAACGTTATCTAAAATAATATGAAGAGTATGTTTCTGAAAATTATCCTTGTAATTATAATTTTTACTGGTTTTATCTGTAAATAAACTGTGTACGCATCTGTATCTAAAAATTTATCTATCTACCTGTATAAACACGTAAATACACAGATAAAATTTTTCTTACATGATAACGAAATGAATAAAATATTTATTTGTTCTCCTTATGTCCAATTAGGAAATAAAGTTGATTATTTTGAAAGTTCTTTTAGGATTGAAAAAGCGTTTTAATAAAGGGCGAAAATTATGAAAAAGATAAAAAAGAATATAATGTAGGGTATTTAACTGAAAAATAAAATATCATTCTAAATTTTAATAATTTTTCCCATGATTTCATTATACTTTTAAGAAATTCAAATGAGATAAGAAATATAAAAAGTGTATGCGGAGAAATTGAAACTTAACAATCTATTCTAGAAAATGAAAAGGCAAGCTAGAAATGTGAAATAATTGGCCACATTCCATTTCGGTTAATCTTCTTCGAAATTAGCCTCCGTTCCTAATTCATTTCTTATATTCTCTAGTTCCACAAGTTTCGATCCTTTCCACGCTTCTTCTCAGAGTCCAATTTGATGCAAGTAATTGAATGATCCCAAGAACAATTTAGGCTGCTATAAGAGATAATTCTGAATATAAATTTTTTATCGCATTTGATTAAATCATGACAATTTAAATTACTATATCTGCCTTTGTAAAACTGTTAAAATACTATTACATTCTTTTTCAAATAATAATAATAATAGGTATGTATTTAATTTCCCTAATATATCTTCCTGTATCAATGTATTGGTATCTATTTAATTTCCCTAATATAAATCTTTTTTGTATCGATGTAACTAGTATCTCTAATAAACTAAAATTAATTACCTCTAGTTAAGAAAAGAATATGTTTGTGTGAAACTATTATGAATGGAAATGTAGAATGTAAAATTTTTTAAATTATTTTCTCATATTACTCAATGTACTATTTTTTAAAACATAAAAAGCATAATGAAATATAATTATACATTTGTCAATATATGTTTCATAAATTGATGATTTATAGCCAGAAATATAAATAAGCAAACGCTTATTAAATATCCTTACTACGTAGAAATACAAAAATTTTAAGAGATAATAATATAAATTAGATTTTTCGAAACTGAAACAGTCTATAAGAATTATTTTGAAAAAAACTGAAATTTTTAAATATGCATTTCAAAAAGATTAACCTGAAATGAATATAACAGCTTACAATACAATTTATATATATATGAACAAAACAGCTTATAATTATAGTAAGAATATATATATTTCTAAATATATTGATGTATGATTATTGATGTATTACATTTTCCTACGTCAAGATTGCAGCTAAACTTACAACGCAATTAAAATCGGAAAATCAATTTCAATTTTTGAGGAAAATGTTTTTCAGTTTTTAGTAACTTTTAAAGAAATTTAATTCTTAAAGCCTTTATGCTGAATTAAAAAGCAATGGTACCTGTCAAATGAAATTGAAATTTCTCATGAATCGCTATTCATCCATAGATCATAGTACTCTATATTAACGGATTTGATTTCCCATTTTCATGCATATCACGAAACCGATTTTTGTATGGAAATTCATTTATAACCCGATTCAAAATTATTAAGATTTGAAGAGAGAGATTTCAATATATTGTGAGCTTTTCTTCAAAAGACTGCAAAAAGTGCATCCCTGATGAAAATGATCTGATATTTCATTTGTGTAAACATTAAGCAATTAGAATTTATGTAAGGAATGAAAATAAAAAAAATCAGTAAATTAAAAAGTAGCTTAATGCTAGTCATAAGGTGATAATACTTAGATATATTTTTTAGTTTTGGAAATATTGTGTTAACATAAAAAGATAAAAAAAAATTTATTTGCACACTGAACAAACACTGCATAAAAAAGGCTGATTTTAAATATTATATCCAAAAATATCTTAACAGTTTAAACTTTAATTAAAGGAAAGAAAAAATATGAAAATCAAGAAAAGCAATAAGATAAAAGCTGCTACCATTTGCTTAAGAAACTTATAAATCTCTCCATCATAATTGTTTCCAACAAACTAAAAATAAAAAATTCATTACTTTTTATCAACGGTAACTTCTTGAATATGAAGAAAAATGCATGTTTTAAATTCTGCTATAATTTCCTTTTTTCCTCTGTATGAACATATTTTCGGTATTCTTGTGGTTAGAAGCTCAAAATCAATTCAGTCGATCGAAAGTGATGGCTTACCGGTTTGATTGTTGAGGAAAGGCTTCTAAAAATTCTCTCCTTTGAAAATTTAAACAGTTTATTGGTACTTGTATGTGCAGTGTAGCTTCACCTTGCATATAAAACAATTTATCCGTACATCTATGCTTTTGAAATGCTGGGATGAACTACTGGGCAAATAAGAAAATATGTAGCCTGCTAGAAAATTATACGGAAGGCCAGAAATTACAGTAGCCAAGTAACAGGGTCCTGAATAATCAATCATCTTTGAAAAAAGATAAATGCTACAATAATTTAACATAATATGGTGATGTCTGGAAAATGAAATGTTTGCATTTGGATCAAACTCAGCGAGGTTAAGCTTTGACAGGATCTTGCAAAGAGTAATGCATTTCATTCTTGGTCTAGCTCTGTTGTCCATTCTTGGCTAGACATGCATCTTGTATAAAAATGCTCTTTATCGGCTCGCCTGTATGTTCCTAATTTCACTTAAGCAAAATGAGGCGTAATGTGAGGTGAGTCTGGGTTTCTCGAAGTGCACCATGCTTAACGCTAAATCCCCTGAAACGGTAGGGCACATCTCCTTATAGAAAAATTCAAATTGCTAAGAACAAAATCTTTTTAGATGTTGAAAGTTATATAAATATTTCATTGAATAGCTTTGTCTGTAAAATGATGGAACCTATGATAATTGAAAGACTAGTCCTCACAAATAATAATTTTTCTTATACACTGTGAAGCTGGATTTAGAAAACTCCAGGCTATTTACTAAAATGTTCTTTTGTAATCGCAAAGGAATTTAGGATGCCTTAGATCAGGGTAAGATTTTTGTTCCAGTGCTCGTTGCCTTTAAATCAGATATATATCGAATGTGGAGGTTTAATGTACATCATAAATTACAAGTTATAGATATCTGTGGAAATATGCTATTCTTGATAAAACATTTAATTCAACTGCTTTTTTTTTGCAGTGAGATATGGAAATCATTCCTCTAAAGGCAAGCAAACTCACGTTGAACTCTACGTCGACGTTACAAGTACTTCTAAAGAGATGTTATATACATACACATATACATATATATATATATATATATATATATATATATATATATATATATATATATATATATATATATATATATATATATAAATAAACTACCCTTTATAACATTAACAGTTACGACCTCTCATTAGTTTTGGAAGAGTTGGCAGGTAATGAGTATGCTCCTTTATGCTGGCGGTTTGAACTTCCTGTTATCGGTTTCTAAGAAGAGACAAACCCTGATAATGCATAAATTAAATGTGTAAGGTAAGTGTAAGGGAATGAGATTGAAATAAACCTGAAAATCATCAGTATCCCAGACCTTTAGACTAAATCAATAACCAAACGAAAGGGAAATTAGTTATAAAAATACTAAGCTTAAACACACACACACACACACACACGCACACACGCACACACGCGCACACACACACACACACACACACACACACACACACACACACACACACACATATATATATATAATATCTTTGCGCTGATGAAAATGATTTTCATGTTTTGAAGAACTGAAGTTAGAACTATTTTATTTAGTTTTAAATCAAATTTTAAAAAAAATCCTAGAATTCATTTTGTATCATTTCAAAATTTCTTAATTCAAAATTGCCACAATTTAAAAATTTTGTTAAATAAGAAATACTAAAAATTAAGTTTTCTAAAGATTTCAATTAATGCTACTACATTTAATTTTATACTTACTTTCTTTGAAATTTATAAGCATATACTATATATTATCATTCTAAAAATAGCTAAGTACTTTTCATTATATTAATGATTGATATGACAGTCTATGTTAGAAGTGAACATACTAAAGTATTTAAAAAAAATTTTTGCAGTTTGTGCACTGCGTTCTTCCAAATCCCTTTCTTAGAAATACAGAAAAAAATTCAGTACAGATGGTTGTAATTGGTGGGAATGTATTTCTGTATTTCTTAGAAATACGGAAATAAATTCAAACCAAAACAGGAACACCAAAATAGGAATTGATTAATCTTTGCATATTCAACCATTATCAGTTGTGAGTAAACAAGTTTTGAATAATTATTTTTACATCAAAACGTTTGCCAGCCAATCTGTCTTGTCGTCAGCTTGCCTGATTACGTGTAGGAAGATCCTGGGTTTGAATTCCGGTTCAGGCATATATGTACTTTCTCTGTCTCTATCCTGTCTTTGTCCTTTTCTTGTGTGTGAATCAGGTGTGAATGGTTGCCTACCCTATAAACAGGTCCCTGTGGCATGTGTGTGTACTGAAAAAGTCGGACTCCACACCAATTACGGTTTAGTTGGAAAAGTGGAACAGCGCACCCTAATTTGCCAGCCTAGCTGGCACACGAGAACAACAACAACATCAAAACGTTTAAATAATTAGAAGAAAAAGTTAATTTTGAATAGAATTAATAATATTAGTTATGTCGGACTAGATATTATATGATTGTTACTTACGTGCCAAATTCTATATGTATATAAACATTTATCCAACGTAAAAACTTATTATATAAATCTTAAGAATAGTAAAATTTCCTTATCAGTTAAATTTCTAAGAAAGAGTAAAACAAATTTAAATAAAGAATACATTTGGAATTTACAATATAAATATGCTATATGCGCAAACTGATCTTTTCAAAATCTTTATTTTTGATTTTATATTTGTTTTGTCTACTTTTATTGCAATCATTTTCTCATATACTATGGTCTATTTGATTTCTAGTTATAAATTGTCTAATTTGTTAAGTATTATTTAACATAAAATGCAACAGATAATTGATTGTCATTTATATTTTGTCTCACATTTACGAATTTACATTTACAAAAAGACGTAGATTTTCATTTGAAAAAATTGATTCTTTGAACATTATACGATTTGATTTGTTAGAAGGTAATTTTATTTATATCTGAATTTAGGTATTTAATAATAGATTCTGATCAAAAATATTTCAATTCCAAATTGCTTAACATTTATTAAATCCCAATTGATTTATTACGTTACATTGAAGAAATTATTATTTCGAAAATGTAATAGAAAATTTCTAGAAAAATTTTAATAATAGTATTTTTGATAAAGAAAAATTATAATGAAACTCCATCATGCTTTTATGATATTCTTTGCGCACTTGTTCTGAAAAGAATGTTACAAAATGCCATTACTACATTTAATTTAATAAAAAAATCATTTATAAGCTATTCTAAGATTATACAGTTTATGATTTTATCTGAGGTAAAGCTCCAAGATTTATAAAAATAGAATGATATTAAAAATTGTGTGTTGTTTACAAAAACTACAATTTCCATCTAATTTTACATATAAATTTAAATATTTGTGTCTATTGTTTAAATTTCAATAATTTATTTTAATGATTCCATTTAAATGTATTGTACGAGGTTCATTGTATCGACTGATAACTAAATTTGCAGACGATTAATTCAACTAAATGCCGATTTACATTCTTGGATATATCTTTATGAACTAATTGTGGACTAACTACTTATTAAGCATAATTTATGAAGCGCTAAGGATAACGAAACGATTAAAACATTTTCTGTTTAGGATACTGCTTAGTAAATATTTAATATGTATTTGCTCTGTGAACGTCATAATAATTTTAATACGTCACAATAATTTTAAAATGGATTCATTCATTCAATTTTGTTATATTTTAATTGTTTATGTCATTTATATATACCTTATATTTCCATGAATAAACATAGTTTTTTATTAATAATTTAAATGATTAACTGAGAAATATTAAAAATTATTTCCTAATGAAAATTGTTTACATTTTTACAAATAAATGTAGAATTTGTGCATTTATTTTACCCCGAACAAAGTAATAATAAATGAAATTATTGAGAATTACGTAAAAATTTCCAATATATGTATGCAAGAAAAGAACAGATCTAATAGAAAATATATTTTTTACTAGTAACCCTCATGATAAATGCATGCTGTGCAAGTAAACATGTTTGGAATCAATATATCGGTTAACAAAACAACAGCGTTCATTGACTTTTCATTATTCCGGATACTAATCAGGATTGTGCCCAGACTAATTCGATTACTTCCACTAAGTTGATCTCGTTGAGGATTCTGAGACAGGACCAAAAATGAAGACGATGGATTAGGAACTATATAATTATTTATAGCTTGATATCTTTATATATGAAGGAGGATATAGATTCTTATACAAATTATCTATCTAAAATAACGTACATACGTTTTGTTAAATTATCTTAAGATTAAATTATAATGTATGAACTAACCAAATAACTGTCAATTAATAGGAATATAATTTTTTTACATCTTTCAAAGTCATGGAAAAATATATTTAAAATTTATAAAATAAGTAAATGTGACCTTTAAAACATTGAGATATACATCTAGTACTTTTTACATCTATTGAACATAATACATTATCTACATTATCAAAATTTATATTTATTATAAAATCACTGGGTCTGAATTTTTCTGAAGTGGAACTCCAATCCTTGGATTTCCGTGGAGCTTGATTGGATCTAGTTGGGACATACTTCTATTACGAGTTCTTAAATACTATGATGAAAAATTCTGAGCTTTCGGAGTTCGTCAAAATTCTATGGAACTCAATTTCTTCCTCAAATTTTCAACTATGGAGTTTATCCATGGTATTCCTTAGTCTTCCTTAAATATTCACACTGATGCTAGTGGAGTGCATATATCTACTCCCACCGACGCTGTGGAGTTCGAGATTAAGAACACTAACTTTTGTTCAGTTTTTAGGTCAGAGCTTATAGCAATTAGAAAGGGCTTGTGGATCAGGAAGATCATTTCCAGAGCCCTTGAATCTTGACTGACTGTTGCACTTCTGTGTAGCACACATCTCTAACTGAGGTGATGTTGGAAATGAGACTAGCCTATATATTTTAAATCTACTTGACATATTTTCACCCAGTCATATCATATACTTTCAGTAGATTTCTTTACAAGTTGGGGTCACGGAGAATAAAAAAGCCAACTCCTTGGATAGATCCACTGCTGTGGAGGAGATCAATCACTGTGAGAAGTTCACCTTCTGGTATATTTATTCCCTGGCTAAAACAAAATTGAATAAGTTTTCGAAAAGCCGTCCCAACCACTCTTGGTATTTTGCAAACTATCCAAGAATCTTTCCTACTTAGACTGCGTTCCCACCAAATTGCTTTTCCATTGCACATTTTGAATGATAATGCGATTATCTTCCTTTTTAAGCAGGTTTCAAAAACATATTAGGACTGGCATTCGTGTACAGTCGATATGGCTTCTAGTGTTCACACTTTGATGCGCTTAAATTCTTAACAAGAACGAGGTCCTTTGGGATCCTTATTTTCTTAGACATTCTGGATATTTTCGGACTTATGGATATTGCTTACCTCTGTTAGACAGTTTCGGGATTGGCAATAACTGCAACATATTTATCAGATACAATAGATTATATATTTTTATCTATTACAGACAAAATTATTTTAAATTTACTAATTATACCATATATGATCTAACAATAAACCATTTTAAAAATTGAAATAAATTATTTATTTTATGAGGAATTCACATTAACATAAAGTTCAAATTTAGTTTTTCATACACTTATTTATTATTATAGTACGTTTGTATAGAGCTTACAGTTAAGATAAATACATCATTACATATTTTTAATATTATTTTAAAGAAACCGTCTTGGAAAATGGAATAGTAATTTAAGATATAAAATGAAAGCAATATTTAAAAAAACGTTTTTGATATTAAAGAAACCGGATTATTTTATGCAATGTTAAAAAAAATTAAATATGTTAAAATAATATTCATTGCAAAATCAATATGTGAATGGAGGCAAATTCATCTTAAATAAAGTAATTAATATTTAAGTAAAAATACTATAATAGAAATATAAAAGATATTTTCAAAATTTTTATCATTTTAATATTATTTTTGATAATATAAAAATAATAAACAACATATTATTCATTTTATATAAAGTCTTTTCTATTTAAATATTTAGCTTCATTGCAGTTATTATTTTCTATCTTTATACACCTTTCCTTATTTTTAAAATTAATAAATTTAAAATTATACACCTTTCCTTATTTTTAAAATTTGCAATGCTCATAAATATATTTTAATCTATTTGCGTTGCAAAATAATTCTTAAAAATTGAGAAGTTCTGTAGGTAGAAGTCTGAATGAACTGTCGGTAGAAGAAGAAATTCATATATTACACAATATGAGATGTAACTGGTAAGAAAGAAAATAACAAACTGATTTTTTAACTAATTCCATTTTCATGGAGAAATTTTAAGTGGAACATCTTTCCTAGTTGCTAAATTTATATCGTTATAATTCAACTGTCTTATCACATTGTGAAGGGAAAAATTGCATTTCGCGAATGAAAATTAATGGCACACGTTTTTAAAAGTATGTAGAGTACATCTAAATACTTTTATCTAATCTACGTTTATATTACTATCATATAAAGTTTTCACAACATTAGATATAAACCCATTTAAAAATAAACATCAGTTTTAGAAGCTTTTATTTGATAAGATAATTCATTAAAATATTTTTTCGGATTTCTCAGTTTAGCATGTTAGCATTAGATGTACAATATTTTACATAAAAAATATAATTTATATGAAAACCATTGAAAAATCATGTAGGTTAATACATAATTCCAACATTTTTTAAAGTTTTTTTCTAAAAATAGTGGTATCTGGTTTTGTCTTATCTTTCGCCACAAGGCTTGGAAACTGTTACTCGCTTATGTGGACACCTACGAACCAAGTCACGGAGGTGAGTAGTCAGTTTTTTCCATTCTCGTTTACAGGTTGGGCCACATTCATACATCATCTCAGAAAAAAGACAGGAAAACAAAAAGTGAGAAAAGAGCATCCATGCCTTAGCCGGGATTTGAACTCGGCACCAACTGCTTAGGAATCAAGAACTCTAATCACTCAGCAATTGGCCGACGAATTTCATTCAAAGAGCGAAGCACTTATTTCTTATTGTAGTAACACCCCAGATAAATTTTGATAAGGACCATAACAGGAATTTTTAACCAAGTTAAAATTTATTGAGAAACCGTAAAAGTATTTCGTAAAAGTAGTTAAAGTATTTCGGTTTTATATCTTTTCTATAATTAAAAATAAATTTCATTTTTGGAAACGATGTTAAAATTACATTTACGTTTTCATCCTGTTTTCACGATAATCAACAGGACAAATTAATTTTTATTAGTATAGACACGAATAGCTATATTTTCTTTTAACTGCATTTGGTAGTAATAAGAACTGTATTATAGCTTGTGAAAGAAGTCCTAAGTAAACACAGCAACGATACATAGATAAACACAAAATTAATCAGTTATTAACCGAAATAAGTTTTAAAATTAAATTCCAAACTCATGGCATGAATTGTCACAGTTAATAATATTCATTGATTTGAAGATAATGAATGATTTATTAATATAAATTAAATATGAAAGAATGTTATCGCAAATTATTTTTGAGGGTGAAAGTCATTTTGAAAACTTCCATTACATATCGATTTGTAGAAGAATATGCCAAATGTACAATATTTCTTTAGAAGATTTCTTTACTTTATTTTTCATATCAACCAGGTTTACAGCCTATAATACCTTTTTTACTCTATTTTAATTTGCTTAATATGTTAGTTTGTTTGATGTTTTTTTTTTTTTTTTTTTTTTTTTTTTGCTGAGGAATTGTTTGTTAGATTGAGCTATTAACTTATAAGAATATAAATAACAATAATGCACAGACAAGAATACAAACACAGAATTCCTTAAAAAATAACTAAATGTACTTAAAATAAAATTTTGTCATTTATTGTTTTTTACAGAACATAAACTTTAATCCCTGTGATTAATTCATGGTACATTCATTATAGTCTATTGGTATACCTATGTACTCTTAAGCTATAGATCTAGTAACGCGTTTTTACACAAACTAATTAATGATTGCTGTCCCTTTATCCTTTTGTTATAAATGCTACATATCATTTTTTCCATTTTAAAGGACTGGGCTTAAAATTAATTAAAAATAAGTTCCTATCCGTCAATACTTTACTGATTTTCTGACATTTTTATACAAAGTATCTCCAACATCATTCGCTATTTATCTTTATGCAATAAGTTATCAAGAATACATTAATTTTCAGTATTATTTTAATATTAATTCCGATAACGATAAATTCAGGGTTGAATTTTCAATGGGGTAATTTAATAGGCAGTATTCAGAATGATGGTACTAACCACACAGCACTATATAACATAAGAATTTTTGCAGTTTTATTTCTTCTCACTTTTTCTTAATTAAAAAGCGTATAAAATATAAGAATAACGCATCCGATAAAAATAATGTGTACACTTAATATATATATAGGAATATCAGTAACACTCAAAATATCATTAAAACATTATGACAGTTATAAAAATTAACAAATATTAATTTTTTATGGAAAGTTTTCTACTAATTATGCCTTTATTTTTTAAGAAAATAAGAAACATAAAAAATGTTCGTAAGTTTCTTTGAAATTAATTCAATTATAATGAGAAAAAAAAAGCTTGGGTTTTGATAAAAACAAATTTTTAAGGGGTATTTTTCAAAGAGCGTTAATTTCATTCACGCAAACAAACATAGTTTTATATATATATTTTTTATTATATTGAGAAGTGAAATAATATTTATTATCAAAAACATGTTTCAAAAAATATATTAACAAAAATATAGTTTCATTTTTTTATCGAATTTAAACATAATTCTGCGTGTATCAATTCAATTACAAGCATCCAGTTAGCATCCTCAAATATTCTGTGAAAAGATTGAATTTTATAAAATTGAATTTAAAAAAATAAATGAGGAAAAAAAATAACATCAATTTCACTGATTATTAACCGAACAAGAATATATTCACTTATAAAAAAGACTCAATTCAGTGGTTTAGCTTTTTCATTTTACAGGAACATATAATTAGGTTGCAACACACTTCCACATTTTCTGCTCCATCTCATTGCACGAATATTTCCAAGAAGTTTTTTAATAAAAGGATTCATGGTAAGAAATAAAACTGGAGTGCTGTTAAGGAATAAGGGATAAAATATTTCATTGTGCTTCTAATTTTTTTTATAAGGTTTCATCTTCTAATATTATTTTCTTTGGATGTTGAAGGTAAATTATTAATTTTTAGTTTGGTTTAAATTTCTATTGTATTCGCCCAAAAAGGACAACAACAAGTTGCACGTTTATTGCAATAATGTCAGTGCGTTCAATTCATATATATATATATATATATATATATATATATATATATATATATATATATATATATATATATATATATATATATATATAGCGACGTAAGAAAATGGAAGTTAAAACAAAACAAACATTTATTACATTACACATGATTAAGATTAGTTACAAAAAGAAAACACTTAATAATTATAAAATAAAATCAAGGTTACATAGTACAAGGGTGATACAAAACAAACGTATTTAGGAACCGGATGGTTCTTCCTTGCCATTTCTCACATCACTATCCTCATCTCATTCGATGTTTTAAGTCTATTGGGCAGCAGCGCCATCTACTGTCAATATTGTTAATATGGGTCTGTTACAACACACACACACACACACACACACACACACACATATATATATATTACATATTGTATATTATATATATATTACATACGCCTGATTACATATTGTAAAGAAGCGTAAATATACATTGTGAATATATTTGTGAAATTAAACTTTTACAAAAGATTTCCTCAGTAAGAATCTTTAAAAAATTAAAATTTAAATTATTTATCATAATTAAATGATTTAAAATATTGTTTCATGAATTCATTAATACGCTCATGGTAAATCATTACTAAAATAAAGGATTTTTAAGAATGTGATAATTTGATATTTATTTTTAATATATTATTTAAAATTCTATATTTATGGGGCAGTCGTAATATTAAGAATGGTAAGGCTCATATTTTCCTACAAGTACACTGAAGATTTTATACCACTTTAAAAATGTAATGTATTTTTATGTTTAAGTAAATTCGAGTCTTAATTTAGCTTAAAAAATATATTAATCATCCTGCTACATATAAAATTGTATTTTGCTTTTTATTGAATTTCAAATAATTTACTGAAGAAATGCAAGGGCAGGCAGCAAAAATTATTAATATCCATAAATGTATTTTGAGTATATATTAAGAATTTTAAAATTTATTTCTCAAGTAATAGCAAAAAATATAGAAAACTAGAAGAAATAAAAGACTTGTTGCGATTGATTTGAAATCTAATACCAATTATTTAATTTTTCTGATTAAACTTTCAAAATATAACAGAAGAATCCAATATAATTACTGCATGATGAAAGTCTATAAAATACCAGGAAAGGAAAATGTATTCTATATTTGACGACCGAATTTATTTAACTAAACATTCATAAGCATTCTGCATATTGGAGTTGTTTAAAAGAAAAATTGGAGTGTAAAAATAACGACATTATGTGTATCTGGATTTTTGATAATAAATTTTTACTTATCATTACCAAATTTATCTGCGTATTGAAAATGCTAAAAGAAAAGAGCTTAACTGTAAAAAAGATATATTAGGAATATAAACAAGTATTATTTTCAAATTCTTTTCACGAAAAAAAAATTAGTGAAAAAATTGAAAAAAATTTTATATTGATTATAACAACCTGAAGGCATAGCTTCTTTTACTATATCGTAAATATTTAGGTGGTGAAAGCCTTTAAGAGAAAAAGCTAATGTAAGGAACTGGAATCTAAAGCTTTTTACATTATCGTAAAATTTATTTTCACAAACCATTCTTAAGTACTCAGCATATTGAAAATATTTGAAAGAAAATTTTCATCTAACTACGTAAGTTTTTCGATTTAGCATCTAAAATTATTGCCAAAGTCAGAGCAATCAATAGAAATAAATTCAATTTTTTTCATAATATTTCCAAAAAAGAATTAAGTTAAATCGAGTAAGTTGATTATAACATTTATAAAATTTAGGTTTGCTTAATTAGTTTTTCTTCTGCCAAAGTTTCATTTAAGTACTCAAATTATACCATAAAATATTTCTGTAGATCTAAGCAGATTATTATTGCAAAAATAAATGAATTAATAGGATATGCAACTGAGCCCATTACTCTGATTCTAGAAACAAAAGCACTGACTGGGAAAAATGTTAAATTTGCCGTGGTAATTAATATTGCATACATCGAAAAAGAGAAAAAAATGGTGTTTTTAGATGCTTGAATACATTGAAAAAAATATCAGTATAACGAAAGAGCGAGAAAATCATTTTTTATATAAGCAGTTATCATCTGTTTCCTGTTACAACCTCACAGAAGCAATTGGCTTTCACCTTTTATGTTTGACAAGCTACTTTCATCTATAAGAACAGATATAGTGCCAAAAGATCAGATAAATGAGTTTGTATGATAGCTTTTCCTACATTTTCTTTATCTCTATACATTTTATGGTATAAGAACTTCATAGAATGGCAACTGTAGATACATTTTATAAAAATACTATTGGTGTTCTTATCTTTCTTCTGTGTGAGAGCCTTATAAATCACGAGGAGCGGATTCTCTTTTATAAAAACTGTATTAAAATAAATATATTAATTATACATTTTATACAAACTTCAGCTGCTAAATAATAAATAAATCATTTTAGTGGGAGATGAAATTAATTTTCTTTATATGACTATAGTCAATTAAATATTTTAAAAGCTGACACTTTCTTATAATGCTCTTCATTGCTTAATTCACGCTAAAGTTCTTTTCTTTAAAGTTTATCAAATAATGAATATTCTTGTTGTAATAATGTAGAGCCAGTTTTTTATTTTTATTTTCTGCAGCTCAATGATATTTGTAGGTTCTATTAAAATTAATGCTTTAAGATGCTTATTATAAGTATGAACTTATTATAATGAACTATAAATAATTTAAGGGGAAATGTACTTTAAAATACATTAAAAAGCGTTTGTCAAAATAAAAAATAAAAAACATAATTTCTAAATATTAAACAACAAAATCAAATATTTTTGGCGCACTTTTAAATTTCAGAACTTTTTCACAGTTTGAAGCTGATAATTTAATTTTTCTATTTTAAGAATATGATAATGTGTTTACACACTTACTTACTCTTTACGTGAAATTAAAATGACTGACAATCAAATTACCAGGAATATTTAAAAACAGAATTCTTATGTAAAATTGAATTAAAAGAAATAAATTTGTGGTGATAATTTAACATGAGTTTTTCTGTTCTTGTAAATATATATTGCATTAAAATGTTTTATGACGAATCTCATTTAAACTGTTTGTAAAATTTTATTGCAGAACTTACGAGAAAAAATACATATTTTATAATTGTTGATTACATTAAATCAAAAGTTATCTTTGATTAAGATTAGTATCAATGTATATTTTAAATATCACTGCAATTGTAGCTGTATTTGCATAAATTTTTATTCTTAAGAGATTATAAATATTCTAATAACATTTCAGACTGAAATAAAATAATTCATTATTTCTTTAGATTTCTTAAATTATGTTTTTGTAAAAATATATAGTAAACTTACTTCATAAGTTTAAAATGATTTAAAAAAAATTTAGTTCTTTCCTGAATATGTATGCATACATTTGTTCTCGAATATATGTACTTTAAAAAAATGAAATAAACTGCAGCAGATGAAGTTTCATATTTTAATAAAATAGCTTCTTCTAAATAATGCTTATTCTTCAGCTTAATAGAAAAACTTCTTTTTATTGAGAACTTAAAAAATAAAGACATAATATCAATATCACGACATTTTATATTAATGAGGTTGTTGAAAAGACTTTTTAGTATATAAATTGTACTCAATTTCCATATTTTGTACATTACATGGAATATATTCAATAGAAAGAATAATGCATATATATTCTGTACATTGTATTTAAGAAAGAGAGAAGATAAATATTACGTGGTTTAAATTTTATAAAAAAATACTTCAGAATATTTATTTTGAATAATAACGATATATAATAAAAAATAGTTATCTTTACCAAGAATATGTTTTTTTCCTCCCATAATAACCATATAGGCTATAACTACTGATTAATGTTAGTATAACTAAAAATTGTAACAATACAGTCATTGATTTTGATCACGTACAAAAAATTTTTTATAATTTTAATTACATCTTTTTCCTTAATTTTACATTAACTTTTAAGGAAATGTAATTGGTGCATTATTCACCATGATTTATATGAATATTGCTCCAATCACGTCTCTTAAAAAATAAAATATATTAAAAGTAAGTAACAGTTTATTTATACTCTTTTCAAAGAAATTTAGTATCAATTTATTTTTTAGTATAACACATAATATAAAAATATATTATATTTTGGATAAAAATCAACAAAATTTTTAAACAATAAATTTTATAATAATTTCATTTACACTATCTATGTGTGTACAGTTCTCGTATTCTTGTTCAGTACATTCAAAGTAGAGAATTGTTTCGAGTATGAAGTTTTGATTAAATTTCCACGTAAGTGATAAACACAGTAATTAGAATACAAAATCAAGTAAATGAAAATATGATTCATCAATTACTTGCTATTTAATTAAAAACAACTACTGAATTATTATAATTCTTTTCAATACAAATTTATTCCATATTTAAAACAGTTTTACCATCAGTAAAATGTGAAATATAAACATAATCTTTTATTTTAAGCACGTAGATAAGCATGTAGTATTAATGTATGCGTCCAGCTGAGTTTTTATTTGCATAAAATTTTATTTCATTATCAAATTTAATTTTTATCTTTCCTAGCTATGTCTAATTTACATAATAAAAATACCAAATTAAAAATTATGCTATTTGTTATCATAAATATAAAATAAAAAGTAATTGTGACACAAAAACAATAACTTCATCTCTGAAATAAATATTAATCTGTGACTATGCAACATTTTCAACTAATATTTTCATCTATCAAAATAATTTTAAGATGTACGCTTCACAACATAACTCATTTACTGGAAATAGTTATTTTCTATAAATTACCAACCTTATTTCATTTTAAATATGCATGATAATTTATTACTCTACAAATTAGGGCAATATGAAAGAATTCATTTCAATTATCTGTTATCAAATTAAATACTTCACTTTTTTTTCTTTCTAGATGTTTCGGGAATCCTAAGAAATATGTATGCATTAGCATCTATTTCCTTGAAATATTGATAGACATTTCAATCTTAAATTGAAACTAAATTTACATAATTTGTTATTTGATTATATATATATATACATATATATATATATATATATATATAATCAAATAATATATATATATATATATATATATATATATATATATATATTAGCCGGCTAACTTGTCTAGTGGTCAGCGTGCCTGACTATATACCTAGGATTCCGTGAATCTAGGATAGGGAGGTCCTAGATTTAAATCCCAGTTCAGGCATGGATGTACTTTCCCTCTCTCTCTCTCTCTATCATGTCTTTGTCCTTTCTTTGTGTGTGTGTGAATTAATTATGAATAATGCCTACCCTATAAACGGGTCCCTATGACATGTGTGAGGATGTGATGGTGGCCAACCCACTGTAGTGCACCCGGGTCAACGCCTCGGCTGCTAAGAGGTCGCTGCGTCTGACCGGTTCCTTGGTATCAGGGAACAATACTCTGTTGCAGTTGAAACTGTCTACAATCTGCCATTGGAAAAATATATATATATATTATAGAGTGTCATTCATAAAAAATACTTTAAAAAAAGTGTGCTCTAATTAATGTTAACTCAAATTTTAGTACTAATAAAGATTAGTTTTCCTTTTGGCTTTTAACATAATGTGACTTATTCTAATTAAATGAACTTAGATGGCCACAATGCTGACTTCTGACAAAAATAACATTAAAAAATCAGAATTCGCTGCTAAAATATAAGCCATTGACTATTTACAAAAAATAAAAAAAACCATAAACTTACGTTCCTATAATTAAATTTTCCTATATGCAAATAAAATTCTCCTTTTTTTCGTTACCAGCCTATATCTTTTACTGGAAAACAGAGATTGAAAAGCTCATGCATTATTAATAAATAGGGACATTACTACAAACAACTGAGCCTCCTTCTTGTTTTCTTTATCTTAAGTTTTAAGAACTGCAACAATATTGTTAACAATTTAGTTTAAAAATATTTTGGCAATTAAAAAAAATACAATTTCTGTTACTTTTATTTTTCTGATTCGCAAATACTCGATATTCTAATTAAATACATTATTCATTAAACATGAGAATTTAACTAAAATGTTTATTTTGTTTGTAGTAAAGTGCGTGTGTCCTTTAAATGTCAACCTTTGCTTTTGTGACTTATTTTAATGATTTAAATTAAATTTTAAATAAAACTGGTTTAGAGTGTTTCGAGAAAAAAAAAGATTAATTTAATTATTTCCTCGTGAATATCAGTTGTTTCATTTTATTAGTAGTTTAAATATCTTTATCCATCAAGAGAACTTAAAAAAATCCGAAAATTTTCTTCAGATTTACGGTAAAACGTTTTTCAGAAAGGTGTAATTAAACTGTTAAATGTTAAAAATAATATTTTCGTTATCATTTTCGTTTGCTTCAAAATTTATTCTTATGCATTAAGATTTAATACTTAAATACATATCTCTTATATTTTCTATAAAGCTTCACGTTATATATAAATCTTCTGGTCGTATTCATAAATTTTTGCAAATAAAATTCAGTTTAAGGAATTCATTTTTATAAAATCTTATTTCAATCTATAATCAATGATAAAAATCAGAAAATTCATAGGAAAAGAAATATCTTCTTAGAAATGTTAATTTTTTTCTGTACGTATAACTCACCTGATGTAATAAATCAACAAAAGATGAATAAAAATAGCATTCTCAGTAATCAATTTTTACACGTTGATTGTTTTTTTTTTCTATTTTTATCTTGAATTAATGTTTTAATTCATTACAAATACAAACAAATTTATATCAATAATATTTTATATATTTTCTGTTATTATTCTGAAAGAAACTATACTCTTATGTGCATTAAAAAAGTTAAGAGAAAAAATATTATTAAATTAATTTTAAATTAAGTTTATTGAATAATGAAAAAAAATTATTAAAAGAAATAATGTAACGAAAATTTAAATAAAGGAAAAAACTCTTGATCCTTACTTTATTTTACTATAAGCCTAATTAAAAATGCCATATTATGTAAAACAAAGTTTTATTATGTGAAATATAGCATTAGAGGGATAAGCTGAGACCAAAATTAAGTTTCAAATAATTTTAAACCCGAGAAACAAATATTTAAAAAATATATAATGCTTTAAATCATCAAAAATAATTAAATGAAAATAAAATATTTTAGAGAACATTGTCGAGTTCTTAATTCTGCATGAATTTTTTGATGTACATGAATCAGGATACAAAATATTAGTAAATAATCTTCTGTAGCACATATTTTGTTTTTGTATCGAAAAATATGTGTATAAACGAAATACACACTTATCCATAATATAAGGGTAATCCAAAAGCACATGGAAATTGAACGCGAAAAAATTTCACCTGTAGGAATATCACGCACATGTTCAAGCATTATGTTTAAATCACAAGAAGCACTTGATGACTCCGAGCATACGCATAATGACGAGAGCGTAAGAAAGTGATATATAAGAACCTGTGTGAGGTAAAAAGAAAGCGATTTCCCATTAAAGACCACGACCGCATAGGTATGTTGCAGCATACGCAAGTAGATGACGTTTTAAGTGATAGAATTATCGGCCACCGGAAGATATACGCAGAATATAGCAGCCAAGGAACTCGAAATTGCTCAAAATGTCATCTATAAACTGTGACTCTAATTTCAAGAGGATGTAAAAATCAATAGGAGTAACAGTACAGATCGCCTTCGAATGACAAAGGTGAATGAAGACCTTATTTTACAGTAACCGCCAAAATAAACTAGTGGAGTACAATAGCGAAACTGTCATGTCAGCTCCCATCGGCCACCGGTACACCGTTACTTGGCAATCCAAGTACAGACATTGGGCGAGTATGGTCTATATACTTCTAGGCCTATCAGGTGTTTTACGTTCATGGCAATTAACTATCTCCAGCAGTTAGGCAGAAATAAAGAGCATGCAATATGGACACCGAGATAGTTTGTGTTATTTTTCAAATAAGTCGAGGTTTAGCTTGCACTTTGATTCCCACAGTGGACGTTTATATTTAAAATACCAGATACCTAATGCCACCAAAGGAACATTATTAAACTCTAATGTTACGGTTGCACAAAAGTTGTTTTTAAGGATTGATTATACTGATCTCCAGAACAGATCTGTATGTTCAAATCAGAACCATGACTGGACATAATTATTGGAACAACATGTCCATTTTTTAGGGTTGCCTTGAGTTCTGAGTTTGCGTTTAAGAATGACACCACCCGTTCTCGCCTTCGAATATCATCAACGACTGGCATCAATTGGCGAATATCACAGACCATAAAACCCGTACTACATCTGCAACAAACTTCCGAAGAGCATTGTTTGTTGAGTAGAGTTCTCTGTCTCAAGGGACGCTTCATAATATTAACATAAGCCTGCCTCCGCGTTGTGCGGACTGTTGTTTCTAGTATGGAGGCACATGATGTATTAACCAACATACGAACAACGGATTGTTTTGATGATGTATTGGTGAGATGTGTAAAGGGGACTATAAGTAAGTGTAAGTGTTCTAAAGGGACTATGAGGTCGGTTTGTATAGGCCTGGTGTCATGCATAGATCATCTCTTAGGATCTATCTCATTTGCTTGATACATAGACCTTATGAATAAATCCAGTTGATTTTGTTTCTACACCTTTCTTTGCAATTTCCAGAATTTTCTTTAATTTACGGTCATATGTATAGAGTTATTGTACTATTTATATAATTTAAGTCATTACCAGATATTTTAATTAGTAATAGCGGGAAATAATTCAACATGAGATGCATTAATTTAGCTGCATATTATGCTCTAAATTTGCATGATTTTTGTTCAACTTGGTAATATAAAAGGAATTTAAATTGTTAACAATAGCTGTAATAGCATAGATCAGTTATTACTGCTCATTTTCATGGAGTAAAATAGACTAATATAAGCAGAAATGTGTTGATGTACCAGAAATTAAAGCATAAGAACACAGTTTTATGTTAAGAATTAAATTCTTATGAAAATCCTATAAATGAAAATATTACAAGCTCAAATCATGGAAATATCATTGTAACTTATATGCTTTATTGAAATTCAATTTCTGAGTACATGAATTACTTTTATATTTTGATATTTTTTGAAGAACTTGAATTTTTTGATACTTTGAATCACGTCTATACTTCATGCGATTAAACATAGTTTTAGAAGAGCGCGATAAATCATGAACTTAATGTGCGAATAAATTAAGAGATATATTAAACATACCAATCAATGCAATGTCAACTTCAAGATAAATAGATTAATCTAGTTTAATGGTTGTAAATTTTAATAACAGTGCACTGAATATATATATATATATATATATATAGAGAGAGAGAGAGAGAGATTATCATATCACTATTATAATAGCACTATGAAAGTTACATCACATAGATGTTTCATCATGCATTCAAGGCAGTTAGAATTGCTAACCATTAATCTATTATTTTTGTTTATAGTTACTATTTAGGAATTAAATTTTCTATAAAAATGTACTTTCACATTTTTTTGATATTGTGGAAAACAACATTTTCATAAACTTCAGGTTTTGAATTAATTTACTTGATCAGTTCTTAAGCGAGTTTGAGACCTAGTAGCTGTTTTTATATACCGTTGTATCAAGAAGAAATGACTAGCATTTATTTCCTCAATGCAAAGTTTCTTATTTGAAAATTGCTTAGCATTCTTGAATTTTCATGTTATTGAAGATAATTTTAAATGTTTATATGCACTTTTTATCTATTTTAAAAACAACAGTAAAATACTCTTTTTGAAGAGCACGTAAATGCCAAACCAGTCTTTACGCTGCACAGTTAAAATTAATTTTTAAATAGAGAAGGAGAATGGTATTTCTTCTAAGTTTTGGAATGCTTACATTTGTCATACTTTTTTTACTCTCCTTTAAATATGATGGTATGGCAGATCATATAATTTTATTTTTTATAAAAAACCTTTTTCTGAATGAATAAAATTGAGCCTTTAAATTATTGACTGTTTAAGTTGTTTTACTACTAGAGTTTTTACCATTGTGATCGAAAGGTAGAAATTGTTTTACTAAAAATATCAATCAACAGTTTAAAGAAAAAAAACTCCGAAAAATGAAATCAGTAAAGCAATATGTTATGTTGTTCGGCTGATTCCTAATTTTTATAAAAAATTTGAAATACTTATTATTAAAAATATTTGGTCATAAAATAGATATTGATTATAGCTGATGCCAAACAGTTTTATTTGCTAACAGTACATAATAAACCTTTTTTCTTAGTTTTTATCAACAACTTTTTTGTATACCTTTAAATATATTCTAAGTTCATTCAAAACTTTTTATCCATATAATACTAACTCTTTTGCTTATTTGTAAATGTGATCACAACAGATTGTAAGAAATATATCTTCATATTTCTTACAGTTTGCTGTTTGTAATATATCTTTATATTTAAAAACTGTATATTTGTTTTGATAAACTTGTTTCCAAAAAACTAAACTTTACATTTTCTTGGAAAAAATGAAATCAAAAACTAATCAAAAATATATTTAATATATTCAAACTTGCATCATCTACAAAGTTACAATAATATTTTTAAAAACTTGCAATTATAAAATGCAATGCAATTAAATATAACGAGTTTTATATAACTTCAAGGATAAATAATATCTTCCTATAATATTAAAAAATAATATAAATTATATCTATACTATTTTAATTCACTTTTATCAATAGATTTCTCTAAATTACTTACTTTATATAATTAAAATCTGACTAAAAAGGCTAAAACCCCTTTCTAAATCTAACTGAGAATATCAATAAAATACATTGTAAAGATGAGATTATGTTGATAAAGATTTATTGATCATAAAGTGATATTGATTCAATCTTTTTTTTTCTTATTGAAACATATAACGCACAGATTTGACATCAATTAGTTTTTACTTAATTTACGTCAAAAACTTATAATATTAAATAGTATAATTTGTTTCGAAATCATAATAACTTTCCAAGATTTAGTTTAATTTCAAACATAGATAAAAAAAGATGCCCGCAAAAAGCCAAAAATCTTTTTAAACCCGCAAAAAGAATAGTAATAAAGTATAGAAAATGTCAAATCATTTATTATTTATAAATGTCTGAATTGTTAATTCAAGGACTAGCAAATGAAAAGTATTCCATTTTTTTTCTAATGCTTATGTGAAAACAAGATCTTAAAACAAGAGGAATTCATATTTAATTAATTCGATATAAACGAACGTTTTAAAAACTTTAGTCAAATTTATGTTAAACATGTATAATAATTTCAATGTATGTAACGAGATAGGACCCGCACAATAAGTTTCATATATTTTAATTAATTACATTATTTACCTTAATACAATAACCGGAGGACTGTTAATTTTCTTTGCTTTTATTAATGAACGCGTCATTCATTCGCCTAGGCGACCAATTTAAACTTAAGGAAGCACTGGATTCATATAAAGGAATGTTAAAACTTATGTTATTTACGTAAAAATCATGGACACATATTCCACACTACTATGACTATGTATGTTACACTTAATCTAGCACTGACATGTTTAAATATATCTTCGAAGTAATCGAATAATTCGATAGCGTTTTGTTGGTGCATAAAATTGCTGTCAATGTAAATTAGAATGTAAAAAATATCTTTTCAGGTAACAAAAGATTTTTGATAGCAACAATTCTTAAGTTCTATGGTTAATTACCATTACTGAAATTTTAATAAATAACTATAATTTTTACAATAAATTCCTGAAAATGAAAAATATAACTATCTCTTGCTACTGTAAATAAAAGGAAATCTTTATTGTGTTAGCACGTATTATTAATCATACTGAATGTTCATTGATCACATGTCTGTAAATGTACCAAGAGTAATAGACTGACATGTTAAGATAGACACTTAGACCAAAAAATAAATTATTTATATCAACTTCAGGGAATGCTTTCAATTAAATGAAAATATTAGTATTATATTAAGATATGCTACTAATAGAAGACAAATAATCTGCATTCATCATTTATTCGAAATTTTTTGCTTTACATAAAATTTTAAATTTTATGCTTATGTGCTTAAAAGTTGGTAGATAAAATATTTTACTTTTATATTGCATTGAATGTGAATGATATATAAGTTTTCTGGAATATAACTTTTAAAAACCTGTGATTCTTTCATTTTATATTAGCTATCACCATGTCATCAGAAACAGTAATAAATGATTTATAATAAAACCTCACTTTTGCCCAATGTCAAATATATTTAATATATAAATAGCAGATGCTCGCTTTTACAAACTTCAAATTTATGAACACTCACGTTTTTATGAACTTGTGATTAATCCCTATCCTGACATAGAGACACAATGGTATTCTGAACAACCATATGCGGAATGAAGTTAGGAAAATCTCATCCTTTATGAATTTTTGCTTGTAACAAACACTTTTCTTAACAATTTTTATATTTTTCATTTTTTATGATTTGATATTTCATGAAATTCTCATCTGATTTATTTCTTATAGTGTGCATGAGAATTTGATTTATTCTTGAACAACGAAGCGGCATGTGCCGACATTCTAGACATTGTGGAAAGAGACATTTGATGGGAAAGAACTTTGGTGTTGAATTAGACTTCTAAAAGTCGTAAGAAAGAAAAAAAAGGAGAAAAAATGTTCTTTATGCGAGAACAAAGAAAGTGAGAAACTCTAAATTGGAACTCAGTTCTGTAGTAGATTTTGTTTCAATTGAACAGTTTAATGTCGAAATAAAAAAGAAAATTCTAAAAGAGAATGGACGGGAAAATATTAAACTAGACAAAAATAGCCAAAAATTATGGAATTTCAAAGAACAGCCTGGGAAAACAATTTTAAAAATACGGAAAGTATTCCTTGATAAACTAAATATACCAGTAAGAATTCGCTTTTCTCAAATATTGTAAACAAGTAAAATACATTCTAAGCCGGTAAGTTTTTTCTTGCTTTAGAAAAAGGAAAGGAATGAACATTCCTGTTGCTGGTAACAGCATTAAATTTATATTTAGTTATCTAACTGCTTTGTTATGAAGCTAAGTACAAAAGATTTTAATGCTTCAGACATCTGGTTCTAACAATTTAAAACCAGAGACTGAGCTCTAGAAAAGTTGTTTGGTAAAAGTGCAACTGCGAACAAAATTTTGAAGAAGAAACACTGAAATCACTATTTTCTAATTACGATACAAATAATTTATCAAACTCAGAGGAAGACAAGTTTGTTTTTTTAAGATTTTACTTGAAGGAACACTTAGCATTAAAAGCCATAAATGTAATGGAATTTAAAACAGTGAAGGAAAGAGTTTCGGTGTTGCTACCATCTACATAGCATGCTAAAATTTGGATATTGAAAACATTTATGAAAGTGACTGATAAACATAAATTAACGTTTTTATTGAAAAATCATAAAGTTCTAATCGTGGATACTGCACTGCTCACGTTGGGATTTCTGATCGTGAATTGACTTGTGTGGCCTTCATCTGGCGTAATGTAACTTATCTAACAGCCTATAAGGATCAGCACATAATCAACATCTTCGAGAGCAAATATCGTAGGGTATTTTCGCAAAGAATGATTATAGGCTTGGGGTTAGGGCGGCCTTGTGAAATTCATCCTCTAGGAGAATACATTTGTCAATCAATGCTTGGAAGGATTTTAATGGAGAAATAAATTTGGCATCCTTTCAACATGAAGACTTTATTAAAAAAGAAAATTAAGACAGTTTACTTGAAGACCTGTGCAGAGGTGAATCACTCTGCATCAATTTGCAGACAGCAAGGACACCTTTGCTGTCGGAAGTTTCTTTCCAGGATTTTTTTTTTAAATCTAGGCTCAAAAGGTAATAAGTCAGAATGAAATACCGGATAACAAAATTATTGAAGATATAATTGATTGGAATCTTCATTACATTCTTTTTTATACATTTTATTTATTATATCTACTGTATTAGGAAAAAGAGCTTTAAGATATCGAACAAAAGGAAAATGATGAAGGACAAAGACCACCTGCAAAACGAATAATTGAAAAGGCAACATGACTAAAATATTTTTTAATGGAAATAAACAGCAATTTTCTTTTATACTTTGAAAAATAAGGAAAGATACATTTTTAAGAACTTAGTTTTTATCAGAAAAAGATAAATGATTAATTACTTTGCCTGATTTTTCCTCAATAATTTGAAATTAAGTACAGTTTTTATGCAACAAGTTTATTTTGCATGTGTTCCCTGTAATACATTCTAAATATTTTTTCTAAAAGAGTTTTATATTTATAAAAAGCAATTTGGTGAAAAGTTATCTAAATCTAAAGCATTATTTTTTTTACTATACAAAATGTTTTACCGGTGACTACGAGATCATAAGAGCGAGTTTATTCTGTATAAACACACATTTATAATTTAAAATGTGAATACAGTTTTCAAATTTTAAATCAAATCCTTTCTTTCAAGTATGTTATGTGTTAAATAAAAATATTTTGCAACAAAAATAATGTAAGAATATGAACCTGAAAAATAACAATCTCACAGTTTAACTAATCTTTATAAGTCTCACAAGAAAACTAAAATCTACGTTTCTATTTTCTTTCTGAGAAAGAGAGCAAACTCATTAATTTCAGAATGCAGAGAAAGAAATTTTGAATTGAAATAGAGTGTCTTCTTTAAAAAGAAGAAAATGTAATGGAGTTCTCATGTTTATGAGTTTTTATGCGTTCGCATTTTTAAAATGGTTTTCTATACCTTTAATAGCTAGAATATATTCAAAAATAATAATTTTAACTCTTGCATAATTGTTTAGACGGGAAAGGGAGTTTGATATAAATGATATATACATTTACAAGTGTGGGAAATAAAAAAACATTTATATTTTTAGAAAAATACACATTTGCTTTATTTTTCAAACTTTTTAATCATATTAAATAATATGTATATAGGAAACAATATGAAAGCTAATGCTTTTTGTTGTTATTAATAAAACAATACATAGAAAGAAAGTGTGCAGAGATATCATTAATTTAATCCATCCATAGTCCATTCCCTTTTTTATGCAAATTTTGAGAACAAAACTCTCACTACTATATCTAAATTTTTAAACAGAACCATGTCAATCAACAAGAATGCTACAAAAAATAATAGTAGGTGAATTTAACATAAAAAGAAATTTTTGTGTGTATATATATATATATATATATAGGTTAATGAAGGTTAGCATGCTTAGAAAATATAAAATAAATAAAAAAATGCTGTTGAGTCTCTAAAGTTTAAATTCTAAAATTGAAAATTTTTTTATCGAGCAAGGTTCAAAAATGGAAGTTTTGTACCAATATATTCTATATAATCACGGTTTTAGAGATAGTCTGCATAAAGAAATGAAAATAAATAACTTAAATAAATAGCTAATGTGCAAATATATTAAGAAATCTTAGTTAAATCAATATAGCTCTTAATTTATTTTAAAAAATCTTATTTATTTTACTTTAAATGATTAAAATGGTGTGCCAATTAAAATTTTCGTGATATTCAATAATGAATAGTCTGAGATAAATATCGTAAAATCATTCTCTTTAAAACTGTTTTTGTCATTATAAAGTATATTTTTATAATGACAAAAACAGTTTTAAAGAGCATGAAAAAAATGACATGAATGGTCGTGTCAATTGAGGGTCATATTATACTTGTAGAAGTGATAACGCATTGTTAGTTAAGACTATTATTTTTCTTATTAAAATGATTTAATTTCAGCAATTAAGCTATTTGCTAAATTCAAAAAACCTGTTTATTAAAAAATTAAAATGGAATGAGACTTAGATTATAAAAAATCTTGAAGTATGTTTTAATTTTGTGTGTGTGTTAAAACTTTTAAGCAAAACTGATCTTTAAATATATACAAAATTAAGTTCCCAAATAAGAAAAGGGTTCATATATCTTAAGAAATATTTTTAGAGCTAAAACTGTGAATTTCTTAATTTCTATTCGTTTTCTCTGATTAAATTCTTTGTATGACTTGGACATTGCATGATTGCCTAAATATAGAAACTCATGAATTTTCTAAAGCACCTTAAGAAGGCAGCTGATTACATCTGCATACTCAGCACTCTACATGATGAGGAAAGAGCCCACGAATTCATGAGGCTGTGTGATAACAAGTAATTCATCTCCGGCCTAAAACAGCCAGAAAAAAAATGACATGTTTCCTAGAAATATGGCGTGTTGATATCCGTTATAAATGATAGAAAGACGTGCCGAAATTAGAAAACAAAAGCTCAACCTCAAAAAAACAAAACACAAATACATTCTTCTCCGTCCCTCCCTCCACCATGGGGAGATCCCGAAACATAATTAAGACTGCTGTTGGTGGGCATTGACCCGCTACACGGACAGAATAAGAATATCTGACCACCCCTGCCCCTTGGTGTAGGGAAAAGAAGTTTCATCGCCTACAGTGATGAGGGGGAGAGATCGATCCTGCAAATGGTATCCTGCTGACGTCCCCTGCATATCCCGCCGCCTTTCCTCAGAACTCCTTGATCAATTCCGGAAGCATGTCAACGAGACAGGAAAAATACCGCATTGTCGATATTCGGTGAGAGGTCGTATCCATTATCTCAGCACGCCACGGTCGCAGTTAAAGTGTGAGAAAAAGAAAGGGTGAAGGGAAGGTTCATCAATGTATCTTCTTTTCTCTTTACACCTTTCCATGCATCCTCATTACCAAAGTAATAAACATTCATTTCGACTACGCTCATTACCTGGATACTGGAGATTTGGAGGAAGATCGCTTTCTTTTTATACACGTTGTAGTTTGCATGTACTTTCCAATAGTTTAGGAATAGCAATGCATTAATGTTAATTACATGCACGCAATTTCTATACTTAATTTTGCTATTTACTTACTTATGAAGTAAAATTTGTGAGTTAATACCTGAAAAAATTAAAGAAATTACTATAAAAATTTAGTGCATAAAAGTAAATTCTTTCACTTTTCATACAAATGTTATTTTAAACTATAATTTAACTGGAGGAATAAGTAACTTGAGATATTTTTCATAAGAAAAAGGATAAGATATTTATAGATTATGTTTTAAAAGTATCGATTATTGATTATTTGAAAATAATCATAAATATATGGAAGAAATGGAAATTAAGTATCAACATTCTTTTCATTTTCATACACTTTGACATACTTGGTATTTTAATAAATTAAACAAACTTAAGTGGATTTAATAAAAAGATAATGTTCTCTCTGTATATCAACAAAAAATTTGAAACGGGAGGTTGACACTTTTTTTTTAAAAAGCTATGAGTACTAAAATTTGATACTGTTAAAAATTGGGAGAAAATATTGTAATTTAAAAAAAAGTACCAGATTTAAGATTCAATCCTAATAAAATATTTTATTTATGTTTATAGAGTTTAAAATTAGTGAATACTAACTACAAGAAAAATCAAGATTTCCTATAAAAATCATAGTAAAATAAAATGTAACTTTAAATATAATGACCATAAAATAGAAAATTTTTATTATTTCAGTTAAATTATGATGAAAGTAAGCAAAAGGCTTAAAGTATTTTAGTTTAGATGTCGGCACTTTAAAGTATTTATGTATTTTTATAAAGTATAATTCGATATTAATTTAACTTTATCAATTTTCTTTATCAATTAAATATTTATTGATAAATAAATATGAAAAAGCAAATGTTAATCTGACATTATTATTTCAGATACAATATCATATATTGAGTATTCTATGAGAATTAGATAGGTGTCTGAACCCAAAATTTAGTATTTGAGGTGCATCGTTACTAAGGCAACCATTTGGAACTAATATTATGGATATAAATTTTATCATTATTTTGAACTGAAAAATAAATAAATTAACTACATATTTCTGATCATTTTTGTATCTTAATATTTATTGTTTTATTTTTGTGACAAACAATATGGTGTTACTTTATTTTATTACATGATACTCTATGCAATCATACTTGAATATCATCATCGGACAAAGAAGTTAAACTGTCATATCAAATAATTTCATTAAATTTCTTTCAGACTGTCATCTTTGGTAATTTATTGAATTTTAAAAGACATATGATCATATTATGGAAATAAAATATTTTTCTTTATATAAATATAAGACAAAAAAAACCCCTACATATCAAGAAGAAAACAAAGCATCGTTTTTGGTGAAATAAACAAAAGACAATGCAATTTATTAATATAAAAAAGAACTTTTTATCAGGACATAAATCTTCATACCAATATTTGTCATTTTATGACATTTTAAGGTTTCATATGCATAATGTGTGCGAGAAAAATTATTAAAATAGGATGAATAAAGGGAATACAAATATCCATATTTACGTCCATTTTGGTACAGATTTCCAAAATAGGGATACATTTATTACCTCTCTACTTTTGTATTACAAAAGTTAAGAAAAATGACTGTGAATAAGATTTAAAATGTTACATTTTTTATGAAATGTGTGATGTTATTGACATTATTTTGAGATACAATCATTATTTAAGTGGAACATTAACCTTATGTTTGTGAATGCCGACGAAACTTATTAGCATTCTTCATCAATAGTTTAAGTTTTACTATATTTGTTCATTAATAACAAATTGCTTTTGTGACAAGACTGTTTTTTTTTTAAAGATTCACATAGGTAGTAACTTTCAATTAAGTAATAATTTTACTGTAATTTTTAAGCTCTTCAATTTAATAATAATTTTATGAATACTATATTCCAGTTTAAAATAGTACTGATATGTTATACAGACAAAAACAGACAGATTCTGGGTGTTTCATTACATTTTTCATATTTATTTATCATTAAAATCATGCAACTAAAATTTATTTTTCAAAATTTACACATTATTCATTTCTTTGCAACAGCAATATAATATCTATGTTTAATCTTATAAATTAAATTATTGTCACACCAAATTGGATTATTTAAATTATACTATTTAGCTGAAATTCTACATCAGTTTTTTCTTTAGGGAGATAGTTTAT
Source organism: Latrodectus elegans (assembly GCA_030067965.1). NCBI lineage: Eukaryota > Metazoa > Arthropoda > Arachnida > Araneae > Theridiidae > Latrodectus > Latrodectus elegans. The sequence continues at coordinate 107,424,698 of CM057820.1, forward strand.
CATATAAATATTATTAGAACTCTTGTAATGTAAACTATTTTAGAGGTGATTCCTAAAAAGCATTAAATTACAAGAATTAGTAAGTCCGATGGGAATATTATTAATGTTTTAAATATGTAAATAAAAAGTATTTAATTCATATTTACATGTCTCAAACATGTAATTATGAACTAAATACTAAACTATCGGCTGTGATTACTGGATAACTATACAATTAAATGAAAAAAAATATTTTAAAGCATTTAAGAAAAAATGAATTTGAAATTTCAAGTAAAGTATAGTTATTTTAATTTATGCATTTGAAATGAAAATTAGGAATAAAAATAACTTCACAAGCATACTTTAGAATAATAATTAATATAGTATTCTTCTTTTGTGCTTTAAGCATGCATGCTAATGTAAAGAAAATCAAACTTATCATGAGAAATTATTGTATCCTCATTAGAATACCTTAAATGTTATAAAATGATATATAAGTCGATGATCAAGTTAAAACTAAGTAAATATAGCTTTTTAATATACCATTTATTAGTATTACTTTAATAAACTAATAATCATTAATACGATCAAATAATATATTTTGGTAGATTTGTTTATAATAAAACATTTTTACAACTGAAAATTAACACTTATATTATCTAAAACCATTTCATGAATATTCAATAAAATTTACACTAAATTCTGTTGAATACTAAAAGCGTTGCCAATATAAATAGTAAGCAGACTATAAATAACTTTTAAAAGTAGACATTTCTTTGTGAATTCTTTGGAAGTTTGCAAGTTTTTTTTATGGATGTATTATAATTCGTAAAAGCTTAATTAAAAAGAAAATGTTCATTTACAAAAAATATGTGATACATATAAAAAACTATTAACTACAATGACTTCATATTTATTTGAATTATTCAAAAATGTATATAACGCATTATAATGTTTTAAATAAATTTTCATGACATCTACAACGCATATTTAATTATTCTGAATTTATTTTAAATAGATAACCATCTATTCTAGTTATATAGATTCTTACTATACTCATTTTCATTATGATTAATGAATAAAATAATTACAACAAAAATTATGTTTATTATAATTTAGTTATTATAAAAAAATACTTCTTTTTTGGTTAGATTATTTTATGAAGTATTCCTGATTTTTTAAACTATTTGAGTAAATAAGAAACGCAGCTTGTTTAAAAATTGGTTGTAACATTAATTTGAAAATTATTTTTCTTAAGATAATTTCAAACGTAAAATTTAAATTATTTACTTTTGTGAAATTTAAATCTCTTGAAAATAAAACTTTTTTTTAAATATAAATATTCATTTAAATTTTCATGAAATTGGCGAAAAAAGTCGAATTGCTTTTTCGACAATATTTTCATCAGCCTTACTTAAATATTTATCATTAATCCTTTTAATGAAAAAGATTAATTAAAATGTTGAATTAAGAAAAGGTTTTTCCTTGAATAAAATATTAACATAAAAGTAAAATATATATTTGAAAACCCTTCAAAGTTCTCCAGAGAATTTAATCAAAATTTATTAAAAAGGATTTACTTCCAGTTTGAATGTGATCAATTATTAAAAAATTCTAGTGAAATTTGAGTATTGGAAATGAAATTTTTAGATACATTGAATAATTTTTTTTTTAACTCAGTTAATTTTTTTAAGTGGAAATTTTATGTGTTTCTTAATTATTTCGCAAATTCACATTCGCATCTTAAAGTTTGTCTTTCTGTAAAATTTGAAATTTTTATTTAAATATAAAAAATAGCTACCGTGTTTACTTACAGAAAACCTAATCATAATTTGAATATAGTTAGCATGCATAAACATGCAATTTAAAATATTTCATCGTTATTAATTTCATGCAAAAATATTTTTGGAGATAATTTGCTTAAGTTTGATTAAAAAAATTATTAAAATTTTATAGTTAAAATAACTGTGACATTCTAAGCGAAATGTATAAATTTGTACAAGATGGTAGTATGTAACTTGAAATCATAAATTTGTCAAATATAATATGTCGCTTAGTTGTACAATTTTTTAAAATATTTAATAAACCTTCAGCATTTAGTTCAAATACATTGAATATAACATTGATAATTAGTTGTTATTGCAATAAAATTTTTCCTAAGTAGACAAAATTTAATTTGATATCAGAAAAAATATTTGATAATTGATAAATTTTAAAGTGTCAAAAGTTTGAAAAATAGTATCATAATAAAAAAAATTAAGTGTGGAATTTGAAAAAAATATTATATTACTTTTATTTCTAGCTTTAAGGATAGAGAGCGAATATCAACAGGTGTTTCAAAAAGTTCGTAATTTAATTCAAAATTAAATTAACCTTATAATTTACAGCTTAACTAATAAAATATTGCTAATAATAGTTGAAAATTATTAAGAAATATTTTTGTACAATAACTGTGGTATGATAAAATCAAAATTTTTTATAAAAGTATAAATTTGTAATTAAAATTATATATCTGTCAACTTTGATTTTATTTCAATTTTAATTGATTTTAATAAATTTTTCATTTTTTGTACAAGAACAAGAGCCCAGTAATTTTCCTGATACAATTAATAAATATCTATATAATATATTATGTATCTATTGATTAGTATTTTAATATAATTTGACATATTAGACTACTCTCAAAAATTTTATTATCTTAAATAATATTAATTAGTCACTCTACTGAAATTCTATAGTTATTTTTCTATTATAAAATAGTTTTAGTTAAAAATATAATTTTACCACACAAGTTAATTCAAATTAATTTTTAAAAATAGCTACTCTAAAAATGTTAAAAGTTGGACCCACAGATATTTTAAAAAATACATTTTTAAATAAACAAAAATATATAGGTATATTTATAAGCGTTTGAATTGAATTTTATAAATTTAAAGATTACTAAAAATTTGATATATATATCTTGCAGTTTCAGTTCAGATTAAAATTTTTAATGCATAAATCTCTCTTTATGAACTTTTGAAACGGAAAATTCCATTTTTAGTTGTTACTTTTATTAAATGTAATTTTTTACCTGAAACAAAGTATATAATACCCCTTTACTCACTTCATTTTAAATTTCATTAAATGTGCTGTTTTCATAAATAAAATTGTTTACATATCTTAGAAAATACAGAAGGAAAACAAGTTTTACTTAGTTGTATCTTAACGAAATGAACATAATGTAAAAATAGAAAATACCTATTCCATCTTTTTGCCAAAAGAGATTATTGTATATCCTTATTGTCGATAATATTATGAGAAGGACATTTATTAAACTGGGAAAGGATTTTTCCCAATTTATTGTCCTATTATTTGTTTGGAGACAATCAATGTTTTATGTTATGAGGATTAAAAATATAATAGTTCAGAAGGGGATTGATGATGTACGTAAAAAGAATTTTCCTGGTTTAATTTTCTGCTTTATTTATTAAAGTACATATTTTTTAATAATTATGTTTTGGTCAATGGGAGAATCTATAGTTATATAAAGTACTACTCACTAAGTCCTTGAAATAAATAGTATGTATGCCTTAAAAACATTTTTCAGGACACAAAAATTAGAAATTCTAAATTTCATGTATTTAACTCTTGTGATTAGTTAAAGTAAATTTTCTTAAAAATAATTTATTACAAAGATATTATCTAAAATCACTCTTCCTTATTTTATTAAAATAGGTTCATTAAAAAATTGTATCGAATGAAGTATAGAAAAAATTGAGAAGCACTGCATTCCATAATAAAATGAAATTTTTAATAAAATAAAACACATTTGTTTTCATAATTTTTCAGACATTTAATTATTAAATATTTTGCTAAGTAACTTCTCAAATATTTTTAATTTGTATATTTATTGTTAAAGGTAAAATTAAATATTCAAATTTGGTATTCCGGAATTTAAATGTAACCAAGAAGATTAAGTTGAATTTTGTAATGTATTCCTTTTTTATATCAGTATAAGCAGGAATACACTTTCCTATTAACAATAAATTCTAATTTTCAAATTCCGTTACAGATCATATTTAATTAAAAACAAGTGATTAATTTGAATTGTAAAATACTTTTAAGCAGAATTAACTATGGATTAATCAGCAACGAATTTAATTTAGTTTTTGAATATATGATAAAGAATTTAATACAATATTCTTATCTTTATTTTATAAGATAGCACTACTTATTCAACAAAAATATTCAAAATCAATTCATGATTAATTAAGTTTCAGTTACATTCTTCCTTCAGTGTTCATAATTGCATAGTGAATCACAGGGTTTAAATTTAGGAAGTAAATATTAATTATAATTATGTTTAGCTAAAATTAAGCAAAATTTTAAATTTCTGATCTTTAACTCTTAGTTTTTAAACTTATATATCTATAATCTTTTAATAATTAACTAAGCAAAAGTTTGAAGCTAATTTATCACTTCCAAATATTTTGCTTTCTTCAGTGCAAACTGCGATAAGCAGTATGAACTGAAATCTATATATTATTATTAACATTAAAATACGTACTAATCTTGAAAGAATTCAATTAATATGAAACTTTTTAAAATCTAAATTTACTATTTATTTCGGGAGACTTTCTTTAGAGTTTTTAAGTTAATTAAACTTTTGGTTTACTGTTATATAAATTTACAACATAATTCTGGAATAGCTGATATGAATTATAATAATGAAACATTATTTATTAGTTATTACGTTGCTTCATTTTCATATTTTTTCATTAAGAGTTATTACTTTATTACTTGAAAATATAAGATTTATATTAAGAAATAATGAATGACTAATATGAATAAAATTTATAATTTATTGAAAGATATAAATCTCAAAGTAAGTTGAAAATGTGAAAGAAATAAAGATATTTATTTTGCAGGTTAAATTGTAAAATTTAAATAAAGTATCCTTTTTTCGAAAATTTTCATTCTTAAGTTAGTGAAAAATGTTTACATTAATAATTCTGAAGTAATTAGTTAGTTTAAATTTTACTTTTAAATCATTAAAGCTGAATCTTAAACTAGAATATGAAGCAGAAAATTTAAATGCATATAAGAAGTATGTTTCTATGTTTCGATTATTCTTAAAATTATTGCTAATTAAAATAATTCTATTAATTCTTTTCTTATCTAATTCAAGTTTTAGGAAAACTGGTGCAAGCAAATAATTGAAATATGCAGCTCATGAACAATGTATTATAGTTGACACAATCCGTAGTGGGAGACAAGTTGCCGAGAAAGTCTTTTGGAATAGTTAATGTCACAACAGTGGTAAATTATTAGGATTTTCTTCATTTTTAATGAAGAGTCATACTCAGCATGCTGGAGAAATCACATAACATCTCAGAGCTTGTGCTGCAGTTTGAATTTGTATGTGATAATTTCATTAGTTTTTTAGGAATACTGTGTCTCAAATTAAAACTGAATGACCAAAAATGGTTTGAATGGAAAAATTATGAAAAACCTGAAGACGTCAATAATTGAGAAATTCTTAATAGAAATAAACAGGCAACATTTATTTTGCTACAGGTTTGAATATTGCAACATCAACAAGTGTCGGAAATCAGGATAATACTTGATACTGGCTATCTGATTCTGTGGATGATTGGAAATATGTTACTTAGGATGACGGATTGTCTTATAACAATATAAAAAAAAAACTTATAAATCAATGAAACGATCATATCAACAGAGAACTGCTCAAACTTATGGAGTTTCAGTGTTGAGCAAAACATTAGCAAAACATGATACAGGACTACTAATATATCAGAAATCGATTATAACAGGTAAAAGGCACATAATGAATCTTATCTGATCATTTATATCTATCTTGGGCAATTTCAGGCAGAAAAATGTAATATTATATACATATATATATTTTGAATGGAAAAATTTCAGTTTGCAAGTTAAGTATTCATTCGTGAGCATTAGTGAATATGCTTTTGAGGATTTGCAAAGTTTTATTCAGAAAGACTTATCATCATTTCATTCATCTAAAAATTGGTTATTTACACTGCATTATTCTTGATAAAAATGGCTCCAAAAATCTTCTGACATTAGTGAAGTTCATACCGCATCATATTGTAATATTTCTCTGCACTGATAGTTGTCCCATGCTATTTTAAGTGACTAAGTGCTCATTACTAAGTGCTCATGTATAAAAATGTCACGTTTACATATATTAACACAATATTTCGTGTACATCTGAATAAAAAAATTAAAGACAGACTTTGAAATTATTAGTATAGGAAATTGTTTTGTAACAAAATGTAATATTATCTTTCCAAACATTTAAAAAACAGATAAAAAAAATTATTGATTCAGATTTTAAAATAATCTCAAGTACACGACCTAAAATTTCATAACTTATAGTTTCCCAGATTTTTAATACAGTTTTTCAAAACTAATAAAATTTACATAAAACAATGAATTTTTTTTAAAATATGGGATGCTGTAAAATTTTTAAGGAACGATTTTAAATATACAAAAAAGCAGTTATTGTTAAATTACTCAGATGAATTTAAAAAATGAATTTTATTTAAAGTATTTATATTCATGAATGTTATTTTTTTATGTTTTGAATTATTTCTGCTCCCATAAAATTACCCAAATATTTATTTATTAAAATATTTATTAATTTAAGTATTTAATCAAATATAATTCAAAATTAAAAATACATATATATCTTTCTATCTAAAATGATACAAAATATTTTTTTCTATAATTTTCATTTATCAAAGTATGAAATGCTCGATTAAAATTTTACAGCATTTATCAGAAATGCTTATATGTTCTTAAAAAATTAATATTTTAATTAAGGAAGTTAAACTATGACTTTAAGATATTTAGCAGAAATACTTCTTCCTAACAGTTCTTAGTTACTAATACTAATAGTGTTTAAAAAAACATAGAATTTTAATTTTAAGGGAACATTCTGTAAGTTTAACGTTTCTATATATATATAAATTTAATATATATATATATATATATATATATATATATATATATGGTAGAAATTATTAAAAGCTAATTTGCATTAGCGATTTTTTGTAAATGAATATTTATTGTAAAGTATGAAATTGCATAGAGCGAAATATGTGAAATAAAATATTTAGCTTAAAACAAATTTTTTTTCAATGTATACTAATTTTAATTGAAATACATTTATAGATAATACTTAACAAAATTTGGAAAAATTATGTTTCAATATAAATATGGTAATCATCACATATTTTATTTTTTATAAAAAATATGGGAAAAACATGGAATTTTATTTATTCATTTATGATAAAAATGTTATATAAATAAGGAATCTGATAAGATTTTGCATAGAAAATAAATATTTATTAAAGATAAATTGAAAAATATAAACATTGTTTTCAATTGATGTTAATTCATTACTTGGGAAAGCGCACCTATATAACAAATTGATGATGTACAGGAATTTTATTTAATTTTAGATCAAAACCTAACGCAAGCATATTAAATACTCGCACGATGTTTCAAAAACATTTCACTGAATAAAATAGTTCAAATCAATTAAAAAATTAACTTCAGTGTTTGGCTTTCCAGTAAATTAAATTTATAAATTTCTTTAAAATTTATAAATTCTTAAATTATTTGAAATGTAGGTTATTTCTTAAAATATCTGTTATCCTATTTAGAACAAAAACAACACAGTACTAAATATTTGATAAAATATAAGTATTGTGATTTCCAGAAGTATTGTACTCTTAAATGTTTATGTATAAATGTCCTTATGTATCATGCAACTTTATTTGATTATTCAGAAATTACTTATTTTAATCTCATTTAATTTTTTGTACTGTTAAACCAACAGTAGTGGGAACATCATTTAAACCAATTTAATTTAAAAATGCTTACCTTTACGGTTAAAAAAATCTACTTGAATGATGAAAATTCTTAAAAATTCTCACAATTCATAAATTATGTATTTAGTTCAAAATGACTAGACTCAATGAAAACGTTTTCAAGCCAATTAGTTTTTTGCTTAAAAATGGAACAAGGAAAATACGAATATGAAAATTTACTATTGTATTGTGTGTTATGAACAACACTGAAACACAAAATGTATTCCAAAACAATATCGTTATAATAAAACTCATCCTGGTTTTATTGGGAAGAAGATTAAATATAGGACACATTATGTAAACTATACTTTATTATTTTATTGATATATATATTATTTATATTATTATTTATTAAGAGTTAAAAGGCGACAGTTTGCTTAAATTCTCGATAAAAAAGAATTAAAAAAATAATAATTTGCTTGGAAAATTGGTTTTTCTAATATTGTAGACTAAAAAATATAAATATGGAAAAGTTTGAAATAGGAAGTTTTTAACTGTTTAGAGCAGATGGGGAAGATCGATATATAAAATTTCTACAAGACTATCTCCTAAAGCATTTTCTGATTTCTATTTAATACGTTATATTTCATCATATGTGAAAAAAATAGCAAGAAATGCTTGTTTACTTTCATTCCACCATTTTAAAATATTTAGAAATTTTAAATATCTTAATATTAAAGTTTCTTTTTCATAAGTAATCGTGGGTTTTTCTTTCGTTAATAATATATACATTCGTTAAGCTTAGTGACATGAAAAAAATGTTTTGAAAATTTATTATCAGGCTTGAAATTTCTATATTTTTCATATTTTTATTAAAAGAGTAACAATCGTAAATAAAATATTCTGCTAAATATTCGCTAAGAAAAATTTCATTATAATGAAAGGTGAAATTTATGTTTGATTTCCCAGGATTATTATAATAAATTTTATGTTCATTTCTTTGAGTAAGTGGGATCAGGGAATTTGTTGAAGCTCACAATCTTTAATATTACTTAAGACTCATAATCCTTAGTAAATATTTGTAAGAATATGAAGGTTCAGTTATTTGGTAAAAAGAAACACTCGTTCTTGACTTAAGCTACGTTATTGAGCTATCATATTTATTTAAATTTGATCATGTATTATGAATTCTATAACATTGTCTTTGTTTGAAATATATGATATAAATATTTAAAACTTAATAAAAATGATAATTTAAGAAAAAGAATGCTCTTTTTTATATCTTATATAACATGCTTATATTTAGATAAATTTAGTTTTCTTTGGAACAATATAAATAAAATGTTTAGGATATATTTTATTATAATGACTTCAAAACCATAGTTTTATTCTGGAAAAAATCTATTTTATTCATGTATTTCACTGAAATGTATTTGTTGAAATTATTTTATAATAAAATTTTATTCTTCATTATGAAAACTTAGAAGAACCCAAATCTGATTTTTTATTAATTCATGTTCTAGGCTTAAATAACAAGGTATCAAAATTTAAAGAATTACTTTGAGATAGTAGACATAACATATTTAATAGGACTTTTTTTAAAAATATTTTTAAATAAATTTATTTTTCAACTTACAAGATTGTTAAAAGTTAAGACTCATGCCTATTAAAGAAAATTTTTAAAAAAGAAAATACATTGATATTTGCGACTAGAAGTAACTGTAACAATCATTTAATTGTATTGTAATCAATTACAACATTGATTTCATTAAAAATCTGTATAACTTTACAACTCTTTCAAATAAATCTATAATATATATCATAAGTATGAAGTACGTAATCAATTTATAGAATTCATTGAAAAATAGTGTATTTTAAATATTCAAAAGTAGAATTATAAATTCTTGATTCTGCAATTTATTATGACCAGATAAAAATGTCTATATATTAAAATGTGTTTTCATGGAAGAAGTGTTTATTGATATTAAATAGAATCTAAGATAGTAACGATTTAAATAAACGAGTTTTATGTGTAAATATCGATCATATATATGAACTCATGATTCTAAAAGCAATACAAAAATGGCACCTATATGTTTAAATAATATGGGAAGTTAATTCACACAATCCATAATTTAAAATTTAAATTTGTAAAATAAAAAACAAGTACAACATGGAGATTAAGATTTTAATTAGAAAAAGTACACATTTAATCACAGTACAATTGATATTCATTTTAAAAATAAAAACAAATAAAAATAACTAAATGCTTTTCTTAATCAATATGCTTAAATACCAAAGCATTATCCGGTATTTGAAAAACCTTAAGTTTATATCTAATAGTAAGAATTTAGTTATGGAAGTTTAAGTTTGAAGCATGGTTGTTATAGCAAAGAAAAACAAAAAAAATATTTAAGTGCAATAAGCATTAACATTAATATGAATTTTAGTAAACACATTTAAAACTTGGCATAACTGCTAAATCATTTTAAAGTATTGCTTAATTATTCAGTTTAATTTGTAACTTTTCTCAGTTTGATGTCAATTCGAAATTATGAATATAAAATAAAATAAAAACAATCTTAACCTAAAAACCGGATATTTGAAGCCTATGTAATTGGGGCTTTTATTATAATTTAGAAAACAAATTTGCAGTGTAAAGTAGAAGATTGTTGTGTGTGAAACTGAAAGAAAAAACAATCATTATAATAACTTATATAAATTGTTAACTAAATAACTTATAAATTGAAATATAGGATACTTTTCGAATCAATCATATTTTTTTATTTTTATAGTAAAAAAAATATATATTCACCAGTATAAATATATTATCAATTTTTGTTAGTTATCATTACAATAATAACTAACTTTTATAAGTTATCGTTACACTAATAACTAATAAAAATATGTATAAAACATTTGATAATATTTCTTAAATTTATTCGGTACCTTCTTTGTAGGGAAATATTACAATTTCAATAAGTCATTTTAAGCGAAAGAAAATTGGAAAATGCGAAATAAGTTATTGACGAATGTATGGCTCTCAGAATATTCGGCAGCACATGTTCAGAAAAATACAACAGTCATCACCATCAATTTCCAATCTCTGCACTTTGAGAAAGAAAAATATTTTTGTGCAATCGAAGCTATGTATTCACTCCATTAAGTTTTCGATTCATATTCCAACTTTGCAAAAAGATTTACTTTAGAAAATAAATAGTTGATATTGAAAGTGAAATGTAAAGTTATTTTCCTATTATTAAAAAAGAAATTTCTTTTGATGGCTGAATTAGGTATTTCTATTGAATACGTATTCATTTTTTCTTGTTATATGTGTGTGCGCTATATTTATTTTTATGTATGTATGATGAAAGTTAACCATGTGCTTAAGATAATCTCAATGGCATAAGTGCCAATTTATCAATTTTTATTCATATATATTAGCATTATTAACATTATATAATTTAAGAATAATTATTACACACACACACACATATATATATATGTATATATATATATATATATACACATATTCCAATTAATAGAAATAATTTTATCTTGAAATATTTTATTTATTATTATATTATTGTCTTTTTATGTACAAATTTTTTTACGATATTTTAATTTTTGAAAATAAGTGATGCATAACCATTACAGAGATGCATAAGCATCACACCATAATATGCATTAACCATTACCCCAATAAGTGGAAAAATTATATTTTCATTAGAAACAAAGCTTATTGCGATTAATATCGTAGGATCTGGAAAATGATCCTCAACTCTGCAAGAAATACAAATATGTAAATCTACTGCAAGAGCCATACATAGGTCTTACGCTAAAATTAATAAATATAATAACTGTACAACAGATGTGAAATCGGTAAAGGAATGTATAGTATTTAAAAAATATTTCAATAGAAAAAATGGAAATACTTTCACATTTTGTATGAAAAGTTTACTTTTTAATCAAATACCCAGTTAATGAAATACCCAGTTAATCAAATACCCAGTTAATGAAATACCCAGTTAATCAAATACCCAGTTAATGAAATACCCAGTTAATCAAATACCCAGTTAATGAAATACCCAGTTAATCAAATACCCAGTTAATGAAATACCCAGTTAATCAAATACCCAGTTAATCAAATACCCAGTTAATCAAATACCCAGTTAATCAAATACCCAGTTAATCAAATACACAGTTAATGAAATTTAATAATTTAACGCAAGTTACATTTTTGTTAGCCCCATGACTGTTTCATTCTAATTCTTCTTTTAAAAACTTGAGAAACTTTCTGTCATTGATAAACTGAATTTTTATGAAGACTAACTCTTTCGTTGCGATGATGCTAAGCGAGAGTCACATCGGTTGATGAAATAGGAGCTATAAATTACTGTAAATTGTGAACAAAAACGAGTGACTTTGAAAAATTGTAAATGAATGCAGATATTTACCAGATCAACAGTTTAATGCTGACTAACTAAGATTATTTTGGAAATGCTTCCAAATTCAGAGATTACTAGAAAAAATTTGAAAATCTGCAAATTGCTTTATGCTATAAAGGGTCTAATTACATTACCTCTTTGTAATATCAAAACTAATGCAAGAATATTAAATAAATGTAAATAAAATTTTTCAATGAAGTGTTCTAAGAATCATACATTCAGTTTAACTTCCAGTTCATGGTAAATAATAATCATGGGTTTCATCGGCATACTTTTTATCTACACAGTCAAATACTATTTTTACAACATATATGTTCAAGTTCTGCTTATAAAAGTTAGAAAATAATAAAAAATATGGATCTTTCTATTGCAGTACTGATGATATATAACTTTCATCTGTCTTTCTCTTTAGCAATCTCATGTATAAGTAGTCATTTCATAACCCAAAACAAATTGCAGTTTATAACTACTGGACCAGGTTATAATTATATTACTATAGAGAATTACAATGCAAAATTAACTTTAGATATATTTCGAAATATTAAAAAATAAAATAGTAAATTTATGTTTTTAAAAAAATTTCCCATTTTAAATTCGTGCCTGGCATCTTTTTAATGATATTCATATGTCATTTAACATCAATAAAATTAAAAATATATTAGCGATATCATCAAATATCAATATATAAGATCTATGGAGAAACTTTTGCCACTTTTGTAAAGCGATTGCGTTCTTATCAAAATTACTAACATCCATAAATAATAATAATAATAAAAAAAAAAATCGCGGATAAATTGTATGCATGTTTATCAGAAAGTTACAAAGCATGTTTCTAAAATAGACAATAACTTTGAAAGATGTTTGAAATTCCAAGAGTTTTGATGAAGTATTTCTGTCTACCGCAAAATTTACATGCAGCAGCAGAAAATCTGTCATGGTAAAAATTCATGAAAGATTGCATTGTTAGAAAAATTAAATTAATTCCAATGTTTTCAAGATATGAAAATGTTTATAAGAGGGAGTTCACCGCAACAAAATATATGCGTGATAGATTATAAAGAGAGTACTGAATCTTTTACATTTTGAAAGTATATTTATTTTAAATGTAAGAAACTGAGTTTTAAAATATTTCCTTGTACAATTTAACCAGTCGTTTTATTGAAAACAAATTCGTTTGATATACTGCAATTGCTATTCTTTAAATGTGACTCTTTTTGTAATCATTTTCCCTCTGTCTCCCTTTCCATTATATTTTCATTTGATATATTGTGGAAAACCATTTGATACAGCTATTTAAGAAATTTCTGAATCCTTCATTATATGGTATTACTTCATCTGACAAATCTATTTCTGTACCTACGGTACAGAAATAGATTTGTCAGATTTTGTACATATTTGTATTGTAAGGGTGATCATTCTCTTTTTACTCGAGTTCATGCTTTATGATTTCACCATATATTTTTTATTTTTTTTACACACTATGTTGTACATTTTTGTTAATTTCTGCATTCCCATTTAAAGTAATTCCATTGAGTTCAGTTTCCACTTCTTATGAAAGATTGATCTCAGACTATTTCAGTAGAGTGGTGGATACAACTATTTTTTTTTTATAAATCTAGAACTTAATTTTCTGAAAGAAAATGTGGCCTTTAATATTTCTTCAATGAGCATATTAAATATATTTTAATACGTTTATTCCCTTACAAAGCTAATAGACTATGACGTGACTTTGGCTAGAACACGATATGATTTTTTTTAATGTATATAATTTTTATTTGGTGATTTTTACAGTAGAAGACGGTCTTCTGATATATTTTTAGTTGTGAATCTAAGATTGCAATTGATTAGTTTGTATACAATTTTCTTTCAATGGTTTTAATTTTATATAAACATGAATGCTTTTACAAGTTAATTTTCATTGAAATATTGTTAAATGCTTAAGACATTATTTTCAAAAAAAAATTTTATATTTGTAAATTACATTTTTAACACTTATATGTGCTTATATTTAAATGAAATATGTATCACTCTGTAATGTTATTCCCGTAAAATAGTTGCAATGACCTACAAAATCATGAAGTATATACAGCCTATACTATCTCTCTACATCATGCTCATGAATATCATTTTAAATGCTCCATGGCGATATGAGCTTTGCTTGATGATGTTAAACACGGACATAGCCATCATGAAGTTGAATTCAGAAACTAGTTTAGTTTTTAAGGAAGAGGAGGTTGTTGTTTTTTGTCTTGTCTTGCTTTACTACACAGGTGTTTTGGAACTAAGACACCTCTTCTACTATTTATTTAACATTTTGTATCACCCTCAAATCCATTCAAGTTCAATCCTAACATTTGCTGCTCCTGACAGATAGTACAGCTCCTAGTCAAGTCTGAAGAGTTCATTCAGATGACACTAGATGGTAACACTACAAACCACTGGTGAAACTTCTATTTTTGGTTTTTCCTCTATTTCTCCGAGGTATTTATTGATTTGCAGGAGAAGTTTAAGGTCTTTGTTACCTCGACATATTTAGCATGTCCCAGTTGTCATAAGTGAACATGATGATCTTTCACCGGTCCCAGGATTGAACTCACACCCTTTGGGTGACGAGAAAAAACTCTCCCGACAGAGTTACTAACTCTTCGTTGCTGTTTATCCACTAGATGTGATTTTCTGTGCTAGACAGTTAAGAAGGCATGCTTTATACACAGTCACTTAAGCAGCAATATATCTTGAACTTCACCCTGAAAATTAATGAATGGTTAATAAAGAAATTTATTTTCTAGCAAAAATGATATTTATTGATTTAGCGTTTGTTAAGAAACTGTGAACAATCCTTCACGCAGAGAATATGTCTAGCTTTGGATATATTTCTTATTTATTTATATTTTAATCATTTAATTATAAATTAGCTAAGATTCTACATAGAGTACTACATAATGTAAATGCATTTGTACTCAATATCTAAATGAAATAATAATTCTTTTTTAGCATAAATATCTTTTTGACAGTGTTTCATGTTATGAGTCTATCGATACACAGAACTCTTACTACGAAAGACATATTCAAGTTACAAGAAACATAAAAACAAATTTCTTATTAGAAAAGTTTAAAAAAAAACATCCTTCAAACATATTCTATCTTTACTGATATTAATTGATTCCTCATGTAATTCCGTACATATGGCGGGTTATTTTTATATATATACCAGTAATAATAGTCAGTTGTAAATGCATTTGTACTCAATATCTAGTTGAAATAATAATTCTTTTTCAGTATAAATATCTTTTTGACATTTGTATTATCTAATGGAAAATATTTTATTTTTCTCTTTTTATTTATATTATCTATATTTTCTCTCTCATTGAGAAAATACATAAAATCAACAATATCTTGAAAAACTAACGTTATAAGTAACGTTATAATACCCTTCAAATGTATTTGCATTTATTTAGTTTGTGGTAAAAGTATAAATAAATGTGAACATTACAAATATTCATCACAAATAAAAAAGATCATATTTAATTTTTTAAACCAACAATTTCCTTTTTATTTATTTAGTTGGAAATAATAATACTTTATTTCATTTTCATTATTTGCTTCAATTCCACATTTAATTAAGATTTCTAAAAATGAAGAGCCTTTATGTGGTTTTTCTTATGATTTAAATTCAACATTTGTCGAAATATGCATAGAAATGTGAAACTTGCATTTAATTAAGAGGAGTTTAAATGTCTTATGAATCAATTGTTTTAATATTTTGATAAATTACTCACTTTTAAAGAAGCTTTGTTATTTTTAATCATCACTGAAGCAAACTATTTATACTTTATTCCTTTGAATTTAAAATAAATCATATGAATTATAACAAAACAAAGGAATCCTGCTTTTAAAATTAATAAAATACTTAAAAATATTAACGAGGGTAATTTACAATAATTAAATTCTTAATTAATATAGTATAACTTATTAGATTCTTTATAACAGAAATATTTTGAAATGTCTTATAAGAGTAGCTGTAAGAATAGCAATTTCTTTTTTATATTAACAGTATGAAAACATAAGCAATGAAATAGTCGTTTATAGAAATGCTAACAAAACAAATCAGTTAGGAGAGTAATTTATTTGATGTTATATATAGTGGGAAATTTTAATTTCTTTAACGTAATTAAATTCTGGGTTGTTAACGTGGATGATGGAATTAATTTTCAATAAATAATGCTTCATTTAAGACATTGATTGAATAAAAATAATATATTACTCACTTTTAGTCAAAATACATATATAAATGTCAGTACACTCTTTTAAAACACATAAATTATATTCGCATTTACAAGAAACTGCCAAATGAATCAAAATATGATTAAAAGAAGAAATTATCAGGAAATGATAAATTGATAACAATGTCTATATATTTCATATAGTATTTTGATTTATATTTCGAATTTACCTTTGTATTTTGCACCTTAATGCTGATTTAAATTTTTTCTAGTACAACGTGATAATTTTTAGCTTAAGCGAACATTTCATTTCTGTATATAATTAAGTATCCAATTATGAAAAGTATTCTTTGATCTAGTAGCATATGATCTAAAGTAATTAGAACATAATTATTACTCTTAATAAAAACTTTTTCAAATCAGATTTTAATAAATGTTTTTTTTGTGGTTAGTTTTTTTAAAAATTTTAAAAATTCATATTTTTTATTTAAATTTTTTGAAAGAAAATTTTTAATGCATTACAAAATCACAATGTGTTTATTATCTTAAATTTTTGATTTCTTCAAATTTTTCAATTTAAAAATGGTAAATAGATTAAAATAAAAAATAAATTCAAAATTTGTGTAGCAAAATAATTTCTAATTTTTATTCTTTGGATTGAATATTTTCATTAAAAATTATCAGATTATATATATATATATATATATATATATATATATATATATATCTTTAATGTACAGTATAGGATCCATTATCCATCTTCCCCAAAACAGAAATTTTCCAAACCTGGCATTTTTTAGATTTTAATTTTTTTTCTTTAAGTTTAAAAAATATTTTCGACCTCTTTCTTTTTATTTGTCAGCCAATCCAATCGGAAGAAATATAATACTATATAACTCTCTCTCTCTTTCTCTCTCTCTCTCTTTATATATATATATATATAAATATATACATATAAACAGTCCAAGAATTTTGGAAACCATGTGACGAAGCTTTGTCTCATTGTTATCTACCGCGCTTCTTATCCCGTTGCATTTGGAGAAACTGAACGGGAGAAAGGGGAGTTGTTCCGTATTTCAAGGTCAAAGGAGAGGATGACTAGCAGGTTGAATGTCAATCATCCAATCGGGTTAAACGTACGAGGGGGAGGAGGGGGGAGATCAAGGATTGCGTATATTCTTTAACCAAGAGATGACATTGTGTTTGATCGGATCTATCCGTGCTTTAGTTGAGCGATTTTATTTTCAAACGTACAATGATGTCTAAATGTCTAAAAGAATAAGCGAAAACAATTATATCAGAGAGGGGAAAAGAAGACGCATTTCCCTTAGTATATTTCAAATAGTTAAATTACTGAGGAAATTAGACGGAGGAACATCCGTAAAATCACAATGTGAACAATACGGTGTCGGAAGCTCCACAATTTATGACTTAAAAATGCAGAAACCAGCATTGCTGAAATTCTACAGCAACAGCGATTCAGGAAAACTAATGAATCAACCAAGAAATCTAGATTTGGATATGGTGTTAATGGAATGGGTCCAAAAACGTAGAAGCGAGAATGTTTCATTGAATCGTGCTATTGATGTTTCATTGAATCTATTTTTATTGCCCAAGCAAAAGTGTTCCATGAACAGTTAGGTCTACAAAGCGAGTGCTGGGTGGTTCGAAAAATTCAAGAAGCTTCACGGATTGAAAATATTAAGCATTTGGGGGATTAAGCGTCTGAGGATAATGAAAGTGCTGAATCATATTACGAGGAATTTCCAGTTTAATTTCTGATAATCAGTACTCGCCAAAGTTGGTGTATAATGCAGACGAAACAGGGTTATTCTGGAAATACCTCGCAAGAAAAGCATACCTAACATCAGAAGAAAGTGCACCATCCGGAATTAAGGTCTGCAAAGACGTCTTACGGTTCTTGCTTGCACTAACGCTGCAGGCACTTATATAAGTGCAAATTGATAGTTATTATCAAAAGTGCCAGGCCTCAACATTAAAAAATATGAAGATTTTGCCTGCTATTTACAAAAGTAATATATATGTATGGATGACCCAAGAACTTTTTACAGAATGGTTCAAAAAGTATCTTGTTCCAGAAGCTAAAAGTCATTGTAATAAAGCAGGTCTTACAAATAATTCGAAGATTTTACTTCTTTTGGATACCTGTTCGGCTCATCCCTAGGCAGAAACTCTTGAAAAGGACAACGTCCGAGTTGTGTTTATACCATCGAACTTCACAACTTTGATCCAGCCAATGGATCAGGGTATTTCAAATTCGTTAAAATGCTTGCGTAAAACGGCTTTTATCCGAAAATATTTAGAATCCAGAGTGGGAATGAATGTTGTGGTGACCTCGGCAATTTTAGAAAACTCCGAGGAAAACCCAGATTCGTTATTTAAATAATTGAATGACAGAGATCAATTCAAAACAAAAATATAATAAAACTTCATAATTTATTTTAGCAAATTCATTACAAAGGTATTTACATTTATAATTAAAACATTCTTGCAAATTAGTAACATTTATAATAAACTTAGTGATTTAGTTTTGGTGACTAAATGACAAGAAGGGAATTTAAGCATTTATGATTGAAACTTTCTGGATTAAATAATATAGAGAAGATTCTAACATTATTATTATTTTTATGATATTTACACAATAACCATAATGACCAGAGGGAAATGGAACGAGAGATCAGACTCACCCCTTTTAGAAGTAGTATTGTGGTGTCTGAGACTTCGCCGCTCTCCGGTGTCGATGATTCTCCTTTTTCATCCACTTCCCGTCCTCTACTTAGCATCTCCGCTCCGCTTTGCATTTCCATTCGCTGATATCTCCACATCTTACTTGACTTGATATTCAGTATACCTCTTTACAGACTTTGTCACCTCTTCTTCATCTGTTATTCGGACATCTGCATTCCCATTCAGGACAGTCGAGGCAGGACTTCTCCAGGCCAGTGCAATCATACTCCGTTTACTCCTTTTCTTTGTCGGGCATCTCTGGGGCTTCTCTGCCTTGTGTGTCTGAGAAATTTCTGTGAGTGAGGACTTTCTCTGTCTCTGTGTCTGCCTGTCTTCCATTCTTAGATGCAGTTTTTAAATTCTCATCTTAGCTCCTCCTCTTTACACCATTGGTTTTCCAAAGTTCCATATAACGTCCTACACTCCTATGGGATAGGTCAGAAATCTCTCCCCCTTAATCCCGACTGGTCAGATTTACAAACAAAACATATCATAAAACATAAACTTCCCTTGCCATTTTCTCACGATCATTCATATATTCCGAAAGGAAGAATTTATTCTTTTATTGCACTTGGCTCCTTGTGCTAATTTTTATTGCATCCTTTCCTTTATACTATTACAGCTTAGTTTGAAAGGAAAAGCGGAAACTCTTAAATTTAAAGTGCAATAAAAATATACATATCCATTTTCCCAGGGTTTGGTTACGTCGTTTTACACTACGACAATGAAAGATTTTAAAAAAAATTACGATCAAAGATGCCCTTTGGAGTATTTCTAATTCCTTGAATTCCTTGAACAAGAATGCTCTGATCAATGCTTGACATAACATCTGGCCTCTTTAAATTTTTCTTGAAGGATAAGAAAACGACCAATTTTGTGATTTTCGCGTGTTACAAGAAAAGGAAAATGATCCAAGAATTGTTAGAATACGTGAAAAGCATTTCAAGTGAGGAAATAATCGATGAAAAACTATACAAGATTCCTTAAATGCTGACATAAATGCTCCAACTGTACTTGAGTTAATTGATGACGACATCATAAGTGAAGTGCTCAATAGGAAAGACACCGATTCTTCAAGTTCTGATGATATCGATGCAGAGGAGACAAAAAATACGGAAAGCATTTCCATTGACCGTACTCGAGAACTAACGAAAGAACTTATCGAGAAATGGAACAAAAATCTTTTTTTTTAAGGAATACGATATTATGTCTGTTTATAAAATACAAGAAAGCTAATGTCAGAAAAACCAAAACATTTGAAACAAAAGACTTAGCGATAAGTTTGCATCAATAAACTAAAAATAATCTTACTTTGCAAATTTAAAGTTATTTTATTATATATATATATGTGTGTGTGTATTTTTCATTAAAAATATTAAATACTTTTACTTTTCCTACCAGAAATTATTTTATGGATGGAGAAGGGGTGTCGCAATTTTTGCAAATATTTATTGAAATTTTCAGCAGCGATCCGAAAACCGGAAAATTCCAGTAACCGAAATATTCTCAGTTTCGAAGTTGAAGAATAATGGATCCTAAACTGTAATTTTTTAATAGTAAAAAATTTTAAATTTTGAAATGTTTTTTAAGTGTTAAAAGTTAGTCTTAGATGGGGTAACAATATTAAAAATTATTATAAATGTGTATAAAATATAGAAAATAAATAATAAATGATTGAACATGATAAAATTTATATTTTGTAAATTTTAATCACATTGACAAAATGAAAGATAAATAAATTCCTCTGATATCGAAACAAATAAATACGAGTATTCCTGCGACCAGCACTGAAAATATTTTTTTCCTTAATAATCCAAAGTTATTATAAGCCATATTGATACATCGAAAACGTTTTCGTCTCATATGCTGGATATCGAGAAATTAAAGTGCGAAAAAATATTGAAATTATATTTTGTTCAGCTTAAATAAAAATAGGTTGAAGTTAGCGGAGTTGTTTTTCCAAAGTTAATCATTCTTCTCTTTAAAATCAGTATAAACATATTTTTCATTTTCTATTAAAAAATAACAGAAACAAATAGCTCTATATAACAGGATAACAGGTAGAGTACTTTAAGAATTATCTGAAGGAAATATATTTGATATTATTATTTTCTCAAAAATAAGGCAGGGTTAAAATTAATCACAATGGTATTGAATTTGTTTCCCAAACTATGCTAAAAGTAGCTTTTTGAAATATATTATCAAAAAGAATTTCCATGTATCCAATAAAGAGTGGTTCATTTTTAATAATTCATTTAGCTTTTTTTTTTCAAAATGAGTCATTTAAGGAATTAAAAGTAGAATATAAATTCAGTGCGTTATACATGTTTAATTTTAATATAGTTTTACGTATTGCTTTTATGATATATCATAATTTATGTCTCAATATAACAGGTATCACATTTTTATATCAAGATAAACAACATATAAATGATAAATTATTTCCAAAAATAAAGTATACTTTCTTTTTGATAATATTACTTTAAAATTTATTCCTAACTTCATTAATGAAAAAAAAAAACTCTTTTTATACCTGTAAAATTTTTTTCTCCAATATAAATACGTTAAACTTAGCAGTTAACATATCACTTAATTCTACAATTAAATTAGTCATATTTCCTATATTGAAAGATTTTTTCTCTCATATAAGTACCATATTCCTTTCAAAATTGAGAAAATATTTCACGGAAAAAAATTTACATCTATAATATTTATAATCTAAATGCTTTGTCCATCATTCTTGACTTTGGAATTAAAATATAAGTAATTTTAAATTAGCAAAAGCTTGGGAAGAAAAATAAAACTATTAATGTAGGAAAATAATTCGAACACATAATATTACATATGGATTCGATTACATAGTCTCAACTAAAAATATGTAAACTAAAAGTCGAATTATGAAAAATCAAGTGCTTCATTTCCTCGAATTCACACGTATTCATCGAAATTTTATTTTTGAATTATTTTAGTTTAGTAACTGAATAAATATAATTAATTCATTTCCATTTTATTATATTGTTATCCGTTCGAAACGTAGTTTAGGCATTTAAAATAGTGAAGTTAAATAAAAAAAAAAACAAAGAAACGAATCCTCTAAGATAGAAATAAAAAATACATAAAATATTTTATGCCATTTTTTAATATCTTCAGTGGATAATAATAGGTTCTCGAAAGGAAATCCTTTATTTAGAATAAGGGATCTAAGTATTGGGGCCAAACAGCCGAGAAACGTAATCTTTCTCTTCATTTTAAATGCAGTCGTACATATTCACAAGCATTTCAGTGTGAATTGTGATTTATTTCAATACAAAAAAATAAAATGTTTCTTTCATTTTTCTTTTTCATTTAGAATAAAACAAATTTTGCTTTATTCGTAATACATAAGCAAAGCTTTAGTGGGTTAGAAATTGATAATTTTTACTTTTCACAGATTGTCCTTGAAAATAACTTGCTAAATATCAAACATTTTATTAAAACAGGAAACCTATATTTTATGTTCTAAATTAGACATCATTAAAAGAAAAAAAATTGATTTGAAGGAAAACTTAATAGTTTTGCTTCATTTCTATTGTTTAATGTTTTACCTCTTACAATTCAATTGCTTTTTTTATTAAAAGAATTATTTTGGAATGTATCTTAGCATCATATTAACAACAGAAAAGCATACTGTGTTAAATAATCTGCTAAGCATTAAGTGTTTTATATCAATTTATACCATTTAATTAATATTAATTAAGAATTCCAAATGATGTTTTTTAATTTTAATATATATAGGAATAGAAAAATCTATGAAACTTATTTGAAGTAAAGTACATTCTGAAACTTTATTATACTTCTGAAATATATATTACTCAGATACTTTTCAATAGAAAACAATTATAGCACTTCAAATAACGAAACTTTATTTCAAATTATTAAATGTTTTGTTTCTGAAAGTAATCCGAGTATAACAGCAAATGTGATAAAATAAATCTTATCTCGGTACAATTGAAAACATGAACAATAATGAACAACAATGTAGTTTGATATCTATAAAATGCTGATGTTGATCATAGTAATGTTTTTATAAGCTATTTACGAAATGTTTTTCAATGTCAAACTTTGCATTTAATTACATCAGCTTATGATTGATCAGTCAGTACAACTTTGATATAATAGGTCTGAATAATCATGCTCTTCGAGGATCACAAAATGACGATAGCATGTGAATAAATATAGTTTAAATTCATTTAAATATTATTGTATTCATGAGTACATAGATATTGAAATCATAAGCTATATTCTGAAATCTATCAAGAAGAAAATTTACTTCGCTTTCCCTATTTAAAAAAAAAGTTTGATATAAAAATCTTCAATGGCGAAATTTAAAACACCCATTTAAAAAAAAAGATCTTAAGAGAGTAAATTATTTTTGTGTGTACCAGTGTTTAAAATTGTATTTCTATTTATCATTCCAACGATCTTACCGTTTGCACAATATTGTTCTATCATTTAAACATTATCCTCAACTGAACCTACATTTCCTAGAGGAAATGTCTCTACTCTACAGTGACTTTGTAAAATCATACATGATTGGAGTGTTGAATATTTCATATGTTGAAGGAAACATAAATTGCTGTCATTGTGTGTAATCACCAACAGAATATTCAAATAAAAAATAATGGTGATATTCGTGTAAGCAATTTTACCATGAATGAGAATATTTGAACTCACAGTTGTTTTGGTTTCCACCAGATTTTTCCATTTCCGTAGACATTTCAAACCACAATTCTATACTTTACTCACCTGACT
This sequence comes from Latrodectus elegans, assembly GCA_030067965.1. Taxonomy (NCBI): domain Eukaryota; kingdom Metazoa; phylum Arthropoda; class Arachnida; order Araneae; family Theridiidae; genus Latrodectus; species Latrodectus elegans. Next base: position 107,448,728 of record CM057820.1, read on the forward strand.
TTTGGTTCAAAAGGAGCTTGAATTTGAATTCCTTACTATTTACAAGTTTATACGAAGACTTACTATTTATAAGTTTGTACTTTATATTAAGATTTCTTACTATTTATAAGTTTCCTTTCATTAGACCTTTATCTGCAAGAATAATAGAAATTAAATATAAAATGTTACTTATATTTTTAACTCGATTGATTTTGAATTCTGCCTTTCAAAATCAATTTAATAGATTTAAGTAAATTTAATAGTAAAGCAAGTTACTTATTTTAAAGTCCCGTGAAATTTATTCTACCTTTAAAAACGACTAATTCATTTGTATTTTTTAATTCTATGCATTACATTAATAATTTCCCAAACGCATCCATTGATTTTTCCTTTGTAAGAAACCATCATCAGAGATAAAAATACATCAAGAATGATTCATGTTTGAATTACTTAATGAAAACTAACAGGAAATGGAATTTTTCTAAGTATTGTATATACAGTCACAGAAACTAAATTCGTACCTTCAACGAAATTTATATATATTGAAGAAATTATTAAAAAAGACATGGATTTTTATGTTTACAGAAATTATTTATACCATAAATTTATATATCTCTGGAACGAGAATATAGTTTTAAAATTAATTTTATCAGAAATTCATTAATGGCTTAGTGAGAACAATTTATTTGAAACATTTTACAAGAAGAAAATACAATATACTTATTTTTAATAAACTTTTGAATGGAAGTTAAAATTTTTTGAATGATTCAATGAAGCTAATTAAATTTTCTTTTTAATATTATTTTTTAAACTGCTAATAACTTAATTGTAAATTAATACAATTAATAAATATTTTTAAAATTTAATTTCAAATTGTAAACTATAACTTAATTGATTAAAGATAAAAGTTAGTTTTTATTTTATTAAAGGAAGCTAAAAATTAACAATATTAATTAAACATAAAATTTCTTATTAAAATATTTATTTTAATTCATAAGTTAGTAAAATATCTAGTTACATTTTTCACCTTTTACTTTATTAAAAGATATCATAAGGTCATATGAATCTAATTACTGCACACTTATTGTATAAAAAAACAAAAAATCACTCATCATACCAAATTTGACTATTTTGAAACTCTTTGCAACATAAAACTTACTGGTATTTTCATATATTCCAGAAGATTACCCGTTTAAATCCTTTATGTTTCAAAATGAATTTTCCTTACATATAAACTGCAAACGATTAGTTATTTAATATTGAATTTTTTAATAGAATGACTTCATTATCATAACCTCATATTTAAAATATAGCTGTCGATATTTGCTAAAATATTTTTAAAAACGGAGCAAAAATGTAAGGCATATGCGAAAAATTAAAAAGAAATAATTAATTTTTATTTTTGTAGGAAAATTATTTTCCATTAAACTTACAAGGGAAATAATGCAAGACAGCAGTAGAAAAGTGTTAACAGATAAAATGAATTTTCCTTCGTAAATAAATATTTGAGTAAAAATAATAAAAATGTGTTGCATATAAAAAATTGTGAATGTAGTTACATGATTCAATGCCATAATGCTGATATGATAATCATTTTTATTGCATACGTAACTTTAATTATAATCCTGATAATTTCATTCTTATATTAACTTCCAGTAGAAAGTCAAATACTATAAACAGATTGAAATTTGGTAATTGAGTCAGCTTTAATGCTTATAATACCAAAAGATTTTAAAATCTGGGATGGAAAATTACTTTTGAGGTAATTATGAAAACTTAGCATAAGAAAATAAGTTTTTGCGTTCAACAAAGTTGAATAAGGCAGAACCAACAATAAATGGGTAATTCACAATTAATGATAACAACTATAAAATAAGACTATAAAACAGACATTAAAAATGTAAGAGGAAAAACAAGAATAATTTTTAATTTTTTATATATATATTCTTATAATTAAAGTAAAAATGGCCAAATTTTGGATACAATATTTTTTGATAAAAACATGGTTCAATTTCGATGTGGTGATTATCAAAATTTAAAATAGTATCTCTAATTTAAGTGCAGGAAATCATTAAGAAAAAAATAATCCCTCAGAAAAATTGAGATCTTTCATTTATAATGCACTTCCCAAGCGCAATCTGATACATAAAATTGGATATATTACAAATATGGTTAAACTTTTAGTATAATAAAGAATATATTTTTGAACATGAATTGCAAAACAGTATTTGTTTTTATGGTTATTCTACAAGTTATAATTTCGTAATTTGAGATTGCTTTAACAACAAAAATATTTTATATCATCAAAATTTGCGCTATAACATTTAGATAGATGGTGCATTCAGAATTTTAACACACTTATTAAAAGCCAATCATCGTCAAGCAATGCAAACATTGGCATTTTTAAAATGAAAAAAAAGGCGAAAACGAAAAACTTTCAAAGAAAAATTTCATAGAGTAAGTTATATTAACTTCTCAATTTAATCTGTGAATTAAACTAATTAGAACCAGTCCAAAGCACTTAATGATTTTATGTGTTTAAAAAATAGCAAAGCCAGTGTATTGCATTGTATTAGATATTGTAAATAAATATGATACTTCAGATAATCAATTGTTATAAAATTCATTTTATTCCAATAAGACAATATACAAAGTACAACCAAGATAGTAAAACTACAAAAATGAACTTTAAATGAGATTTCCCATTAGAATTGCTTATAAAGCAATTCATTCAGAGCTAACAAGTTTTCTTAATATTAATCATTATGTCATAACAACTTTGAGATTAGTTTCTAAATCTGAAAGTTTAGCTTTTCTGACTATCAGATGAAACAAAGATTATTTAATTTTACAGAGAAACAGGATTTATAAATGATTACACCTTGTACAATGCAATTCAATCATAGATTAGAATTACATTCCTTTCTATTACAAGAAGACAAGTATGAGAAAAACGAATTTAGCATGAACACACAGTGCTTATTAAATAGCAAAAATTGAGAAGTTTCTTACTTCCACCACAAAAAAAGTGAATAAAGAACAACATAAATCAGAAAAAATATTGAAAATCAACAGCGTTTTTTTGTTATTAATTGCTAAACCCTGTTATGTTCTGTGTTTAAATTTTCAATTAGTTTAACAACGGTGATACGCATACATTCGATATCATTCACGCAGAAAAACTCAAATGGGGACATGTTTGATGAAGGTAAATTTCTAGATTTGAAAAAAGATATTTAAATGGGTGTTTTAACCAGTGTGTGCTGAAAAATAAAAATCTTATGGCTGAGACGATTAAATCTAAGGCTTTGTTATCATGCATTTCGTTTGTATCCCGGAAGTTACATTCAGAGATCGCTTCCTTTCTCAACTTTATAGTATTCATTTTCATTCTGCTCCACCTCTACATCGATATCATGAAAGAGAAATTGCGGTAAAACAGCAAAGTCGGTTAACTCACTTGACCCTATTCAACCAAGCTAATGTAAGACCCTCTCATCAGATGTCGATTTATATCCTTAAAACTATTTCACAAATTCGACATGAGCTTACAATTGTCTTGTATGTTCTTATTTGGGTTTTATACCATTTCTGAAATGTTGATTTTTAATCAACATGAATTATTCAAACTATAACTCTAATTTTGAAGTAAACACTAGAATTTGAACTAACTATTAAGACATTTGTTTTGTTTCTTTTGGTATATATGTGTTTGCATTGTGGATAGCCTCACAAACAAAAGCCATTATAAGTTTTGGCTATTCACTGCATATTGTCTATTAGAAGGATGTTTTAACGATATTGGACAACTTTTAATTTTTACAAGGGAGAATATCCACAAGATTCTTAAGCTTGCGTGCTGCTTCCATTCAAACGGGAAGCTAATTCTTCCTTTTTTTAACAAGATATGTTCAGCAAATCTCGTTATTCAATTCTGTATGTTATTGATATTTCAAGTCGTCCTATAAGTCTTACTACTACGATAATGTGCTAAAATTTTTCAAAGTAAAAAGAAATTATGTTAATTATGCTTCAAAATTTTATGAACTCATGTTTTTTAATAATAAAACAACAAATTATGATTTTTGAAATGTGAATTTTTTCACAGATTTTTTGCTAATTTTTCAGTTGTATAATTTGGATAATTGTAAAATTTACGATTTACTTCTGTAATTGAAGTTGTGTACTCCAGACACTCTTCTTGAATTGTTGATTTAGTTAAAATTGCACTTTGTCTCTTAAAGTTTTACTAATTTTTCATTTTTATGTTTTGTAAATTTATAAAATCTAATTTTTGCTTTTGAAATTTTATACTGTGGACACTTATCGGGGGAATACACGATTTCTTAAATCTATTATTCGTCGCATGTCAGAAAAGAGTGTTTGTATTTTTTTGCATAGTTGACCTTACACCCCCTACAAGAAGACTTGATTCCTATTCCTCGTTCCATCTTTATTTTTTTAATTTTCTCATAAACCCAATTTCTTTATATTTCAAATAATACTTTTGACACACACACACACACGCACATGCACACACACACACACGCACACACACACACACACACACACACGCACATGCACACACACACACACACACACACACACACGCACACACACGCACACACACGCACACACACGCACACACACACACACACACGCACACACACGCACACACACGCACACACACACACTCACACACACACACACACACATACTCATACACATACACACACACGCACACACACACACACACACCAACACACACTCACACACATACACACACACACGCACACACACACACGCACACACATACACACACGCACACACATACACACACACACGCATGCACACACACGCACACACATACACACACACACACACGCACACACACACACACACACACACACACACACGCACATGCACACACACACACACACACACACATTTCTGAGTTCCAGTCTCTTTTAGATTCTCTTATTTTTGCTTTTCGCCGATAGCAGCTTTTATTTTTGTGGCAAGAAATGCAAATCTTGAAACTTCCTGGTTTACTCTGACACAGAAAGAGATATAAGTAGAAATGTATTTATTTTAAGTTGTTCAGTTGAAATTTTACATTACTGAAACAAAGTCTAGTTTTTTAATGTGTGCATATTTATCCTTCAGTATAAAATTCATACCACACAAAAACATTGAAACAGTTGAACGTTATTGTAAATTATTTGATCATCAGCACGTGTTGAACGTATGGATATACATTCAATAAATTGCTTACCATAGTCACGCATTGTAAAAAAAAATAGTATAATAATAAAATAAATAAATAAATAAATAAACATTATAAACTCTTTTGTGACTTGTCATTCATGCATTTAGAAAGTATTGCCTGTTTGTGAGTACTATCTGATAGAAACCCATTACTGTATCACCCCAAGGAAACTTACTCAACTGAAATTAAGTCATGTATACGTGTATATAATGTAGGTATGCATATATAAATTTAAGAGTACGCATACATTACATTTACTACAATAATTAAAATGCATTACAACAATTAAAATGTATTACTACTATAACTAAAATGCATTACAACATTTGTTTTCCTCTTATTTGCATAAAATAAATTTTGTAATATCTTCTAAGCCACTATATAAACAAATGTAGCATAGCTACATTCTAAAGATCAATGCAGCAAATATCAGTCAAGATTAAAAAAAAGGATAACTCAATCCTTTTGACAAAGAAAGGAATTTGCTCTTCGTACTGCTTTTATTGTTACTAAGAAATGTTTCATTATTCAACAGAGACTAGGATTTGTTGAGGCTTATTTTGTTGCTTTTGTTTTGGGATCAAGCTGAGAAATTGTGTTATGATAAATCGGTGTTTTAGTAACCATGAAAATCATTAATTCTTGACGTAAAACAAGTTGCGTAAAATACATTTTATGATACTTCTTTTACAATATATATTTTTAAATTATTTTTCGAGCAATTTTCTTTTTTAATAGTTTATGTAGAGCTCAAAAATTTACATTTTATTAATTTGAGTTGATAATAATGATCTATTGCTCGTTATTTTAGGTACATTTAAAAACAAAATTGATTTTTAAAATATGGAGATGTCTTTATATATGCTTTTACATGCAGATTTAGTTTTATTAGACATATTTAAAAAGTATATAACCTGAAAAGATCAAAAACAAGATTAAAATATGTTTTAGTAATACGCAGAGAAACATTTTCCAGTTTTATGTTTTAAATTAGTTTTTGAAGCATATTTTTCTCATTTTACGTAAATAAAACTAAATATTGTTACACGATTGTTTTTATTTAAATGATATAAATATTATGAGATTTTTTATCAATGTTTCAAGTGATTATATGTAACAGTATTTTAATATTGGGAAATTTATGAGATTATTACACATTGTAGAAGTACACTTTATCGAATATATTATTAGCAAACATTGTATTTAAAATAACTTACATTTTGCCAAAGAATAAATTTTATTTTGTAAATGTAGGTCGATAAAAAATATTACAAACCGAAACTTATTAAGCTAAATTTATTGTAATTTTAAAATAAAAGTGTGCTCGAACTCATGCAACTTATCCCGGGTTATTTGAGCTGATAAATTAGCTGTAGTTTTCACCACATCAGATTCCCAGTAGTCACTACCATCTTTTTCTCTCTACATCCTCGTTGATATTACATACTGCATTTGGCTTACGCTCAAACGTAAAAGAGCATGAATTTAAAAGTGCTGAATAACATTGAAACGCTTTTATTATACTCATTTCGAATCAAAGTATGCAGATAATAAAATATTTTTATTAAATATTATATAATATGTTTTTGATATGTTTTATACTTTTATAAGCATAAAAACAATATTAAGTAAATTAAAATCTGTAAAGTTTGTATATGTTTTACTTAAAATAAATGCCCGAAATAGCATCATAAAATTCTGTGAATGTATGTAATGTATTTATTTAATTTCTTATTAAATATTACGAAATATAAATTTGATACTACTGTTTCTTAAACTATAAATATATTATAAGCATTTGATTATAATAAATAATTTTTTTCTTTTATCTTACCTCTGTGATCAGAGCAAAACCGATTATATTCTCAAGACAAAAAATATCAGCAGATTTAACATATTATGTTATAAACGTACTCTCAATGTGTTCAAAATTCATTAGAAGACGATCATTACATTTACAATTTTAAAGTGCCCAGTTAAAAATAAAAAGATATTTATTTAATACGTTACTTAAAAAAATTCCAAATTTAATGTAAAAAATATGGCAATCTGTTTTTTTTTTTTTTTTTTAAATATGAATAAAGAAATTTGAAATTTCATTTTCAGTAAAAAATAAAAAAATTCAAATTATATCATATTTATTTCAAATATTATATTTCGAATACTGATGTAATTTTGAGTTAGCATCAGTGATTAAATTACTCCATATGACAACAAAAATTCTAATATTTGTTGAAAAAATAGAATTTTTAGATATAGTTGATAGGAATATAAGGAAATGGTACACTTCAGAACTCTTTGTTTTGATGTTTAAGCAGAAAACATTTTTAATATACTATACTAAAAACAATATCATGATTATTTTTATGTAAAACATGATTTTTCTTTCACAATTATAAAGAGGACAAATGGTAGAGAAGGTTTATATTATTAATGTAAGTTTGAGTCTCTGAAATAAATTTATTTAGAATATGTGTTGACGTGTAATAAATACAGATAGAATTACAGATAACTGTATCATACAATTTTGTATTAAAAGTTAATTAGTTTTAGAAATTGTAAAGCTTTTAAAATCAAACAAATTTTAAAGTACACTATAACGTCCTCGTTATTGCTTCAAAACCCCAAATTTTTTCCAGACATTCGATGGACGTAAACACCTTTGCAGTTGTCAACGAGACTGATTTCCCAGGTTTGAATTCTAGGAACAATATAGTACCCAAAAAGAGTCAATTTGTTCTGATTGGAATATGATGTGGAGCCGGCAAACAGGATTCGTGAACGGCCATTAAGTCCTTCATGACAAATGTAATTCTTTGAATTTAACTGGAATCACCTGGTGAATGAACCATGTGCTTTCGAAGAATTTATTGCTTCTTCACTCGTTCTGATTCGAATTGGTGGAGTGGCTGGAAAAAGAGGTCAGGAAGTGACATTAGAAGATGTATTTTGAGATTACTGGATGCCAGATGTTGGGGGAAAGGTTAATATAAATAGCAGGCCCTTGTGAGGACGGAGGGGAGCTTCGACATATGTGTGGTGTTCTTGATACTTCTCTGAAACAGGTCCCGGAGCGGACAAGTCTCAGCAACGGAACTAGGAGTTTGAGAAAGAATCGAGATCACAGAGAGACGCCAGGCCTCGAGTTTGCCTACCCTGATGCTCCAGAGCTGTCCGGAGAGGATTGTTGACTTTATCGAGTGATTGTCCGAGACTGTTCCCGAGTACAGAATTTAGGAATTTGGTCCCCAGAACCAGCGAGGAGCTTTCCCTAATCGAATGTGAAGTGAACGTTCCAGAAAGTGAAAAATTCATCAGTTTTCTTGGAGCTTGCATTTTACGACAGTTTTTGTACATGATCCACTTAATTTTTAAATAAATATTGAAAAATTAGTCACACAAGAATATATATATATATATATAATATATATATATATATATATATATATATCTATAGTAAATTATGTAGGTCTGATTTCTTAACAACCCTTGCCTACCAATAAGTCAGCCTGTCCAGACTGAATACGTAACAACACAAATATTTCTGGCACATACCATGAGCTTCAAATGTTTCATTTTTAAACATAAATATAGTATAAATGTATCGTATAAAAAATGAACAATTTAACCTATTTAACAAAGAATACGGGCAAATAATTTATATATTTACATATTTTGTCATTTTGAAAAGTTAATTTATTCATGAAAAATTGTCTTTTGCTTAAAGTCCTTGAACGTTATAATATTTGTTTTCTTAAATTGTGGTAAAACTTAGTTGCGATAAACGTTACAAAATGCAAATATTTAAATGTATCTCAAAGTTATATTTCTAATGTTATATACTACAGTTTATACCCACAAAATACAGAATGATGTTTGCTTATTTGTAAAAATGTTTCTCAATCATTTTGGGAATTTAATATTTTGTCACATGCTCACCATTTTAATATTGTAACGTATAAGAAATTTATGCTATTCTATGCCATTATTTTTTTCCATTAATTTGCAAATTACAAAATATGGTGCCTTAAGTAAAACGTAATTTAATATATCTAGGGAAACTAAATTATAACTATGATTATTTTTAATTTATTATATATTTTTAAAAATAACATTTCCAACCAGATTAATAATTTTAACTTGAAATGTAAGGAAATCAATATACAAAGATATTATTTTTCATGAGAAAAATGAATTGAAGGATGTATTTATTGGTTACAAATTTTGCATGGAATTAAATTTTAACTTGAGTTTATATAAACAAACTGAACGTAACATAAAATAAAAGTATTTTCTTTTGCTGATAAAGCCTCTATTCAAATTCGTTTCATCTTCATAAAAATTACATGATTCAATGGATTTACTTCAATAAAAGGCATTAAATTTACAAATATCCAAACCTCTATAATATTTTTATGCTAAACAAACATATTTCTCTTAGGAAAATCAAGTATCGATTTTACTGAATTTCACACGCAATGTTAGTATTCTTTCCCTAACTCCTGTATCGGTGAAGTAAATTAGACAAGTGGGACATAGATCACTTTAAGAAGATACCTTTGTACTTTATTTCTCAGGAAACAGCAAATTATATTACCCTCTTGTAATTCTAACCACAAAATCAATTCTTGTTTAGTTTCAATAGTGTTACTCTTCTTCTTTAGATAGCAGTTATACTTTAAAAAACTAAAATGCATTGGATGCTATATATTTACTATATAAAATATATGTTAAAAATATTATATATATGTACGTTTATATACTAGAAAATTGTTATTTTATGGTAATGGTATTTGTTTAATTAATACACATGTAAAGGAATTTTGTGTATTTTACATTATAACTTCTTCATAGTATTCATAATCAGAAATCAAAGAAAGATTTGAGTAGCAAAAAGTATCAAAAAACAATTCTGTATTTTTTTAAAAAATAATTATCTATATTTTTGTTTAATTTAAACTTAAAATATTAAGATATTTTTACACAAAACGTAAAAGAAATATTTAATTTAATTCAATGCTTTTCATAGGATAACTTATACTCCGAATAATAACGCGAATTTAAACAGAAAAAAGTGATTGTCGATATAGTTACAAATGTACTTTTTGATTTTGTATCATGTAGTTAAGAAGTAATTTAACTCATGTGATTTATTAAAATAATATGTATATATATATATATGAGTGTGTGTGTGTGTTTATGTGTGTTTGTATGAGTGTGTGTGTGTGTTTATGTGTGTTTGTATGAGTGTGTGTGTGTGTTTATGTGTGTTTGTATGAGTGTGTGCGTGTGTGTGTAAAAATATAAGATTCTTTAGAAAAAATTTCTCCAGTATTTCTTTAATAATATTGTAATTGCAATATTATGGTGCTATTAAAATAAACTCATTAGCTATAGAAATGAAGAAAGTTCATAATTTATAATACTAATTACATAAAATGAATTCATTAAAAATTGGTTTCGGTTGAGAAAAATAATTAAAAAAAATTTGTTATATCAAAAAATAAAAGAAGAGAATATAAGGAATTTTATTACCTTTCTAATTATTTAAGAGCAAGCTAATAATACTGGAAAATTTCATTGCAGGAAAAGCAATTTAAGGAAAATTATTTCCCTGAGATTCATTATTTTTCTCCTTAAATTATACTGTGCCAATTTGGCGCAAAATCAAGTTGAGCGTTCATAAAACATTTACCCTTATCTTCATTTGAACAAATGAAAAAATTAAAACACAATTAACTGATATAAATTATCAGAATTACCAAGATAAACAAGTACTGACAGTTTTTATTCATGTGCAGTTATTTAATTATGAATTAAAAAATTTTTTATGTATTATCTTCATAAGTAACATTCCAAACGCCCTTTACAACTAAATGCATAATCACTTACGTTTATAAACTTGAAGAAATATGTAAGGTATCAACAAAGCAGCACTAAGGTTGTTGTGGCTAAATTTTATAAGAAGCCCAAATTAATTAAGATGATTATTTTGATGCTGTGAATGATTTCTGAAGAAGACAAATTATCATAAGCAATATTTTAAACTGCATAAGATGATTATCATAAAGTGAACCATATTTATTACATATTCAAGAACTTGGGTAAAGTTTAAACTTTAATTTTATTGTCAAATTATATTTATAACTACATTAAATAGTTTAGTTTTTTTTATTGAAATGAGTTGGTTTTGTTGTCAATAATGCCATTTATTTTCTGAAAATTAAGGAAGAAAATGTTCAGAATGAAGTATAATGAATTATATTATTTTCAGTTATTTTTATGTTCAAAACGTTTAAAATATTTTGCTCTTGCAGAGCACAATTGTAATTTTATAATTTTATAATTATTGTAATTTTTTGTAATTTTATAATTTCTCCTAAATTCTAATTTCATTATATCATTTTATTAACTATAACAATATGATTACTCTTATATTAACATACATTACTTTGTACTTTTATCTGGCTATAATTTATTAATTATGAACATTATAACTTTGCGTTTATATACATAACAGAAAACTAAATATTTATACCCGAGAAATTAATTTTTGGCACACATTTGGCGGATTGAATTACATTAATATAGGCATTGAAAATGTTTGATGAAAAAATATTTTCTCTAAGCAAAACACTACTTTACTCAAGATGCAATAAAACAATAGTTTTCTAGTTATTAAGATGAAGAGAAAGAATTTAGAATTTTTAAATTTTTTAAAGGTATAATTTATCTATTGTTTCCTTCCTCTTCCTTAAAGGATTAGCTTATAATCTTATTAGTAAACGGAGCTAGTAAAACCACTTCTTTTTATAAATATATACGCTTAGAATGTATATGTCGCATGGAATGATTCGGTACATCTTGTAAACAGAAGCAAATGAATCAGAATAATAAAATAACTAATCTCATTTTAAACGCAAAAATATTTAAATGAGATTTTATTTTGTTTTTAGACGGAAAAAATATCTGCATTTAGCGGTTAATGAAATTAATGTATTGTAAATTGCTTTGACGAAAGGTTGTTATTTTTTCATGTGTATTTAATAAGACAATTTTAATATCCAGTAATCCATTTAAAGAGTTAAAATTTTTTTTAAAAGTATCGTGAAAATCTTATAGTTTAAAACTTTTTCTCCTTTAACTAAAATAGGATTATGCAAATGTGTTTCAACTGATTTGAATATAGATATAAAGCACTAACCACATTCAACAGAAAAACTTAATTTCTTTTTATGAGTTTATTGGAATAAAAACTAACGCAATATATTTTAAAACAGATTTTTGAGTAATCATATGTCAAATAAAAACAAACTATTTTCATTATTAAATATAAATTCATTAACAAAAATATACTAATTGATTTTATTACAAATACAAAATAATAATATTTACCAGAGAAATATTGTAAAATATTTACGTTCATATCATGTTTATATATCACTTAAACATGTATTACTTATAAATTAAATATTATCAAATAAAGTTTTTAATAATAATGGGCACTGTGTCTAACCCTTTGCCACAACAAGGTCGGAAACTGCTGTTCATTTATCGTTATCCGATGGACACCTGTGAACCATGTAACGGAGCAGTGTGTGTTGTGTGTGTCACAGTAACCCATTCTATACCACTATAAACTCGTTTTTATAGGATCGACCAGATTCATACATCAACTCAAAAGAAAGGACAGAGAACTCAGAGAGAAAGAAATACCTAAGCCTGAACCCGGATTTGAATCCCGGACCAATAGCCTGAAGTAGGAACGCAAACCACTCAGCTATCGGCCAGCATTACGTATAAGTTGACATTGTATTTACAATATTTAAAAATAATTTTTATTTAATATCATGTAATTTTTATTTAATTTCATTAGATTACTGTAGTATATTCAAATAATACTGTATTTATTGTTTTTTTTTAATAAAATCTCATTAACAACTAACTAGTACAGTAATAAATGTCTCAATTTTCAGAAATTGAAGGATGGAAGACTCATATTTCTCGATGATAAGGAAACTTCTTACTCAAAAAAGATTGGTAATTGAATTCTTGCACCAAAATTAACACTAAAACTATAAAACATTTACTCTCTTCATATTATCTTGATATGTGCGTCTCTTGGCAATTTTTATGCTGAAAATGAACATATGCAGGTGCTTTCTTCAATCCGAGGATAAAATTTATATGGCTTTAAATGCATTTTTTATATTTACCCTAAGAAATAAATAATTTGAGACATTGATTCTTTGGAAAATATAGGAAGGAAATTCTTCATTTTTAAAAAGACTACTTTGAAAGTTTCTAAAATAACTTAATGTAACTTTAGAAACTTAGATGTATTTAAAACATTTCATCACAGTCCTTTTATCTTCCCTCATTTTCTATCCTATATAAGTTCATACAGAGATCATAGGTTTGAACAAGAATTCAGTGATTATAATAAAACTATTGTTAAAATTTTTTCCTTATGTAACCTTAAACTTTTTTGGTTTGAAAACTGTATTTATTAAGTAACTTTTATTTTGAGAATAGTTTTCCTATATTTCCTTCTTTAGCTATTATTAGATATTAAAAAATTTGACTGACTGATGAAAATATTCTAAAACTCATTTGATATTAAAATGTTTTTCAGGAAAGCCTGGTTATAATAAAAATCTGCTTTTTATATTGCGATTATCTGAAAACGAGCATTTTGCTTGCAGTTTCACCAGATGAAAAAAATATGAAAATTAGATTTGTAAGTCTTTACATAATCACTTCATGTACATGATTTTATTGGAAAATGACTCAAAATTTTTTTGCCACTTACTTTATTAATTAAAAATGATTTGATTAGATTTTTATAAAGATTTTAATTTAAGATTCAATTAGCCTAGTAATATCTGATTAATATTACTAGGCTAATTGAATCCTAATTTTATGCGGAACAATTCAAAAACATACAAAAATATTTTTATTTCTGAATGGATATTGTAACTGGTGCAACACTGAAATACATCACCAGTGTTGCACCAGTTACAATATTTTGCATTTTGGTTTAATACGTATGTCACATATTTCTTTAAAGTAAATACGAATTCTACTAATGTTGCCACGAATTCAAGTAATTCTCTTTTTGCAATTCAAATACTTTAAAATAATTATCGAACTCGTACTGGCATGCTATTAAATTTTGAGAATTTCCATTAGCTTAGAAAAATCTAAGTATTGCCGAAAAGGAAAAATGTGGGACTTTAAATAGATTCGTGATTTTTAGTTAAGGTTAATATAAATAAGATGGAAGATTATCAATTTTAGGTTAATGAAAACTATTTAATTTCCAATTTATTCATCACTCGATCTATAAAGTCAATTATTCAAAATATGTGCTACTTCAGTGAAATATCACAATGTAATCAGTAAATTTTTATTTAGGCTTTAAACTCTTGACTAACAATTAAACTGAATAACTGAACATAATAATTGAAAGTCTGAACTAAATACATAAAATACTATGATTCATGATCGGTTCAACTGGTTTGTCTAACACAATATTTTATACGGTGATTAAATCATGGAAGGAAGTCCTTGTAGTTATAAGTTCATTTTGTTTTCATTCAAATCAATGAAAAAGTAATCGTAACGAATTCCATGAAATAATTCAATACTGTAGCATTTAATAAAATTAAAATGTAATGTTTCATCCTAAGATTTTATAGTATTTTCCATATTTTATCATTTTTTTAACTACATTTGGTTTCTTAGTATAACAATTAATGACCCTTTGATCTATAGGCAGTATAACAGAAAATTATTTTAATGTTCTCTCAGCATTCATAATTTTGTTTGTTTGGACGTTTCATAAATATTGGTTTGCATTCAAATGTAGTAAATGAAGACCAATGCAAATCATTTTGCACATTATCAAAAAATATAAACGCAGACATCAGAAATCAAATTTATTATGAAGAACCTTAATAGATGAATTTATGTAAACTGATTTTATTTTTGAACAAGAAACATTATATATTTTAAAATTGTTGTAAATAATTTTAAAACGTTTTTATCTAAAAAAAAAACACATTTTTGTAATATGAATATTTTTAAGTATATACAACAGATGTAGATGCAGATTTTAGAAGTGCAGCTTCTGTCATTAGTAAGTAAAGAACTTTATCATAAAAAACTAAATTCATACGGAATTGAATAGGCGGATTTTACTCTTAAACTAAACATTAACAAAATTTAAAATTGTTGATTATTTTTAACACAGTTTTTTACAATAAAATATCACACAAAGTACTTAATTACAAAGAAACCCATTACAATAAAATATTTTTGAAAAACAGCGAGAAGTGCGAGTTTGTTTTAACAAAATCTAAATTTAACACTGATAGCCTGAGAATGCTTGCGCTTATTTTAAAATTTTCTAACCTTATAGCATTACTTTTCTTCCTTCGTTCAAAAGTAGTATTCACCTAGGTTTACTGCATCTGGAAAAATAAGTTACTGAAACTTTGAAATTCATACACATTTATGAATGTTATTAATATAACATTAATTTATTTAGCACCACTCATGCAACAACGAATCCAATTATTTACTTATGTAACGTTATTCTATGTATAAAAAATAATATATTCAGTTGAAAAAAATTTACGAGGAAAATTTATTGTCTGTTTAGTATGAAAAATAAAACTCTTCGTGTAAATTAATGCAGTCGTTTAAACTTGGCGATGTGTTGTCGTACTTATCACCACATTTTTTAACATTTCCAACTGTAATATGTAATTTATTAAAAATAAATGCAAAATCTGACTAAATGGTTGACCATCAGCTTCTGGAAAAGAACAACAATCTAGCTCTATCCGTGTTTTCTCCATTTAATGTTAGGAGACAAATGTGCCAGTTGTGTGACCACCCTCTTCTGAAGGAGATCTGTCAACTTTGAGTTTAGTCAGTCTTGAATGGAGCGAGATGAATGTTATGCCCACGCTTAATGTATGCATGCAATCCAGGGTAGACTGGAGGAAGTTTCCCGAGATTTCCACTCATGTGAAATGTGGATACATTTCACTCTCTGTGAAAAGTCCTTTCAGAGAGCAGCAAGCCATGAATTTATAATGACATTTGCCTTTTGTTATTAGATTACAAATAATACGCTGAATCAAGATCTATATACATGCAAATTCAAATTAACTTCAATTTCTAAGATAAATATAATCTAAGATAATAGCCAATAAGAAAATATGAAAGTGTTCATTGGACTTGGTAATTGAAAAACAAATTGTTTTTCATTACAAGTAATTGCATATCGTACTTAAGAAAGAAACATGTATCTTTCACACTTTAAATAGTCTTCCACTCTTTAAATATGTTTTTTTCATCCTTTAAATAGTTTAAAATGTAATTAAATAGTAAAATCTCTATAAATTATCGTTAAAATATTTATATAAATAATCTGGAATTCTGAAGTAGGTTTTATAATTTAGCATGTAGTTTTTTTATATCCTAAAATGTATTCAATTTAAAATGGAACTGTAATTTTATAAGTGGAATTATTAATATTTTTATATGAGCAGTATATAACAGTTTAGTTATTAAATACATGTTTAAAAGGCTGAAACACAACTTCCCATTTATAAATAAATTTCTGGAATTTTAAATATGAAAAGTAAATTGATAGTTAAATTCATTTATTAAATATAATTACAAAAAATAATAAAGAACATATAAAATATAGAGAAAGGTTAATAATGAAAGAATTAAAGCGCATTAAATGACTCGAGTGTTTCTCAGAACAATTATAAACAAAGAATAGAGACATTCTAGAAACCATGATTGTTATTGCAAAAATTGTAATGGAAAAAAAATGAAGTTAACGAGGTAGTTTTTAACGTGATTCCAAGAAAATATAAAAATATATTCCAAGAAAATGTTTTACAAAAACTCCTTAAGCAAATTTAAGAAAGAAATGGAAAATGTAGTTGAAAACAAAGCCTTTTTCTTGTATAAAACAATAATTTTGAAATAAAAATGGATACATTACTAAATATATTTGTCACAGGTAAGTCAGAAAATGTTTACGCTTTTGTCACATTAACCTTCACAAGTTTGTTAAGAAATATTTTAATCTAAATAATCGAGCTGGTTGCTGAATCATCATTGCTCTTGCTTTTGGTTCAACAGCTCATGGATTCGAATCCCACCTTGGGTATGGATGTTCATAGTAGTTCGGAATCTACTTTAAATCTTAGGTCCCGATCTAATTAAACCCTCGTATGCGAAAAATACTTTTGAGCTACAAAACGAAAAGTGAATCACAATATGTAACGATTTGATTTTCAAGGAATTATTTTATATATAGCTAAATTAGGAAACAAATACTTCAATAATTAATTCTTAACGGCTATTTTGAAACTTACAGTAAGCCTTATTTTAAATAAACTAGGACTAATAATATTTCATTTTGGCATTAAAATATTAATATAGTTATCTACGGAGAAAATGCTACATTGATATATTTACATGTAGAATCGCTTTTTTAGAGCCATGTTAAAAATTTGTTTATTTTACAATGAATCATTGAAAATTTATGAAGTATCCAAATGAATAGGATTTAATTTCATCTAAATACCATAAAAAACAATTATCGATTTTATTTTTTTTTTTAAATTTTCTTTAGAAAAACATCTTTCAAAAGTATCTATTACCAATAATTTTTGTTTTCAAGAAACCTGATAGTCTGATCTAAAGAAATTTTATTTATACTAAGTGAAATTGTGAAAGTAATACACCAGCTCCTCAAAAATGTAATAATAACATACAAAGAAATAAGCATTTTTTTAATATTACTCTTTCATTTATATTTGGTTTCATTCAATTCAAATATGCGGGAGTAATGCGAGTATTGATAAAATATATTATAATTTCGAAATAGATAACTAGATTCTCAAGGATCTATAGAAAAATTTTTGTAATACCTGAGAAGAGAATACAAGATTTTTATTTGTAGATTAGATGCTCTATAATTTCATACAAAAATAGAATTACTTCACAAAATAGAATGTAATAAATAGTATAAGAAGAGTTTTATAGATAAAGTTTTGAGGATATTGTTTACAATATATCAATATATATTTTAATATATATATATATATATATATATATATATATATATATATATATATATATATATATATATATATATATATATATATATATATTATATATATAAACAGAAGAAAATAAATTACAAATTTTTTTTTGTGCTAAAATAATCAAAGACAAATCTTCTGAAAATATCCGATTACGTATGACAGTTATAAGTAGTAATGATTTTAAAACAATATCTGTTTTTATACATCTTATTATAATACACAGAGAATATTTGAATTTGTATAATTAGTTACCTGCAATTCTGAATTGTGCGTGTGTGCCTTTTGCAGTTTTCTGAAGAAAGTGATTGGTGTCGTCTTCAATAAACTGTTTAACTAAACAGGAACTCTACTATATTTTAAATGATAGAATTCTTCATTCAATATTCTTACCAACATTTTATGTTCTCTGTCTTCTAGGAATTGTGTGACAGAACTGGAATTTTAATCTACTTTAAATGACAAAAATCTTCAATAAAGGTTCTTCGTAATATTTAGGTGTCTTCTAGAAATTCTCTGTTTACATCTGTCTTCAACAAATTGCCAGTAGAATAGGAACTCAGCTATACTTCAAATGACAAAAATCTTAAATATTTGTTCTTTGCAACATTTTACGCTCCTATCAGGCACAGAGAATTAAAGTAAGTCAAAAAAAATTCGATGAACTTAAGAGAAATTTAAACGGGTAATTTTTCTTTAAATATTTTTATTTATAGAAATAGCAATATAAAGTAATTTATTAACTAATTTGCAAAGCGCACATATCATAAATACTTAGAAAAGACAAAAATATCCAGAACATCGGAATATGCAAGGGAATCTATGAAAGAAGACAACACACCAAACAGACTGGAGTTCTCTAATTTTTTTCTCTTGCATACCAATATCGTTCAAATAAATATCCAGAAAATTTGAAGCATTCACTAAAATGAAATGAATCTACTATAATTATTCGCACAATTAAGGAAAGTCATTATTTTGATTCGGAATAAATGGCCTGCAAGAGACTCATGCCCTGTCTCTAGGCGAAAAGCTACTACAGTAAATCGAGGAGGTCTGCAACATCAAATTGAGTTGCAGTATGGGATGTTTAAGAGGAATTCTCTCCAGCGCTTTCCTTTAATTTAATTTGCTTCTCCGCATCGGAAGTTGTTATACAAACGTTCCTTAATATACATTCCATACTATAATATGGGAAAGGGTCATGTAGAATTCGCAACATTTTGGTTCCCTTTTTTGCCCCCCCCCCCAAAAAAAAAAACGTTTTCGCCTTTTCTGCAGTGCCTTAGAACACACTTCAGAATAACATTTTTATTTAAGGATTGCAATATGCTCAAACTGTAAATACAGTCTTTAATGTTTTAGGAATCAGTTGGTTTCCGAGAAATTATAGCTTGAATTAAAAACTTTGAATCTAATCAGATAACAGCCTTATCAAAACTCTCACACCAGGAAATCATTTAAGTTGTCACCTTAAGTTTCTCTGTTTCTCCTTCAAATGTTGTTTTAAGGAGATTAAGAGATGAATAGTGCTCAAACAAATCGGAGAAAAGACTAGTGAAAGTCGTGATTCATTTTCATATGTATGCAACCAGACATATTTGAACTATTAAGTGCATACAGTCTCTAAGGCAAATGCTTTCAACTTTACTTTGTTTGTTAGCTTCTTATGTTTGAATGAAATGAACCCAACGTTCCAAACAACCAAGAAACGGAGGATCTAACTGATTGAATAAATTTTGATATTAGTAGGAATATCGAATCTCTCCCTTAAAGCCAGGATTCTTTGAATAAAACTAGCTTAAGTTTATAATGTTCTACATCTGCTGTTGTCATAATTTCACCAGAAGTTGCTACCTGGTTAGACGTATTATTTCAAAAAAAAATGATAGTGTTTACCTGAATAACCTCACTCATTGCTTTGCTGTCGTTAAGCAAAACATAGCTTGAAGTGAAATTGTTGTTTTAACAACCCTTTTAAAATATGGTTTTAGGCACCTTATTTATTCTTTTATTACTACATACTACTTCTTAAAATTGGTCTGATATACAGTTTGTAACTTAAGTCATGTGTCTGTTCCGAATTAATGTAATCCAATGAATCACATTACGCCTTATCTTATCGCTTTATCGTTGATAGATGGCATTAAATTTAGTGAGAGCCAAAACTCATGAATACATCTTGATTTACTCGTATTGCCCAAGGGTCTGATAAGAATATCATAATTTGAGTCATGAAAGAGATGTCATAGTTTTCTTAAAGGATAAGCACTGTAGGGTACTTAGATATAATAACAGATCAAGTACACTTATCAATGTAGTTCTTTTTATTCTTATTATGATGGATATTTCATAGATGATAATGCTATTATATATCAAGCCAGAAGTTTAAAATTGGTTTATTTAATATCAGTCTGATTTCCAACACATTTCTTATATAATACGGTACACAGATCATATCCTTATAGAAAATGTGTTGAATAAAACGACAATAAATGTATCCGACCACGCTCTCTATTTTTGTAAAATTTTCAAGGTCTACAAAGAGCTTCATAGTGAACGTAGAGTATTCAGGGAACATAAATGGCCTCCCGAAGCATATACACCCTAGAGAATAAGAGTAGTTATACAGTCATAAGCTAGACCAGTTTGTTGATGTTATTTTTTTTAAGTCTAATCATAATATGCATAATATAAATACACACACACACACACACGCACGCACACACACACACACACACGCACACACACACACACACACGCACACACACACACACACACACACACACATATATATATATATATATATATATATATATATATATATATATATATATATATATATATATATATAATTTGGGGATTAAATTATAGCTGATAAAGAAAGTTCAAATTTTATTTTTTAGATCAATACTATTTATTTTTGGTAAACTTCTTATTGTTTGATTAAATGAATAATTTGATTGAAACTGTTTGCTTAGTACTTATTTCAGAGAATAAAATTCATAAAATATAAAATGGTTTTATAAAATTTGTAATAAGAAATTCCAGTTACTATTGCATCTATTCTTTTTATATCGTTGGTATCACAAAAAATATTAATGTCATGACGGAAAGTAGAAAAACATTTACTTCCTCGTGTATTAAGGTGATTAAAAGTACATTTAGAGGATCTTGAAACATACTACAAGTACTTAGACATCTGTCTGGAAAAGTTAATGAAAAATATATTCTCTTAACTATTACTTGACTTGCGAACTCTATAACAAGTTTCTTGTTTGTACCACCTGTAATGAAGAGAAACGAAAGAAGGTATAATATTTCATTTCCCACATACAAAAGGGAATTTTTATTTCATATAAAACTAAATTAGTGATTTTGTTAAAGGAATGGATAGTAGCTCTATTTATTAAATTTGTACCTTAAACTTAACAAATTTTTTTTAAAGAATGAAAAAATTCGCATTTAATTATTATTATTATTATATATATATATATATATATATATATATATATATATATATATATATATATATATATATATATATATATATATATAGTTTTAGATATAGAGCGTTCCAACTTATAGAGAGTAAGGAAATAAACACTAGAAAAAAGAATCCAGAACTGAAACCCTTTTAAATACAGAAAAATAAGGAAAATGTTATCTTACGAAATGTTAATTCTAAAACTTCTATATCCTAATATAAATCCAAACATTGGTTGTTCTCAAATGAATAGAGAAACACGTTTCGACATACTAGATAGAGACTAAAATAAATATTAAATGCATTTAGATTTTAGAAAAAGTTATCAAAGGGTGATAATATTTAAAGTATCTTGTTATGGAAACAAATTTATGCTGAGACTCCTTTTCTCCTGTGAATTCTTTTTTCCTCCTAGTTTTAATATAAATTCTATGAGAATTCTACAATAAGACATTGTTGTTAAATACTAAATAAGCTATCAGCTAATATATTTAACAATTTTTAAATGAACATGTTTTGTAGAGTAAGAAACAACACATTTTGAATTAAAAGTAACATTAAACGTCAGTAAAAAACTAATATAATCTGATAGTTAATCTATCATTTTATAAGAATTCAAGGAAACATTTAAGAATAATTTTATTTTAAAGTATATTTTGATTGTCATTTCCTATAATGCAAATATTTTATGCAAATTTAACAATATATAAAATATTTTCTTAATGTATACTTTATTTGAATATTAACAATGACTTTAATTCAGGATTTTAAGGAATGGCATAAAAGTATATCATACATATTTATATGTATATATACATGCCAATTTAATGAAGAATTATTTTTAAACAATTTAAAGAATTTATTATTAAAAAATTATTTTATTAAAGAATTTATGTCAAATGTATTCAGGAATTTTTGAAAATTGCGCGAATTAAAATATAATAATGAAATTTTTTTATTTGGTGAACTTAAAATGGTATCTCAGAATGATTTGTGATAAAATCAAAATATAGCTTGATAGATAATAAAAATTTTATCATTATACTTATTCATACTGCAAACTTGAAAATGTATAACTTCAATTCATGTTTTTAATTATAAAAAGATTTGAGAAAGCAAAATTGAATGCTATTTTTAAGTACCCTAAGAAACAAAACATAACATTTAAGAAAACTGCATAATCGACCATATTTACAGTGGCAAGGTCTTTATTTGTGAGATAAAAATAATGTTTTCAAAAGCTAATTTTTGGTTTTTATATTGATCAAATTTAATATTTAAAATAAAGTTTTAAACTAAATTAATATTTAAATATATAATATAATAAACGTTGTGGTTAAAAAGTATATTTAATTAAAATATGCTATTAAAAATTAATAAATATATTGAAAATAATATTTCAAAAATATCTTGTTTTCCAAACTTGATCAATAGGAAAAGGTGGTAAAAACTTGTTGATTGATTTGTGCATTTTTCTTAATTAATTTAGTAAAAATTAAACCAAGTTCTATCTGTTCTCCATACTTTGTATTCGCCGAAGAATATAATTTCATTTCTTAAAGCTGCATTATACAGTTATATTTTGCTTTGAATTACAATCAAATTATTAAAGGGACGGAAAAATTGTTTTATTACATATGTTTTTATTAGAGAGAACTGTGTAAGTTTTTCAAAATTTAAGTAACATTTTTTTATCAATTACTGGAAAAATTTTTACGTCTTCTGTATTCCTAATTTTGATGCATTGAATGTTAATCCAGATATTGTCTTACCAATAGAACCAATGCAAAATTTAGCTAACCATTTAACAATCTTTCACCATAATGTAATATTCGGTTGAATTGAATACGAACGTATTTTGTGTTTGTAGTTATTTGCGCAGATACATCTTCAGGGCATTCATTTGTTTAGTCTTATTTTGTGCTGAACTAGAATAACTATTATTTCAATCCCTGCAAGAAGAAGCAAAAAAAATTTATCCTATTAATATACCTAATAATTATTCAAAATAAAGTAATTTAAAATTTCAAAATGAAGCACCTTTAGTTTATATAAAATTCAGAGATATCGATTGTTTAGTAGTATTTATTAATTTTGATTAAAACAGAAAAAGACAATTTATACGTTCTAAAGGATATTAAAATTAACAAAATTAAAGGAAAAAACCTTATTTACTAGGGAAATGGGTGAACATTAAAGATTTAGAACAATTGTAAAGTTATGTTAAAAACTGTTAAATGTTTTCAAAAAAAATTGCAAATAATGTAAATCTGTTGAAACATATCAGAAATTTAATTTTGAAATAAGTAATAACACTAAAATATGTAAATATTGAAAGCTACTTAAAAATGTAAGCATTTTAGAATTAATCTGTTAAGTTGACTGAAGCAAGGAAAGTTAATTTTACAATCAAATAAACCAATTCTAATCTCATAGCCTAAAAAATTTACTTTCAGAGATACATAATCTTTTATATCAAACATAACTTTGTTAATACCATTTGATAAAAGCAATGACAATTAAGATTTTCACTCATAGAAAGTTAAAACTACTTGTTATTTTAATGAGAATATTATTGTGATATATATACTATTCTTTTTCCTTGAACAATACAAGTCTGTCATCTAAATTAAGACATATTAGTACATAGTAACGAAAATACTGATAATTTCAAAATTTTACGTTCCTTAAGTGAATCTTGATGAAACTCTTTGCAATTCTGAGATAAAGCAAGCAAAGAGTTGTGCAATTCTGAGCAATTAAAGTATCATAGGTTTGGAAATAATAAAAACCTTTCTGTTTAAAACTATATTAGTTGAATGGAAAAGGCCTAAGCTTCAAAGAATTGTTAATGCTGTACTTAATTCATTAATGATAAATGAATACACATTTAATTGGCATGGGAAATATCATTTAACATTTCTTTGATATTTTATACATGGAGGCGAAATGCAACCAAATAATGATGAAATAGTGTATAAGAAATATTTTATATACCTTATTTTAGATTAATATACTTTAATAAGTATTTAAAGTAACTTATATATTCATTTGGCTTAAAATAAATGCACTTTGGCTTAAAACATGCATTTGTCACTAATAGTATCGCAAGATATTGATGAATGTCTTTATTGGTTTACTAACAACATCGGAACGATGGAATTTATTGTTGTTATTTCTAATATTAGATGCTGTAGCTAAGCAACACCATCTTCATAAAACCAAAGATGTCCAGGAGGTCCAACAATAGAATCAGATCTCTTAAAATCTCCAAAACTGTAAACTTTAGACAAATAAGAATATGATTGGGGGATGCTTGAACTGTTCCACACCAATAACATTCTAAAAAGAGCCCCTCATCTTGGTGAAAGGTAAGTGATTTGATATGGTCGTTCAAAAAGCGTGAGAGGGCCGTCTGCTGTTTTCTCGATATATTGGGCTTGTGGCACCAACGAGGTATTTTGCCAAAGTACCACGGGTGGACAGGAGGAACTCTACAAAGTATACTTATTTCCTTCCTTTTGTTTGAGGAAATTTCAGAATAGGTTAATTTAGAGCTGTCCTGCAAATTATCAGCAGAGGCAACCTTGGCCAAGTTATCATTACGATTTAATCTAACATGGGAGGGGACCCACTGAAAGTGTATTGAATGTCTTTTAGCAATCTGATTCAAAAGTTCTAGTACATCCAGGCTTGTAATATCCCCAACAGTCATCCAATGAGAGATATGCTGTATAGAGGCATGACTGTTCGATAAAATCCAAATATCTTTGAAGTCAGAGATCGTGTATATAAAATGTAATCCCCTGTAAATTGCCACAAGTTCAGACCTGAAGACGAAACAGTCATCAGTATTTCTAAGCTTAAGATCAATTATGCTATTAGGTGTCTCGATATGCACTCCCTTTCCAGATACATCTTCGGCACCCTTACTACCATCAGTGTACATTTTCAATGCCAAGATAGAGATGTCATGTATTGTCTCAAGAGCCATCTGTCTAGTGATTTCAGGAATATCTGACTTTTACACACCCTCGTCAAGAGTTCAGTCTGAAAATGTATACGCTCTGGAGTAAGCATAAGAAAAGATGTGGGCTTTAAAGAGTATGGCTCCACTTCACTTCATCGGAAAATATTCCCATCTCTCTAACCAAGGAAAAAGGAATATGTTTCTTTAAGCCCTTATTGTCTTGCAAAGAGTGCAGAAAGGCAGAAGTTGTATGCTGTTCCCTGAAACTATAAAGTTTATTATAATATTTTGCAAGTTAGAAGTTTCTTCTCATAGAAAGTGGTGGCAAACCATGGAATTTAAATGCCATCATCTCAAGTCATGCAATCCTTTTACTCTTCTGAAAGCATGAAAGTAATAAAAAGCATGTAATTAGAAATTAATAAAGGAAAACTTATAATAACTGTTACGTCTAGCAGCAGAATTTTGTTTTATTAATCCTAAAACAATACCGTATATAATTTTCAATTAGATTACTTCGTGGATTCATATAAATAATAAACTGTAGCAATAAACTTTTTGTATGTCAGAAACTGTTGTCACAAATCTTAAATTCTAAATTGGAAACAAGCATCACGTATGGTAGTCTCTGGAATGTTGTACATAGTTTTTACATCAAAAACGATTATAAAGAAGAAGAATCGTTTCTAATGTTAGAAGAAAAATCTTTTCTGATGCATAGACAGGATACCTAATCCACATTTATATAATTAAAAGACTAAAGAGTACTGTATGGCTTGAAATAATACAAGACATTATATAAATACAGTTTTCATATCAGATGTTTGACAACCATTATGCAATGTCTGAAACAAAGAAATAAGTAAAAAGCAAATGCAGATCGATATTTAAAAGGAGTCATTACACCTGGATGCCATTAACATTTTCTCCATTCTCTTTATTTCACAGTAAAATTCATCTATTTTAGAGTCTTGAATATTATATTTGGGGAGAACAAGATGAGAGCCAAGTTTGTTTAGCACAAGTTGAGATTCAACACAGAAATAATTACTCTGTAAAGTTTCGTCTGGAGAATGCCTGGTAAAATCTAGCATCTAGCAAATATTAGTGAAATCATATGAGAAGGGCTCATATTGAAGAGGGTTGTATAATACTTCATATCTTATACTTGTACAAATACATCAAGACGCGTTATAGAAAAATATTACTTAAATAACTCGAAGGAAATTCCATGGACAAATGGAAAGGCATATTAAATAATTCATCTTACAAAAAAATATATACTTACAAGGTATCTAAGAATGTTTTTGCCGTTTTCGCTTTGAAATTAAATTATATTAGAATAAGTATGAAAATTACTGTATAACATATTTGAGAGACCGATCAGTCGAGAGTATGAATATCAGTCTTTTATAGAATCAAATTCCCCACGGGCATTCATCAATCGTAACTCGAACAGTAGTCAAGAGAAATGGATGTGTCGAAGGAACTCGTTCTGTGTTGTTTGATTTCGATTCGAAAGTGAGCTTATCAGCTGCTATATCAAGTTGCATTTGGGGATAGTACTTTGTTTCAGATATTAAGATCTTAGTTTCACAAATTCAGGTAAGGAGATTTCTTCCCTTGCGATGAAGCTGTATGTGGACGACCATTGGCCATGGATGGTTAAGCCTCCATTGAAGAGGACAGAAGGGAATCGAGTTTGCGAGGCTTAGTGCCAGAAGCTGAGGCTTCTATAACTAATTTTGATACCTTGCAACTCGAAGGCATTGAACTCAAGTCTACCGTCCAACAGCCGCCACCTGCCTCGGTAGAGGAGCCACAGAATCATTCCTTGATGAGGCGAGAAGACTCGCCGGCACCCCCTCACTTAAATTGGCAGACACTCTCGTGAAAGATTTGTGTAACCATACCTTAACGAACTGTCAAATCCTATACTATTCCTCTACGTCCCAGCTGTCGACCGGACCATTGTCAGTGACACGCTGGTATTCCATCATTGGAATGTCATCCGACACAATGGACATTATCCTTTTCAAGACAGACCAGTTGCGCCGAACCAGGATGGTACTCAAGCTTTCGCTCTTGTACACCAGCTTGCTCCTTTCATCCGAGGTCCTGGCACAAGACAGATTGAAGTGGAGGCAATCCCCCACCACATTGCACGAGCGACATAACTCACTAATCGGATACCCTCGTTTATGAAAATATTCCGGTACACGTCCGTGTCCAGTCGCTATTTGGGCAACGATAGCATTACCGAGAACTCTTTTATCAGAGACTGTTTCGAAGAATCTGTAGGTTTGCCGACCCACTTCCTCGCTATCCCATCTCAGCTGCCATACACGCAGTGCTTACTTATGCAGCACCTTAATCAGGTGCGACCTTGGACGTGACAGGTCCAGCTTTGGTTCTGGTAAACTCGCAGCCTCTTTGGCCAGTATATCGGCTGTTTCGTTGCCGAAAGTACCTGCGTGAGCGCGCACATAATGCAAATGCATTTCTCTTCCACTAATGGCTTCCAGGTAAGAGTCCTTTACCTTTTTTACCAAGATGTTTTGGTTGTTTGGATTGACCAAAGAGTAAAGGGAGGACAACGAATTACTGTATAAATGACAAGTGTTGTTGCCCGAATGTATTTTGAGCCAGTCGAGTGACAATCCCAATATTTCCGCCTGAAAGACAGAGTAATCGTCACCGAGTCTAGCACCATACGTTTCAATTTCATGCCCAAAATACAAGATGGTGAGCCCTAAACCAATTTTACCATCAATGCCTGATCCATCAGTAAAGATCTCCAGACCCTCACCAGTTGGCTTTTTGCTGTCAAAAGGCACACTGTATCGCTCCACCGGGTGATATCTCAGAATGTCTACCCTTTGCTCTACATCATCTGGCCGCAGATTAATCTCGTTGAAGAAATATGGCCTGCTCTCCGCCAATACCATAAGCATTGCATACTCTATGCCTGCTTTAATGTCTAGTGGTAGGACACCCGCTAGTACTTGTACAGCAGCCGTAGAAACAGTCCTGTAGCATCTTGTGAATGCCATGAGTGCTGGTCTTTGAACACTCTGTAGGTGGTCACAGAAGGTCTTACATTCCAGTCTGTTTCCCCATGCCACTACGTCAAAAGAGCCATTCTTTCGGTTCCACTCCGATATAGGCGTTTGAGTAAGTCAGGATAGCGCCCGAAAAGAACCCTCGCCGTTCGTTGGAGTGCCATTGTGACGTTCACAACATTTTGCCTCACCTCCTTAAGATGGGAATTGAAGGTGAGCACGCTATCGCATTTTACACCCAGGAATTTTAGCTCCTGCACAGACTTTATGGAGGTTCCGTCCCACCTGAAGATGGGCGGTCTTTTAAGTTTCCGCTTTCTGGTGACCGTGAGGGCCACCATTTTGCTGGGATTGAATACCAGCTTAAAAGTCTTTTCCCATTTGCTGAGTGCATTGAGGGCAACGTCCGCATTTTTCTCGAGCTTTGCTCTTGAGTCACCAGCTGCGACCAGCAGCATGTCGTCAGCGAAGGCTATAAGCCTCATATCATCCGGCATGTCTAGTCGCAAAGCGCTGTCTGCAACTTAATTCCATAATAGTGGTCCACTACATGATCCCTGCGGCACTCCTCTGCTGGATTCGAAAACCAATTTTTCTCCCGAGCCATTATATATGATCTTTCGATCTTCCAGGTAGGACTTTACCAACATGTAAACATTATGTGTACATCGTACTTGACCGAGGAGGAACATAACACCAGGTCTCTACACGCTGTCAAAAGCACCTTAGACATCTAGTGAAATTAGGCTGACGTACTTTCCTGTCTCCTGAAAATACCTAATTGTGTCATGAAGACATACGTGCATTCGCACGAGCTACCCGGCCTGAAGCCATGTTGGGCAGGGTGAAGCGCCTGTGACTTCACCAAATGGTGGTAAATTCTTTGGGTTAGGAGTTTGTCCAATACTTTGCCCAAACTAGACAGTAGACAAATGGGTCTGTAAGATTGCGCCTCAGACGCGTTCTTTCCCTGCTTCAAAAATAGGACCAACTTGGCATGTTTCCAAGATCTTGGGAAATGCTTTAGAAAGAGGAATTTGTTGAACAGGAGTACAAACATTCCGGGATTTCTCTCGAAGATAGTTTGCACCACCTCGACCGGGATTCCGTCGGGTCCCGGTGCCTTTTTCTTTGCCATGGCTTTGACTACCGACCTGATTTCCACTTTTGTAAAAGGCCGATCGTCGCCTCCACTGCAATAGGAGTCTGCTATACTCCTCATGCCTTTTTGCTCTTCACTCTCTTGGTCCGATTCATCCACAGGGAACAAACCAGCTACAATTGTTTTTACGGTTTCCTCCTCGCTATTGCTTAGAGTTCCGTCAGGCAATTTGACGCATTGTTTGAAGAGGCCTCCATTGAAGAGGACCATTGAAGAGGACAGCATTGAAGAGGTGGCCATTGAAGAGAACAGCAGTCAAAATTGTGGTGAACACTTCAGACAATTCAATACCTCGGGCGAAACACTTCATTTGACTGGTTGAATAAAGTGTACAAGCTGCACAAGTGGGTTCCTCACATGCTGTAAGAAGTCAACAATGAGTAGCAGCCAATTTGTTGCTACATTCTCGCCACCGCAGTGCATCTATATGCAATCAAGGGCTGATTAGTGACAATAAGTGGGTCCTGTATGATGCTCTCAAGCGTTTTAAACATAGATTGTCATCCAAGGGCACTGTCCTGAATAGTGCAAGACCACTTATACACACATGCAGATTTATTCTTTCTGTTTGATGGACTTGCCATCAAGTAGTTCTCTATGATCTGCTACCAATGGGGTTAATAGTAAATTCTGGCCTCTACTCAATGAAATTGGAATGAGTGAAACAGAATTTCAACACAAGGTGCAGAAGTACAGTTGACCTAAAGGGTTGTAGTGTTCTTGGCCGATAACATGAGGCTGCAAGTCGCGCATGTCAGCATGAATAAAATACAATGCCTTGGTTGGGAGACTTTGTGCAGTTCTCCTTACTCATATGATATTGTATCATCTGAGCAGCACATCTTTAATTCCATCGATAATGATGTTATTAGAAATCTCTTCACCAATGAAGCAGGCTTGTGCCAAGCACTCATTGACTTCCTTGCTTCCAAAACTCTTGAGTTTTACTGTAAGGGCATTGTACAACAGGAGCTACATTGGCAGAAGGTGCTGGATGCCGATGGTAATTACTTTATAGATTAATAATAAGCTACACTTTCTGTAGGTCATTTTCTCTTGGGCCACTAAAAGCGGCAAGAACATTTTTGCTTACTTAGCATAATAATTGCAAATATACTGGAATGAACTCACATACAGAGTCATATATTTGTGTTCAGAATTAATTTAAGTTTTCCGATTTACTTTATAAAGAAAAATGGAATATACCTAATTAAAACAATAGTTTTCATGAAGAATCCTTATTAATTTTGATCAATAAAAGATAAAATATTATGTTAATTACTTTTACAAATAAAAATAAATTATGATAATTTTAGGAAAAAATACTAGGTAATATGAAAGATTTTGTAATTTTTATATCTTCTTAAAAGTATATATTTAAAAGTACCTTGAAATCATTTTAATATATATATATATATATATATAATATAACTATTTATATATAATATATATATATATATATATATATATATATATATATATATATATATATATATATATATATATATATATATATATAATATATATATATATATATGTATTCGATTACATTATATATTTTATTTATATATATATATAAATCACTTTAATATATATATACATACATTAAAGTGATTTCTTTAATAAAGCATACAAATCCTCATTAAAACATATATCATGTATGCATAGTTAACATTAAATATGAAATTCATTGGCAATTCTTGCAAAAAATAATGTATGAAATGAGACAATTTGATCACTTACATCAAAAAAGGAATTATTTATCACACCATTCCTTCTAAAACTAAGATAATATACGGTTCAATTTACGAAAATAGATCTTTTTTTAAGAATAGGATATTAATTCGAATGTTTACCTCATAAATATGTAAAAGATGAATTCTACATTTTATCTTTGGAACAAAAAATATACCTATTATCATATTAATCCAAAAACAAAAATACTGCTGAATTGGTTGAAGTCAATTAAGACTCATTTCCTAAGTTATGATTTTTCTTAGTATAAAGAAGGTTTTCTTAATTTATTTGTCAATAGAAAAAATATTCCATTTACTGATTTTTCAGAGATTAGAAAACTGTCATATTCAATTTTCAGAAAGAACATTTATTGAATTATGTTATTTGAATTATACGTCTACATATTGGTTTTTTTAGAAAAATTACCATTATTTTAATGGATTTAAAATTATCATTAAATGATGCATTATTTTTTGCAGAGATAAAAAAGAATTTTTCTTTCTATAGATCAATTTATAAAAAAATAAAATTTTAATATAAGATATTCGATTGCATTTTTATTATTTCAATACTTTCTTAAAATATTTTTAAAGTGCCTAATAAAGCACAGAAAAGTTTGGTTTATTAACAATTAAAATATATTGAGAAACTTATTTTCTAACCTATTTATTGTTATGCTTAAGTAATAGAAAATTTTCAAATAAAATATCTATTTTAATTACATGACTGAAATAATCAATTCAGAAAGTAAAAACTCAACATCCAATGATAAAGAAGCTCTTAATTTAAATTTAATTTGATATATCAAGAATTGGAATAAAATTGTGTCTCAAATCATTATCAGCCGAATGTTGAATTGTACGAAAAAAAATTAAAAGTACCTTGTTAAAGTTTCTGACTGATAAAAAGAGTCAGTTTATATGTGGTTGGATTCAGATAAATGTATTCTCAGAATGAATCCTTTATAATGAAACTTGTTTATTAAACACTTTAAATATGAAATTCTATATTAATTTAAAAGTAACCGCGACGCTTTAAAATAATTATTAAGTAGATCATTAAAATAAATTTTGAGATGCACTAGTGAATACAATTACTTGAAATAAATGAAACTAGAACTTAAAGGAATAAGTAAAGACTGTTTTTTTTGTTACGTTTCCTACTTTTAAATGAGAAAAACGTACAGCTGTTTTCTTTATATATATATATATATATATATATATATATATATATATATATATATATATATATATATATATATATATATATATATATATATATATATATATATATGTAATTGTTTCAATTACTCTCCACAAAACATAATAATTGTAGCTTTTTTCTTTTGACATTTCCTATTTTGTTTTATCTCTGGTCATGTGGAGGTCAGAATCCTTAATAATAAAATAGTAAGTATAACTACTTTATTACTAAAGATTCTGACACAGTTTATTTTGAACAACTGATGTATTTATTATTAGTTATGTGCGAAAGCTAACGGTGTTTCATTTCCAGTGTACTAAAATATTATACGGTGGGAATTATTGTGATCTTTAATGTTTAGTTAAGTAATGTTTAATACACAATTTTAAATTAATCTTTGACATTCCTTTGCCAGTGAAAATAAATTCTTTATTAACGGTTTTTTATATTTTGTAAGAATAAAGAAACAATAATGTTAGTAATACTTGATAATATTTACTTAAAATATCTTTTTCGTAGTAAATATGCATGCCATCTCTTTAAAAATTTCTTCAGATGAACAAAACTGCTGTTTTAGGGATGGATTAATGGGAAAGTTGAAAGGTGTGGAATATGTCAATTAGTGAGGGTGTGGTTGCACATAAATTAGAGAAGTTGACTTCTAATATAATCATCGCCATCAATTGATCATGGGTGATAGTTTAGCACTTCTTAAGATTTAGGAATTATTAGATCAAAGAAACACCCTCCATCAAATCTCTTAATCATTCTTCCAATTTTTTAAAAGCAAATGCATAAATAATTTTTTAATTAAAATGAGGCATTTCTCGTCAAAACATTCTTTCAGTAGAAATAATAAGAATTTATATTACTTCAAAATCTGCTATGTACTTCATACAATTGGATTTATTTTAAATAGAGAATATAACGAAGCTACAAGTGATTTTAGTTGCAATTTTTTTATATTTAAACTCAATTTCTTTAATTTCATATTCTAATTTTAAATGCACATAAGAGGATCGTGTAGGGATTGCTTATAAACTTCTCTTTGTTCTGTATTTAACTTAGTTTTCAGGAAAATAAAACTATTCTATTTTTATGATAGTTAACAGATTTAAAAGCAAAAGCTCTCTCTCATTTTATATTAATGATATAAAAAATAGAAAATGAAACATATAAAGTTAATAAGCAACTTATTGGCCAGTAACTATGATTTAATCTCCTTTATAGGCCACGAAATTCGGCAGGTACTTTACCCTTTTTATTTCACGTGAACCACAATCATATTTAGTATCATCATTTCAAAATGATTCGAAATATCAACTTCTAGTAATAGGTTGGATTCTTTATTTCTTTTTGCATGGCAATTTTAAATTTTTAAATAGAATGGTATTTTCAAGCGTCATAATAATATTAAATATAAGTTATATTTAATATGCCATTTTAAATATGTTTACATGATGTAAATATGAATATTGAAATTAAGATAAAAATAAATTAAAATAACCAGGGCTGAAATTCAAAGAAGGTTTAAGTTTAAGAACAGTCATCTTATTACCATAAACTTTTAAGTAAATTATAACTTTATCGATATATGAAACTATATAAAGTTTTAATGGCTAATAGCATTTTCCAGTTTTTTAATGTTAATTTTAAATAATGTTAACACATTTAAAGAAGGTAATACATTATTATAACGCATTTTGCCAATGTTCAAATGATTTAAAAATTAAGGTTCATTAAATATTTGATTGCATAAGAATGTAAATAATGAACAAATGCAAGTTTGAGTGAATAATAAAATTAATAATTTGGCTTTGGTTCGTATTTATAGTGGCTACTTTAACAATCAGTTTTTTAATATTAGATTAATTTTTTTTTATAAATACACTCAACTATGAATATAGAATTACTTTTCATTAAATGTTTTAAATGTTGCATTACATAAAAGTTACTTTAAAAATTAATTTTTTTTTATAAATACACTCAACTATGAATATAGAATTACTTTTCATTAAATGCTTTAAATGTTGCATTACATAAAAGTTACTTTAAAAATTAATTTTTTTTTATAAATACACTCAACTATGAATATAGAATTACTTTTCATTAAATGCTTTAAATGTTGCATTACATAAAAGTGTTATGAATAAAACGATTTTAAAATAAATATTTTTTTGCAGTTTAAAATAAACTTAGAAGATTATTTAAATTTACATCATTGATAATGGCTATAAGAAAATCGATCAACAAGAATGCGTTAATGTATTCTAAAATCAACATTATTTTTCAACATTCTTAAAAGAGTAAATATTTTCATGAACCTAGTAACAATATTATAAAAGACAATCTTTTAGTTATATATGTAGAATGTAACTAAGGCGAAGCAATAGCTTTAATTTCTCAACTCACTATTTCTATAAATTAAAATTTTTTCAAAATATAAAGAGAGTAAAACATTTTTATAACGAGAAATATATACCTGGAAGTGATGCGGTGAAAATAAAACGACAAGTAAAAAGTTTCTATAGCATTTTCCACATATATCTGAATATTTTTATGTGCCTATAACATAGTTAAAATCAATGGATTTAGTTTTGTCAAAATAGATAAGCAAAGATTTCTTTTTCAAGCTCTTGAATATTGATCCTATAAAAATCTATATTCTGGATACAAGTTTGTAAAGTTTTTTTTTTTTTTTTTTTTTTTTTTTTTTTTTTTTTACAGTAAATAAGTATTTGATGCACGAAATCCTTTTTTCTTTCAAATATTCTCTAACTTATTTTATTGAAATGGTTCTAGTTTTGGTCTCTGTAAAGCAGAAACGCATTTTCCATTTACTTGTAATTGGAAAAAATGTCTCCATTTAAATTGTAATATATAAAGCACTTTGGAATTAATTTTGGTATACAATAAATAAAATTCCCTGAAGACCAAATTTATCCATACATGTAATATTTTAAATAATGTTAATTTGTATTTTCTTATATTAAATATGTTAGCAAATTTAAAAGAATTTTAAAAATTAATATTTTTGGGTCTGAAAATTTTCAAAAATTTATAATTAGTAAACGTTGGTTGTATGAACTAATTAACTATTATTCAGTAAATTCATATACATTAATTTTAATAAATGGCTTGCAAAAGTTAAATATTTTATACATAAATACTAAAATTCTTTGATAAGTTCAAAATTTTTGACTTAAAATATTAGAAGTAGATTTTAAAAACAAATAATGAAAACAGAATAAATTGAAATTCGTTCAAAAAAGTAAATAGTGTTATTTTTTGTTCATTTATTTATTTATATATATATTATGGGCCCTAAAAAATTTTTATTTTTCCTTCAACAAAATTGAGAAAAGTATCCAAAAGCATGGTTTTATTTTTTAACTTAATTTCATGATTTGACATAAGGAACTAAAAAAAAATCCCTGAAAGTTTATTTTTTTAGTTTATTCCCCCTCAAACATCAAGCAAATATAATTCTCAAAAAGTCAAGAATTCCGTTTATTGGATTTCACAAGCAGAACGTTAAGATTCTTTCCCTAACTCCTTTTATTGGCGAAGCAAATTAGTCAAACAAGTAGATGGATTCCTTTGAGTGGATGCTGGAGTCTAGTACTTTATGGTAAGCAGCAAATCATATTATCCTCTTGTAATTATTTCCAGAAAACCAATTCTTGCTTAATATACGTCGGTTCCTTCTTGGTTCTGCAAATCCAATTTGCATTAAAGTTGTTTCACTAGCTAATTATTTAGAGATCAGGGAACAATTGAGATTTCAGAAAGATATTTTTATTTTATTTTAAAATAAGAAAATGAAACTATATATCAACCCGACGGAAACATTATTTCTTACAATACTATTAATTAAACAATTACACTATGTATTAAATCTATACATTTTACTCGGTATCCTTACTTCAGTAGTAAAATGCCTTTACTTTGTTTTCAGTAATTGTGTGTGTGAATGCTATCATACTTAAAATAAATAAGTTTAATTGTATATATACTATTACATTTATTTAAAAATTTAATTATATACTGTAATATATTTTAAATGAATTTTTTATTTAAATTTGATAGAAGACTTTTCGACTTTTCATTGTAGGCTCTCTCTCTCTCTCTCTATATATATATATATATATATATATATATATATAGAAGATAGATAGATAGATAGATAGATATGACGATTATTCTGAAATTTTTGAGATACGTGCAGACGAGAATTTACAAAATAAAAATAACATTTTAATTTTAAAATACAAAGTATTTTAACACAGAAGACGATTTTTTACAGACTTCAACTTGCTCAGCATAGAATAAATTTTAAACAGAAGAGAAATGGATTGACGCCAGAACATTTTCGCGCTATGATTTTCTAAGATATTAAAGCATGATTAAATAAAGAAGAATCCGTTCACGGTTGTAGTTAGCATTTGGTGATGAATCTCCAGCTCATGTTACTGTATTCAGATGGTTTAGAGAATTAAAAAGAGGTCGCAATTTTCTTCAGGATGAAGAACACACAGGTAGGCCGCCGTCGACAGTAATCCTGGATAATGTGTCTGCCATAAGAAAAATGTTAATGGATGATAATCGCTGTAACTATAAAATGATACAGAAAGAACACAACATTGCATCCGCAGCCATTCACAAAATCCCCATAATTTAACTGAGCACCAAAAAGAGGAGCGTGTCAGAGTCAGTAAAGAAACACTTAAATTGCTAAATGATCGAGGCCACCGCATAATTTCTAAAATTGTAACAAGTGATGAAACGTACATACCGTTTTTTGACTTTGTAACATGTCAAGAAGTCAAAGTATGGGTCTTTGAAGATGATCCCACGCCAACAATGGTGAAGAAACAACGCGCATTAAAAACAGTATTGTATGCCGTTTTCTTCAGAAGTACGGGATTGGTCAAAGCCATCAAGCTGGAAGGACAGAGGACAGTAACAGTAAATGGTATACCACTACATGTCTTCCAGAAATTCAACAAGAACTGAATGTTAAGGGACTAATGCTTTACAATGACAATGCATCTTCACATACAGCCAGATTAACAGTTGAGTTTCTTAAACAAAAACAAATTAAAGTGATCGAACATTCGACGAATTCACTTGATCTAGCTATGTGCGACTTTTGGTAATTATTTAATCTAGAAAAGAACTTTATGTCTAAGAACTCTTGGTTATTCTTTAATCTAAAATGAACTTGGATGTCGTTTTTGTTCAGAAGAAGAGATTGATGTGGCTATAAATGCATTTATTTCATCTAATCCAAAAGATGAACGGCTTGAGGCATTTAATCTGCGGAAAATTCGTCTACAAAAGCGCATTGATGCTGGATCAGACTATTTTGAACAGACCGAAATTTTGTAAGTATAATTTTAAAAACCTAGTTGTATCTCAAAAATTTCAGTGTTGAACCTTGTGTATATATATATATATATATATATATATATATATAATTATAAAGCAAAAAATGTATACAAATAGCAAAAAATATAAATATATATAAGAATATAAATATATATAAAAATACAATACAGAATATACAATACAATAGGAAATCTAGCCAGCGCAAAAGCAGCTAAAGAAAGATTTGCCAATATAAATAAGATAAAATATGAAAAATATGAAATTGGAAAAACAGTGAAATATAAATAAAATAAAACATGAAAAATATGAAAAATATGGAAAAGCACTGAAATATATGAAACAGATGAAAAGTATAATGCATAGGGGCCACGTCTTCATCAGGAGGGAGATGGCCAGCTATGCTGAAAGAAAGAACACTCTTTTCTGACATGCTCAAAGGACAAATGTCTAAAGATCTTCGAGCAATTCCCCCAAAGAGTGTTCGTATTCAAATAACCTAGGTTAAAACATTTGAATAAATATAAATGCAGAAAATTAGAAATACCTATAAATTAAACACAAATGCAATTAGAGATACTCATATAAATGAAACATACATACAGTAAAAATTTAAATACATAAAGCCAAAGTCAGCAAATCAGATGGGATTTATACATGAAAATAGTATGAAAGTTGCCAAAAGTAATTTTAAAATTATAGTAAAGAAGTGTTGCCAGTTGTAATTAGATTAAATTTAAAATATAAATGTAGGTGTTTTAAGGATTCTTGTAATAACTTCAATGCTTGGGTGGCCCTTATGTAGTTATAAAAACTACGCATTACTTCAATCTTACAAGCGATTCCCTACTTCCTACATATTTTAAAATAAAATTAACTGGAATATTATTATTTTTTAAGTGATCTATCAGTCGTTTAATTTGATTTTTAGTAGATTCATGGTTGTTGCAAATATTATAAATGCGATTAAGTTCATTAATTATAACGTTTCTGTATATTTTTAAAGAAATATTTGAGTTCCAGGATATTAACTTATTAACATGAAAATTAAATTGATTTGTTTTGTCGAAGACATCAATATATGTAGTAGAATTATCAATAGTGATAAATAAATCCAAAAATTCTGTTTTAGTATCAAATAAATTAGTTTTAATTAGAGAAAGCTCTTCAGGATAAATAGTTTTAAAAATATCTTGAAATTTTAAATTGTTAAAAATATAGAAATCATCTATGTATCTGAAAGCATAAGGATATTGATAAAAGAAGTTTTTTTCGAAATAATGTAGAAATAAATTTGCTAGTGTGCTGGAAAAGTTTGATCCCTGTGGAATTCCACAATTTTGAATAAAAATATTTTCACCGTTAAATATATAATTGTTATAAATACACATTTTAACTAGATTATTCCAATATTCAAAATTAATATTTAATAATTTTCTATAGTCCTGATAATAAATGTGTAATACGTTATTTAGTTTATCAATAGGAATACTTGTAAAAAGGTCTTTAAAGTCAAAGGAATTAACACTATGAATTTTATTTTTTGATAAGAAATCCAAAATAGGTTTATTGTTATTAATGATCAAAGTAGTATCTGATTTAATAATATAGTCTAGTATAATATTAAGAATTTTAGCAAAAATGATTCCAGGTTTATTCATGTACGATTTCAGTGCTTTTCCATATTTATTTTTCAAGTTTTATTTTATTTATATTTCACTGTTTTTCCAATTTCATATTTTTCATATTTTATCTTATATATATATATATATATAAGTACATTGCAGGTTCTATATATATTATTCTAATATTGAAGTACCAAGTTCCAATTTTATTACTCTCATGGTGTGACAGTCAATTAATCAATTTAATATATTATTAAGAATGACTGACAATATCAAAAGGGAAATATAAAATTTTAAGAAATTCAATACATTAATCACGGTAAAAAATTACTTCATATTTCAATATCAAATCATTGTTTGCCACTCATACTATTTTCTTGGTCAGAGTACCTGACTTCGGATAGGGAAGTACTGGGTTTGAATTCCGGTACAGACATGGATGTAATTTCTCTCTATACCTCTTTCGCTTGCCTTTGTCCTTCCCTTGTGTGAATGGGTATGAATGGTTCTCTACCCTATAAACAGGTACATATGGCAGGTGTGTAGTGCGGAAGTCGGACACAGTACCATATTACGGTTCAGATCCCTTTTTCAGGTGAGCAGATCGCCGCATATTGCTAGCTTAACTGGCCCAAGACAGCAACAAAAATTCATTGTTTCACTATACTTGTTTTTGTTTTTGTTCTCAGTATTGTTAAACTGGTTTTTGATGGTCTAGTGATGGTTTTTCTTTTCTTACTATTTCATATTTATGAATAAATTGTTTCCTCTTATTTTAATCTCAGTGTTCTTTATGCTAAACAATACGTTATATCATGGGACATTTTCCATAAGAAGCCTTTAAAATTTCTAAAATAGACTCTGAAACATTAGAAATACTTTTATAAATCCTTTAAGAACATTTATCTTAGTAAATAACTATATTTTCTTGCAACAATAAGTACGTATTGTAAATAGGTATTTATTTTTCTTCACATTGTGTAATTATTTTTCCCTGCCGAAAATAATTTTCTTTTTAATCAGTTTTTGCATCAAAATGTTCTAATCCCAACAAAATAATTTGCATTTTTTATACCGAATTTGTTTATTATTTATTTCTGCCGGTAGATTTTTTTTATACTGTTAATGACTTCGGATTAAATAGCAATAAAATAATAGCTAAAAGTCTCTAATTTTTAAACAACATCATGTTTTAAAATATTTAGAAAATTTATTAACTCTGAGGAATCTTTTGATTGTTTTAAACAAGTATTAGTACTACAAAAAGCGATATAAATTAACTGCTTCATTAAAATATATTACTGTTTATTTTAATCGAACTAATACAATGTTTTTGCATTAAATCTTAATAGAGTTATTTATAAACAATGACATAAAATGTAGAAATAGCTAATTCATTATGGTGCTTAAAATAAAAAAAATTCTCATTTTATATAATTATTTTATTTTAAATATAAGAGAAATCAAATTTTAAAATTATTTTATTTTAAATATAAGAGAAATCAAATTTTAAAATTATGTCATTTTTAACACAAACGTTTGCATAAATTTTAATAATGTTCCTTGCATTCATTTTTGACTTAAAGTTTATTGTTAAATACTGATTATAATGTTTATGTTTATGATCAATTTAAAAATATTTTAACGATGAAATAAGAAATTTAACTAACAAGAAAATAAGCAAAACATTATTTACTTCTTTTTATACAGTCAATATGAAGCAGTGTAAAATTCTTCGCGTGCGTGCTTCACAATTTTTCTTTGTAAATTGTTTCATAGTGTCATCAAGAAAAATTGCAAAAGCACTATCAAATATTATTAGCTGAAGTGCAAATATCCTAAAAATGTCAAACGTCGGTAAAATATCTGTTAAAAACCAAAAAATATCAATGCATATTTTTACTGATTATACTGATAATAAATAAAGAAAGAAAACACCTTAATTTATTAAAGAAAATATTTTTGTATAATATTTAGTTACAAAAAATGTTTAACTTAACAAAGCCTTATACGAATTATATAGAAAATCAGTTTTTAATGTGATTTGTTATGGTTTCATATCAATTTGGAAATTTCATATCAATAGAAAAAGTATTTGACTTTGAGTTTGTTATTTAAAATGTATAAATTTTTTTTTCAAAAATACTAATGAAAAAAATAAAAGTATTTTTGCTAACATAATACCGACAGTTTCTATCTGATTAACGTGATTTGCTTAGTAAATTATTGTCAATGCTTTTTAAAAGTATTGATGGAATTTACTCATAATGCAAAAAATATCCATACTATGTAGAAAATAATTATAAAGACTTTATCTGACTTGAAGCAAGTAATTCTTAACTTTTAAAAATAAGTAAATAATTATATATTTACTGAAATAAAGCGCTTAACACTTGAACCTGTTTTAAAGTTCTTGAACACTCCGTTTTGTAAAATAAATTGCATCCTGGGAGCACTTCTCAGAGAAAATGGGCCCTATTTACGTGTATCAAAGGAAAACCGTGAAATTTTTTTTAAAACTTCAACCGTACAAACACCCATTTAGAAGTTAGAAGCACAACTTTTGTCTTCAATAAACTGGTATTGAAACATAAACCTTTCGCACAAAACAGCATTGAACTACCATTAAGCCAAAGTAAGCAAATTCTGAAATATTTTAACCGAATCAATTATGAATAATAGATTACATGAAAGGAATTACAGATTCGGAATACTGTATATGAATTAAATCTAGAAATATATACAAATATTTTTAAATTAAATAATACGTGAAAATAAGTGTGAATATTACGAAAAAATATCAGTTATTTATCATTTATTTTAACAGTAATAATTCAAAATCAAACTTATGAAAATTTTAGATTTTTTAAAAATTATTTGCGTTTGTGTGAATAACTTTAAAGTAAGATTTCTTTGAATAATTTCAGAAAAACATTTGATAACAAAATACACATAATTCTATTGAGATAAATAATAGAAACTATTATAAATCTGTACTTCAAAAGAAATTATTTTATAAATTATTCTAACTCTTCGATTTTGTAGTATTCAAATGTTATCTTTACATAATTATGGAAACTGTTACCTAACAAAATTTCTTTCGCATAATATGTGTTTTAATTACTTAACAACTCTTTACCCATTTACCTTCGCGAATTTTGAATGCAATTAAAATTTTATAAATATAAATAATTTATCTCAAAAATAATTTTAAAGATAGTTTGAATTATCAATATTACTTTATTTATTATTGCATATTTTTATCACTATGTAAAAACTCAATAAAAATTTAAAATTTGTGTCGTGGAATAAAAATGTATGATGACTAAATTATATATATGAGCAAATTCATCACACTGAAGATGCACTGTTAATAGCACAGTAAGAAATATCATATAAAATAGAAAATCATTTCGATTTAAACTTAATCGAGTTATACATGAATTAATTTTTCTCAACATAAAATTTTCTAAATAATTTTAATTAGTTGAGTTTTACAATACCATTGGAAATTAATTAATTTCCATAAGGTATACCAATGGCTTATAATCATAAGCAATGCACTAAATACAAAAAGAAAGAATTCTGAATATATAATTTTACGTAGTAATGAAAATTAATTTATATAATACCTAATATCTATAACATTAGACCTTTATGACTTAATTTGTGATATTAAGATTTATTCTGAAAATTGTTTTTAATACTTTTATTGAAATTTTTATATTTTAATAAATTTTATTTCTTATACTGTCAGGTTTTTTATATATTAAATAAAGTTTCATGCATAAGCAAATGTTCTACTTTGATTCAGCAACTTCTTAACAAATTTATTTCAAATATCTATACTAACCCTATTATTGAACTTTAATGTAGTTTTGAACACATACTGTAATACAGTAAAAAATCGTTACATTTTAATATATTTCGTTTCTACAAAGTGCTATTTATCAATTCAATCAATCTTATAAGGAATTCAAATTTACTTAATCTGTCTGTGGCCAGGAAACCAATAACGAAACAAGAATCCACTTGCCAAGACGCAAACCGTAAAATATATTGGAGAAATTTTTTTTCCTTTAAAATATCCAACACGCAAATCACGTAGGCCGGGTATGTGAATACCAACAATCCAATAAATTTCTTTTTGAAATGCTGAACATGGCAATTTAACATTTACTTAATAGAAGAAAGAATGGGTGCTTGTTTGAGAAAAAAAATAACAGTTTATTTGCTTAAAAGGCAGGTAAAATGTAGTTTGGAGAGAAGAAATTTAAATAAATATACATATTTAGATCCTGGTAAAATTCAAATAAGATTTATATTTTCGTTTTAAATTGAGGAAATACTTAAACTTCAGATTCAAAATAGTCTGGGTACAATTTGTTGTCTTCTTTAAATTTTTATTTAAAGAAGACAACAAATTGTACCCTGAAATTAAATTGTAATCTGAAATTATTGTAATCTGATTATTGTTATCAA
Organism: Latrodectus elegans; assembly: GCA_030067965.1. Lineage (NCBI taxonomy): Eukaryota > Metazoa > Arthropoda > Arachnida > Araneae > Theridiidae > Latrodectus > Latrodectus elegans. The sequence goes on from CM057820.1 coordinate 107,493,231, forward strand.
ATTGTAATCTGAAATTAAAAAGTAATTACATATTTTCAACATTTTTCTTACAAAATCGAAAGCGTGTTGTTGAATATGGCATTTTATATATTATGTATGCAATTTATAATTTCTGAAAAATAAGAAAACATTCATACACGGGAAAAAAGATAACTTATTCACAATTAAATTTGCATTCAAAGGTGATTAAGTGTGTGTGTATGAGTTGAGTAAATAACCAAACTTGCTAGATTATGGGGATTTATGAAGCTCATGTGAAGGATAACATTCAGATACACAATTTAATGATCATTAATCCCATAGATTAATAGACTGTCCTCTCCACAATGTTATTTCAATTAATGTTTTCTAAGCATATCAAATGAGCATTTGCTCAGTGATGATAAGGATTTTATTCTAAGACATAAAAGTTTAGATTCTTGGCGAGATTCATTTAATTGAAAGATTCTTTTTGTGCGAGTGTAAAGATAATTTCAACATGAGAATACAAAGCAAATGGAAGAAAGCGAGTAAAAGAAATTCAATGATAAACATACAGGATACGCTCAAAAGATTCAATATCTATTCTCAAAGTTTTGGAATATAAATATTTGAATACATATATATATAATTTAAATATTTCTTAAGGCTGACCAATGGCTTAGTAGTTAGCGTCCCAGAATCCAGAGCTGTATGTACCGGGTTCAAATCCCGGTTCGGGCATACATGTTACTTTCACTCTGTATTTCTCTGTCCTTTCTTCGGAACTCATGCAGAGATGATTCCCACTTTTTAAATAGGTTTGTGGGGTGGTATGGCGTGTGTAAAGCTACTCGCCTCCGTGATTTGGTTCCCATGTGCCCACTGGGTAACGACAAATGGGTATCTCTTTCCGGTTAGTTATCCGAAACCCAGTTATTATAAAAACTATTTTTTAATGAATTTAACTTATTCATTTTTCATTGTTTTGAAAAATTAATAATGATTTCAACTAGATCTTGCTAATATAAGAGGAAATTAAACAAATAAACAAGTTTGAGACTACAACAAATATTTAGATGAAATTGGTACTTAAAATTAATTGTCATCATTGAATAATAAATTCTTAAAGTATTTAGCTTTAAAACGAGAGCAAAATGAATGCATAAAGACAGGGTATATGAATTTTCATTTTTTTGTTGGATTTATATGAAATTTAATCTACAAATGGCTTCTAATATTCTGAAAGGTAATTAAATTAGTCGTCATATTTATTCTTTCATAAATCTAAGTGAAAAAAATGAGAGGAAGCAATACAAGACAATTTCATGAACATTGACTAATTAAAATGAAATTTCACAGTAATTTTCTTATCAATTTAAAGTATTAAACATTCTTAGGAATTGTTACAAGGCACTCTTTATGTAAGTAATAATGAAAAATTATTTTATACGATTATAAAACTGCTTGGTATAGAAACTTTATACTTCATACGAAGATTCTAATTTAAAATTCCTATTCATAGTTAATTAATTTTTTATTTGATACTTTCGCTTATATACCTCTATTATATTTAAAATATCTGAAGTGTAAAAATTAATTAAAAAGGAGCATAAAATAATAATTTATTGTAATTATGATGCACGAATTCTAATATTCATTTATTTCTTGTTTTCATCGTGAAACTAACTGCTCGCATGTAATGTTTAATTTCCTCCAAATATTTCTCAAAATTTTCCTTATTATTGGTTACGTTGCTACGAAATAAATGATCTGCCTAAATATGAATTTTACAACTTCACTAAATGTAAATTGAAAGATAGTGCAGGTGAGCACAAATGAAAATTATTAAAAGGATATATTAAAAAGATGAGTTAATGGAATTTAAAAATGAACTTTCTAAATATCATTCAAATTAGATGTTAAAGTTTCACAATTTTTTCTTTTAAAAATGAAAAGTATGGTAGGATTTTATCAAACATGAATTTTATTGCACTGAACAGTAATATCACTTCAAAAACTGCTATTTTTCTCTCGGTAATTATTAGTATAAAAAATAAAAATTTCATAGAAATATTAAACATTCCATGTCCTAATTATTTTCTTATTTAAACCAAAAATGGTTATGATAATTTTTCATAAAATTAATTCTGATTTCCGGTTTGTTTGACTTTGAGGGATGGGTTTTATAAAGATTTTTGGTAGGATTTTTTATTTTATAAATTTATAAAAAGTATTTTATATTTTTATACATCAAAGTAAAATCATGTTTAATAATGGAAAATAAAATTCAATTTATGTTAACAACTTCCATTGATATTCTTAAATTTTAATTTATATTGCAATTTAATATTTAAAAGAAAATATTCCTCAAATCGAAATGCATGAAATTAGAGTTGAAATACAAATTGAAATGCATGAAATGTATTTATAATTACAGATAAAAAACCCCAATTTTAAACCCCAAATATAATAATTTAAATTTAAAACAATAATATTTATAATTCTTTTTCTCCTTGTGACACACAAAATCAAACGTCATATGATATAAATTTTGTACTTTTCGTTCATGAATAAAATAGATAAAGGATTTCATTTTTCCTTTGAATTCATTCAAATAAAAAAATTCGTGTATGTGAGAAATATTTTTGAAATATAATTTATTTAATGTTTTATATACTTACTAATAAATCAAAGAAGTTTAAAATATGCATTTAAATAACTTGGAGTGTACACATATGTGAATTTTATAGGAATATATTTTAGTTCAAACAACAAAAAATAGCTGCATAAATTTCTTCTTTACGAAGCGAAATTTAATATGTTGTTAATTGTTTAATTGCTAATCTATCGTCTTATCCATTAAACTTTGTCTTCATTTAAATTAAACATTTTGAGATTATTTTTAAACTAAAATAATGAATAGATCCCCAAATTGTTTTTGTTCATTCTACATCATAGTAACACATAACTTATTTTATTGGAAATTCTTTATTATTTTTGTTCCATTATTCAAAAATTTGACTTAAAATGTTTGGATATTCTGTCTTGAAAACACATTTTTATTCCTAATTAGTTATTTATTTTTATAAAAAGAATTGTAACATTTTTTTATTAAAAGTAATTTAAAACAATATATAATTTACTCATGGTCTATAAATGGAATATAATACATAAGATGTGTAGGTAAAATGTAGTTAATTACTCATAAATTTATATTTAATGTCAAAATAAGTTTTTTTTAGTAATTTTCATAAGAGACTATAAATGCATTTCTAATGAAAAACGAAAAATTAATTTTTCAGTTATTAAGGACAGATATTATTGTCTTACAGAAACGACTTATTTTATTTAAGAAAATTAATCAAAAATTTTTAAGTAATATCGATTTTCCATAGGGTATACGTTTGGCATGGAAATAAAATCTTGCCATCAATGTGAACTATAAAAAATCATTCTCAATTATTCATAAAATAATTTATGATTTTATAAGTTTACAAAAGCATTTGCCATACTCTAGTAATAGGCAAAGAAAAATATTCAGAGTTAAATCTTAATTTGATTATTTTGAAGGTTATTTTTAAAATTTCACTTTTTTACTAGACATATTGAATGTAAAATTTTCCATGAAAAGATTAATAATTAGAGAGTGTAGTAAATTGAATTCTATTCCCCTACTTATTTTGAAAATATCTATCTTGAAAAAAGATAGTTATAAGAATGTTTTTCAATGTTTTATAAATTTATTATTTAAACGCATTTTTTAACATTTATTGAAAATTCTATCTTTATTCTTTACTCGTAAAGACTATAATAACAACTATGCTACCTTTTAAAACTGAAAATGAAGATTAATAAAAACATATGAAAGAGTAGTAAGCAACCATGCGTTAAAATTAAATAAATTCTGATTTTAAGTTCAGAAAGTGCGATATGGTACGTTTTTATTAAATATAGGGAATAGCCTAACAGCAATAGGCAGCTGTTAGGCATTTCAGCATTTACCACGTAAATTGCCTTCTAGGAGAACTTTTAATCTGTGATAGCCGTATTCGTGTTTCAACAGATAAGAAACCTAGAAAATTCCCAAACACTCACACCGGCATATGTGTATACAAAACTCAGGTATGTAACATCTGTTTGTCGTTGTTCAACAAACCTGGAACCTTAAGCTGTGAAAAACTATATCCTACCACAAGTTTATGGTGAGACCTTGATAGTCTGCATTTGTTTCAATAAATTGATCTTTAAATTAAATGTAGTTGTTCGTAAAAGTAATTTTAAATAGCGTAAATATAATTTGAATGAAATTGCTTGTTACTTATTTAGCTTTAATGTCATTCAATAGACAATCTAATGACATTTCAATGTCCGCCATTTAATTGCCTTCCCGGATATGAGGATTTTTCTTAATTGATCGTATCCACAAATCATCACCAGTGAAGAATCCCAGAAAATTTCCTAACATCCAACTCAATAAACATACTACAAAAGGCAAAGATGTAACATTCATCTCCGTTCCCCAACATTATCTGGGATTAAGCTCAATACCTTCTGCATTAAAAAGTATTGTCTTAATGTTATGTCGATAATACAATTTATACTTTTTTTACGATCCAAAGTTATAAAAAGTTTCTGCCATCCAATATTCCTTTCTTCCATGATGTGGCTTTCCAGTAAAAACTTTCTTTCACTTTAAAATTATTTCCGACAAAATAATATTATTTTTAAATTATTTCACTCAAAGCGGCTTAAGATATACTTGCCATTTTTTTTAAAATCAGTTCAACATTGACAGCATTTTTGAGTTTAGGAATGATTCTAAGTAAATAATAGCCTTATTTCAATTCTGCGGCAAAAGTAATAAAAGCAATAAAATAAAAAAAGCAATACGAATATTCACGCAGATGGACATGCAAGCAAAAAGTAGAAGCCAGCCTCACTCTACCATTATTTTATTAAAGTTGAGGTCCAAACCAAATGTTCTTAAGAAAGAAACTACTCTAATCATCAAAAAAGAACTTCTAAAAGAAGTGAAATGTAATCGTAAGAAAAGTTAATAAAATTATGCAAAAAAGAAAATAAACATTTTTAGATCAGATTTTTTAATGAAATATAAAATTTTCAATAATTCTGGAAAAATTCGAAACGATCTTTCATAATATAAAAGATTGCTTACATATACTTATAACATATAATTACAGATATAAATTCATGCTGATTTCAGTAATAAAAATACGAATAATTACTCTTTAATATTATGAAAATTGTCATAGCCTTAAATTTTTTTAATTCAATAGCGCATTAAAATACACTTGAGAATTAAAAAATAAATTCATAAATGATGACCAGTAGTCCAGCAGCGCTGATTGATGTCTAAGGGAAAATAAGCCCAAATAGGTATTAACAAGCCTATTTCTTCATGGAGATCACACAAAGTACAAAAAGGATCAGAAAACACATTGATATGACGTAGATATTTTTAATCATTCTTGGCCAGATATCGGATGAAATATGGAAACAGACTTTAGCTAAGAGAGTCTAGCCATTGAGAGCCACTGAGAATATGCTTAAGCCATTGTGTTTATTGAAATTACAGCTCTCAAATTCTTAGAGGAAAGTCCTTGCAGGCATTCTTGACTAGGCATTTGACTTTATTAAAATGAAATTTGGAATTAATTTTCTGGAAGATTGAGGAGCAAATCAAAAACTGTCGCCTCATTTTCCTAGATTCCATGGTGGGCCGTAATCTATTAATGAATTTATATATTATAATTACTGATAAACTAGTTGAGGAGATTTAAACCACTATCGATGGTTAAAGATCGAGAGCAATGCTGACATTAATTGCTTCAAGTGTGGCGTCTGATTCAGATAATAATATGTCTTTTGAAAATGAGTCTAGACTTGAGTGATGTTACAACAAAGCCTGGTAAATAAGCACAATCTGCCCATTGAAGGTAAATATATATTCTTAGCCCTTCCTCCACCGAGTAAAAAGATTCTGTTGTCTTTTCTAATGAGTGAAAATTCTAAAGAGTGAGAACCCTTAAAACTGCTTCACTAGTCACTGTATTTGAAACATTTTTGACCAAATCAAAGTGAATAGAAAACCCTTTGTCAACAATGAGGTTAAAAATATGAGAGAAGATTCAGACACAAAATTTAAATCTAACTTAGATATAATATCAGCAACTTTCCGCAGAAAATCATTTTGTGTGTTAACTTAACAAATATTAATTACATTAGAATAATAAAATTTTATTTTGTAAGATAATAACGTAAATTAGTTCATTTAAATTGAATAACTTTAATAGAAATTGACTTGATAAAAGGTCCTTTTATAGAATCACTGAACACACATGATCTTCTTTGAACTCTTTAAAATTAGTAATTTCTTGTAAGATTTAGTTACAATATTTTTTATAAATAAGGTGCAAGTAACCAAAATTTTTTTCAAATCTGTCAAGGCGCGTAGAGGTTCTTGTCACGGCATTCTTTTTTTTTTAACTCTATTCCAAATCTTTTTTCAAAAAAGCAAATTTTATGAAGATAATTAATTTTTTATCTGGTAAGAAACATTATATGCCAAAAGTTGTTCAAATCCAATCCATCAATGCACGTTGAATAGTCTAGCACGCCACGTTTCCTTTCCCTAATTTCACATCCTTTTGGGTGCGGCTTTCAACATTTTGTAAACGTAAAACTTCCTGTGAATTTTTATAAAATAAAAGTAAGGGCGAAATTTATTTCGATATATATATATATATATATATATAATACACATTATATATATATATATATACATATATTATATATATATACATATATATATATATATATATATATATATATATATATATATATATATATATATATATATATATATATATATATATATATATATATATATATATATATATATATATATATATATATATATATATATATATATATATATATATATCACAATGGAGCAAAAATAGTCCTTAACGAACTATCATTTTTCATCAGAATGTTAAAATTAGCAAGCATTTTATTAAAAAACTATAGCTTGTTTCGTTGAATTTAATGTTATTTAGCTATTGACAATTAATACCATATAATTTACTATATAAAATAACCTATTCATTAAGTACTTTGAATCAAAAAGAAAGAATATTGGAAATATGACAAAAACATCAGTTGAAAAATAATTGTTATAAGTTGTCATATTAAACTTTTATCTCATCGAAAATTTCGATGCATAATTTCTTAATCTTTTGCTTTTAATTTTGCATTTAATGATAAAGTTTTAAAAAACATTCTTTTAAAAAATATTTTAAATAAACACTCTCTTTTCTTAAATAATCCAAGTAAATTTTAATTATTATAGACAACTTTTTCATTGAATAAATTTCTAAAAGTAAACACACAAGGAAAACATAAAAAAATTTTTTTTAAAAGATGACTTGTTTATCTTAATAGCGAAAAGTCAACTGCTGAATTATTGTTTAAACTAATTGCATAATTCAAAGTGAACTAAAAGTAATAAATATAATATGGAAGCAAAAGACACTAATCTTTTCCGAAGGAAAAAAAATCTTTCTTTGTTCAGTCTTTATTGTTAATACAGAGTTCTGACATTGTTATATGAAGAAGCGAACAGGATTTGTTGAGGCTAATAGTCTTATTTCTGTTTAAAGATAAAAGCGCTATGAGGTATTATGTTGCATAAAATGTCAAATCTATAAAATAATTAAATATTGTAACAGTAAAGATAAAAAGTTAAATTATATTTTTTTGCTTGTTTCCTACGATATTTATTTCCCGATTTACAAATTCAAAATAATCAACATTATAAATCCTGTCACTTAATCCGGAAATCAAATATTTACATATTAATGGATTTAGGATTCTTAATATTACAAAATTTTTACTGACCAATATTTTACAATAAAATTATAATTTGTGCATTGTCAATCAGCGCAAGCATTTATCTTATCGAGTCGGAAAAAATGTAAAAAAAATTTTAATCAAGAAATTATACATTAAAGATATTTAATTATTTATTTAATGGATTATTTTGTAATATTGCTGAAAAGCTTAGGTAGTAATGTTTATGAAATTTTAATTTAGAAAATTGCGCAATAAGCGTTTTGAAAAAATTTAAAGTGGGATATTTTGAATGCATTAAGATATATATATATATATATATATATATATATATATATATATATATATATATATATATATATATATATATATATATATATATATATATATATATATATATATATATATATATATATATATATATATATATATATATATATATATATATATATATATATATATATAGATATATATATATATATATATATATATATATATATATATATAGATAGATATATATATCATAAATTAGCTTAAATGTATTTTTCCCACATGAAATAGAGTGAAATATGAAAACAATTGTCATTATTAGCTAAAAATTTTTTTTATAAATTTATTTTTGGTAGATGTAAAGGATCACATCATAAAGAAAAATCTAACAAATCATTGAAAACTAAATAGAAAGTTGAGATGAATAATAAAGTCGAAAAATATAAAAACATAATGTTTAAATGTTGAAAGTGAAACGTAAGTAAAAACCAACAATATTTGGAAAAAATGATCAGATTTTACATATTTTTTTAAAAAAATTAATTTTTAGCCTTATATAGTTCATAAATGGTAGTAAAAAATGAAATTTATCTAGCTAAAATTTTGAATTTTTACCTAAGCAAATAGTTATGTTGAGAGTACGAATGTGGTGTCTTATTTGGAAACCAAAAGATTTCGTATCACTATAGTCATTTCTCAGGCACAAGCAAACGGATAAACTATGTAATAATACTATTGAAAGTATAAAATAAAATAAAATTAAGGCTAATCACACACACATTACAGTATCAATAATACGTCTGTATTCTAATGATTGCGAATAGCCATTGACTTAAAAATTTAATTTCTGTCAAACTATTTTATTTAAAGCAAAAATGTAATCAAGTAAATAAAGAATAAGAAAAAATAAAAAATAATGAATAATTATACAACAGTTTAAATAAATGAATAATTTTTCGTTGATATGCAAAATTATTTTTTATAAATATCAAAATATTATTTTTATGCAAAATATTTTGTTTTATAAATATTTTTTATATTTCTAAAATATAATGAATAATAAATTACTGCTTTGCGAAGCATCGCTTACAAACAGCATAAAAAATGAATCTACACAAATTGTCCCTGGAATAATTTTTATCATTTCAAAAAACATTGAAAGTCATTTGTGCCTAATTTTAACTTTTTGCTTTCAAAAGCAACCAAAGTAACCATTTTTTCTAATGCACAATATGATTCGAAAAAAAAATCAAAGTAAATATTAATCATAGTATACAAACAAAATCTGTAGAAATTTCCCTTTACACAGACTACACAAATGACCACAAAAAAAAAAAAAGAGTACTGCCAGTAGTTTTGAATAAAAAGTTGTAAATAAAACTTTATTGCAACTAAAATGTTGCATTTGAACTTAAAATTACTTTTCGTCTTTTAATAGATTTTAATAATTTTTTTTAACTTGTAACAGACCCATCAGATCCTTAATCAGGTGTCCTATACAAACATACACCTGATTAAGGATCTGATGAAACACAGGTTGTCATTCCAAAAGATGCGAGAGAGCAGATTCTAAAAAGTCACCATGATGATCCCGCCGTAGGTCGTTACGGTTCTGAAGGAACTTTTGATAGAATTTCTAGAAGGTACTACTGGATTGGCATTTGGAAATATATCACCAATTATGTAAAAAATTACATAGAATGTATGCGATACAAGCCCTCCAACCAAAATCCTTCTGTCTACTGCAGACTCCAGTACCATCCCAAAGGTTTGAGACGTTATCCATTGATTTGTTCGGCCCTCTTAAAGTTAGCCCCGGAAAAAAATGGATATTTATAATAGAAGATATTACTACGAAGTGGATCGAGCTATTTGCCTTGGAAAATGCAATAGCAAAAGAGTGTGTTGTCACTCTTGTAGAAGAAATCTTCATGAGATACGGAATACCACGCAGAATTATCAGTGATAATGGACCACAATTTGTTTCTGTTGTGATGCAGCAACTGTGTTATCTCATAAAAATTCGTCTCTCTTTAACCCCAGATTATCACCCTTAAGCAAATCCAGTTGAAAGAGAGAACCGTGATTTGAAACCTCGTCTTGCCATATTAGTTAAAAATCGTCATGATAGCTGGTCCGAGAAGCTCCCTAAACTTTGATTCGCACTGAACATTTTAAAGTCCAGTTCAACTGGAAAAACTGCAGCTTTCCTTAGTTTTGGACGAGAACTCCATACCCTTGATGATGTTACTAACGACTTTTGTGGTAACATTGAGAACGATAACTTTGTCGTTGAAATGACCCCGTATCTAAAGATGCATAAAAAATGACCCTGTATCTAAAGATGCATATAAAATGACCCCGTATCTAAAGATGCATATAAAATGACCCCGTATCAGATTCACATCTGAAGCCAAAGAGATCTTTATAGGACAGCAAAATAAAAGCAAGCATTTTGCGGACCAGAGAAGGAGACCACATCCTACATATAAATCAGGAGATTTTGTTTTGGTTGGCAAACCAAACTTAAGTAATAAAAAGTGCTGGTGTTACAGCAAAATTTTCGCCTCGCCGCGATGGACCATTTATTATCATTACTCAAAAATCTCCTGTATTTTATTCTGTGGCAAACACAGATTCTCCAAATATACTTATAGGAGTATACCACACTTCGGCATCGACTCCTTTTCTAGGAAGGAAAACTTCACCTATCAAAGCTTTGCGCAAAAATGGTCGGCCAACAAAAACGAACAGCCCTAAGACTCCTACTCCTGCCATAGCTCATGCTCAAGAGCAAAACCATTCTAGGAAAAATTCTCCTGTTGACCCCTGTCGGGACATCTTCGGGGTCAGAGGGGAGGTTGTAACAAACCCATATTAACTTTAATGACAACAGATGGCTTTATTGCCCAATACAAAATATTCAATATCCAATAGAGTTAGAGGATTAGAATGGAGGTGTGAGGAATGGAAGTCGAGCCATCCGGTTTGTAAATAACTTTGCTTATAACTTGTACTGTACAGGTTCTATGTAACCTTATTAATAATTATTAGGTATTTTTTGTAACTATTTTTTAATCATGTGTAATTTCGTAATAAATGTAATGTTTTGCTAATTCTGACTTCCATTTTCTTACTTCCCTACAAACTTATATATTCATATTCTATTAATTTTTGTAAATTTATATTATATTGGTGTATCTAATTACATTAGTTAATGCGGTATCTCAAAAATATCACAACAGTTGAGCAAATATCGCACTGTTGAGGAAGATATTGAACATTTGATTAAATAGACGTCCAGACATGAAGCATTATATTTAACATGCATTGAACTTTATTGACAAAAAGTAGTCATGCTTTCAGGAAAGAAAAAATGTGATTATGATTTCGTGAATAAAAAATATTAAGAATGATCCTAAAGTAAATGATTATTATAAAGTAAGATCTAAAAGTAAATGATTATTTATAATTTTCTAATCTCAACTTTTACCATCATAAATAAAAAATTACCAAATTTTAAGATGGTGTATAAAACATTTGTTGATATTTCAACTGTATAAAAATGTATATTTGAGAAGAAATATTTATGAAAAGCAAGCAATGTTACAAGTTTAATAAAAATTTTAACTTTCATGGTTGACACCCAAAATCAAATAATTTTCCAAGAGTAAAGAATAAGTTATGTACAGAGTTTTAGAACTCAAATCAAGGTCAATAAAACGACAGGCTTAAGTTTCCATTAAAACTTCACAGCTTAGAGTAAGAACGAAACAGAAATATTTAAAACCTAACGAAATTTAAAGATTTAAATCTGGTAAGACTTATAAGAGTCAAGACTGAAAATAAAATGAACTATAACCGTTTACATTTTCTAAATCAAATCAATATATATATACATTATTTTTTCTAATATATTTTTGAAATTTTTCTTTTGTTTACCAGCAATATTGTAGTATTTCCAATAAAAAACAGACCAAAGAGCAGAATTGCAATTAAATTTTTTTCTTATTATATTGATTTAATTGTAATTGTTATATATATATATATGTGTGAGTGTGTGTGTGTGTATTTGTGTGTGTGTATGTGTGTGTGTGTGTAAAATTTTTTCCATTAATATTGCTTTAGCTCATTATTTTAAAGGACAAGAATTCTATATAAAACGTACCTAGTTGTAATGTCATCAGTGTTTCAGTTTTTTATATTATTCCTTTATTATTTTATATTAATATTTTTATGGTATGACCCTGATTTGTTTGGAATTTCGAGAGCTATTGTGTTTTTGTCATATCACCTGAGGACAAGCGATATCATAGAGTGGCCGATTTGAGGAAAATTCCCTGGGGTCAGACTACCCGAGCGCCACCTATAGGAAACGTCGAGCTCACTTATGTAGAAAAAGTTACAAAGAGAGCAATACAATAATAGCGTCAGTTCTTATTGTCAAGAGAATTTTTTTCTTTCATTGATATCGTTTCCCACTCATGTTTTTTCATATTAAATTTAGCATTTTGGTTACCTTTACTTTATGTTCATAATTTATCATCATATTTTGTATAGGTCTATATTAATTTGCAAATAACGCGTTTAAAAATAAAGCTTCGTTTTTTATGAACTTTAATTCTAGTGAAATTTATGTTTCAAATTAAACATTAAGATAATAATGTTAAGGAAAATTTATTCAAAGAAATATAAAAAAAAATCACAAATGAATAATTCTAATTAAAATAATTATTAGAAGAGAAAATAATAGTTTGGTACAACTAGACTTTGAATACTATTTTAATTATTTCTTTAGGACTGGTCGTTAGTTTTATGATAATAATGCTCCTATATTAATATTAAACTAAAACATTTTTAATATTTAGTTAAGTTAAAACTTTAAAGAAACAGACTAAAACTTTCTTCAATGTAAGCACTTCAATTTTTGTGAAAATGTTTCAACATTCAGCATATAATATATTATACTATGGTTTATAAGTTTTCAGGACTAACTGATTAGTTTTTAGTTTTTTTTTTTTTTTTTTTTTCAAAAGAGTATAGTTTTAATATATCCTATATAATCTAAATCTTCAATCCGTATTTGGAAAATATCTTCATAAAAATTACAGTTAATAACGTGCATATTTGTAAATTGGTCACATTTTAATGATAAGCACTGAAAATATTTTTTATTAAATTAACTTCAACAAAAATATGCAATAAGTGACCACCCCCTTTATGAAATAAATCATTTAAAAGACAGACCATTCACGACTTCGTAAAGGCATATATATGCTCCTTTTTCAATGCCACAGTTTTCCCTTGGCACTTTCTGATGCACCAGTGTTTCACTAAATCCTACTCTTCAACGACCACTTTAAGTATTTTTTTTTCCTCGTCGCATGCCACTGGAGATGGATAAGGGGGACTGTCCTCTAAAATAATATGGAAGTAAATCAAGCAACAGTTGTTCAGCTTTTAAATGAAAACGGTAAAAAGACATTCAAATATTAATATATCTGTTCATTGTTTATTTGCAATTTGCTTTATCCATAATATTTTTATGAATAGAAAAAAGAATAATTAGGAGTAAATGTTACCGTTTAGATTAATCAAGTACAAAATTGTATATAAGATATTTTTTCAATAAAATGTCAGTTGCAAATAGGAAATACTCAGTGAAAGTAAATTTTTGTCATCACTATTTTATTCATAGATTTTTTTATTATTTGTTTTTATCTTTACTGCAAAATAAATAACAAATCCGAGAAGCTAAGTGAAGCACTAATTTAGTCTTGAAAGTAATAACTTTATAAACTATATTGATAAATTACTATTATCTAAACTACCACTAAATCTATATAGAAATGCATTTAATATCATTATTTATTAGTATATGACTCAAAATTATAAAAAAGTAAGATACAAAATATTTTTAGTTAACTTGTAATATATATATATATATATATATATATATATATATATATATATATATATATATATATATATATATATATATATATATATATATATATATATAAAGTGTTAATAGTTAAGTTATACTTAAGAAATCCAGTAATATTTTCAATTAAAATAATGTAAAATTGTGGTAAATGTCTATAATAAGTTAATATGTATATCACAGAAAGGAACAAATATGAATATACAAGTAAGAAAATCATACTGTTGCAAATAAATATTTAAAATAAATTTTTGTCCAGTACTTTTTAAAAATATTTTATATATAAAGAAATATATGAAAATTGGAACAACTGTACTAAAAATGCTAGGGATTGATTTATTTATTATTTATGTTTTTACTTAAGTTAAGATTATCTTTAAAATAATTAAATTATATTGAAATCGGAATCTCTTTCTGCATTCATTTCATATTGTACTCAGACAATATATTAATTAAATATTTTTTCATACAACTCCTACATCTTTTCTAGAAAAAAACCGTATGACAAGGATTGCAAATTATCCATAAAAAATTTAAAATGATATAAATATGCTCTGGGTTTTAAGATAATTATTTATTCGATTTGTGCAAATTCTCAATTCACCTTTTGTAACAGAGTTTTTAATCAGAGTGAATTTCATTTATAAAGTCATTTTCTGTAACTAATTTTAACATACAATAATATTGTTATAAATACTGAATCCAAATCAATTATTGGGTTTGCGAAATTGCGAAACGAAAGTTTGATAGAATTCTATTATTGAGCATCCTAAAAACTTTTGTGTATATTACTAAATTGTTAGATCTAGTTCGCTTTTATTACTCGTTTAAATGGAATTGGTTTGATTTAGCCTGATTGCTTCTCACTAAACAAACACTTTTCGAGCACGATTGGATATTAATTTTTAAAATTCCAAGGTTCTATTTATTCTGGTACCAACTAGGTTTGACTTGTGAGAGATTATATAGTAAAAAGTAATCAAAATTTGAATATCGATTATCTCACATGTTCTCTGAAAGTTACAAAACATTATGACTGTTTTTATTCTTTAAACTACGAACAAAAATATATTTCACAAGCAATAGTCGATCACTGTTATGGCTTTCAGCACTTTCATTGGTAAAACTTTACATTCGCGTACCCCTTGAATCTTCACAATCTTTCTGATGACCAACATATGACTATGAAGATGGCCACTACACAAAAATTTGTTCAAAGGAAGGGTACCAGAAATTTATATTTATCGTTAACATGTATCGCCAAATCAGGAGTACCCGATTCTACTCTGAAACCCAATCATTTTTACACTGTAGACTAAAACCTGCAATTTTAATTATTCCGAAGCGCTACAATCATTCACGTCTGAGATAAGTATCAAACAAAAAATTCATAAAGGCCATAATGCAAACTATTTAACTTCATTTTTAAGAGCGGTAAGCTCAAATGTGTTAATTAGAATAAATAAAATCCTTTGTCTGCAAATCAATCAAAAATTCCAAATTATTGAAAATAATTTTTTTATAATTTTTATTTTATTTTTAATATTGTGGATCTAATAACTTTTGATACAAATGTTAATCCCATAGTCAAAAAATTTGTCTATTCATTAAATTAGAGAATTTTGACTATATAGATAATGATGTAAAGAAATCCCGGTCTTTACCTTGTTATCGGGTTTAACTCCATTACTATGGGACAGCGGTGGCCTGGTTGGTTAGGCTGTAGTTCTCATTCAAAAATCAAATGAAATTATACCCCTGGAAGTGGAAGGCGAACTATTGGCAGTCTTCTGCTTGTTATTTGTTTTAAAAATATGAAGACTCCACACGGTTACATCTATCTAACTAGTATAGCCCAACTCAGGGCTAGGTACAAGGAAGCACGCTAATTGAACAACAACAACTTCTTTGACATGAATGGAGAAATCGGCATCTTCTAAGTAGTGTTATGTGTGTCCGCCGAAAATCTCATTTAGTTATTCGACGAAAGATATTTTTTTATTGGTGGGGCATCAAAGCCTACAGAATCCTATGCAACAGGGTATGTATCACATTTATTTGCAAGAATAAATCTAATATGAACTTAATTTTATTAAATAGAAGTACATACTTAAAATGAAAACAGAATTGTAGATACTTAATAGAAAAAAAAAAGATAAAGGAAAGGATGATAATTAAAACTAAGCATGTAATAGCTATATACAAAATATACAATCTTGAAAATGGAAGTCAAGACACTACTCTCCAAATTCCATACTAAAATTCGGAATAATAAGTGAGTTGTACAGATAATATTAATTTAATATGTTATTCTAAAACTGTAAGAAAATCAAGTGCTTGGGTCATATTGTTTCTGTTGTCCTTCTCGACATGGTTTAATCTCTGTAGAGAAGAGGTGTTGTAGCATACATATCATTTTGTGCCTTCGACAAGCATTATTGATACAGAATTCAATGAAGGCTAAAGTTATTTTGAGAAGAATGTCTTTTATTTGGAAAACTCTTATTAAAATACAATTCTCTATGTAATATAGTGAAGTTCCTGATTTGAGAAGCTGCTTATAAGGATATCTTTGATGTGTGAAAAGGAAACTTTAAATATGTTATCGGTAAGTTGTTATCTGTAGTTGCCTCTTTTGCCTTGTAATGTGTAGATTATTTTTATGACAATACACTATATAACGGATCTTATTTATAATTGATGATTTGTGCTATGATTTGAGAAAGGAAATTAATACTGAAGCGCTGTCAATCCAAATTAAATCATCAGTAAATCCGCAGTTATTTATATAAATTATTGCTTGGATTGTCATCACTTCTACCCTTTGAACGGTATTTTATTGTGCATCAGTCCACGGACCCATCTGTGCAGATATTAGTATCGGTAGATACTTGTTTTGATGGGAAATGTAATAATATTTTACCCTTGCGCTCAATAGAAAAAGGGGTAATTTTACTCCTTTTTCAATGCATACGGTAGTTGTAGCTGTTGGATGAAGAATTGTGCTCCCTGCAGTATGTAAATCATACAACCTATGTATAGGTATTCCCGAAAAGCAGACATGGAGAGTTGATATCCAAAAATTAGTGTCATTATGAATATCAATTGTAGACTACATTTATCGACATGTTTGTAATAAGTATGCGACATCCACAATGACACTTTATATTTTAACATTTTGTAAATAGGCTCCTTTTGAAATGTTGATTTTCAAAAACTGTTTGAATAGCATTGAGTTATTAAGCTATGTTCTATTCGATGTCAAATCCATGTGTAAAAACTGAGTCAAATTTAAACTGAACAAAATATACTAACAATTTGTTTATTGTGTGTGAGCTATTTAACAATTAATATGCGTTTCATATGCTTCAAAACAAGAAACATAATAAATACAAAATAAGAAACAATTTCATATGCTTCAAAATATATATGTAAAAAGTAAATGATTTCGTATGTTCATAGGTATAAAATTTAAATAGAAAGAAACCTTAACTTCCAAAGTATGTAAATTTAATTTTAAAAATATGAAAATTACTCGAATATGATAAAAAAAAAAACCCTAAGAAAATAGGAATGTTATTTCAGCTATAACAAATTTTTAGCTATTAAAAACAATATTAATATTAATAGTGATTAAAATCAAAATTAAATTAATATTTATTACATGATAAATTAAACAAAATACCTTTTCTTTGAAAAGAATGAAAAATTTTGAAAAAAGAACTTTTATTTAAAAGAGATATATTAAAATAAAAAAGTAATTTTTAAGAATTGATTTTATTAAAACAATATAATTAAAAATAAAAACTATAATTGTTGAGTATATTTGTGTGTATAAAAATCAGTAATTTATGCTAAAAAAAACTTTTTAATGAGACATTTTTCTTAAGTTATTTTAATTTTTTATTTATGTTCCTTCAATGAAAATACATATTTCAAGATTCATATTTTTTTAAAAAGCTTGTAATTGATGCCTAAAAATTGTATTTATTGTTTCGAAAACTTTATATTCTTAGCTACATATAAATTTATCTCACATGAATAGGATATTAAATTCTAACACGGAATCACACACTTCAATAAATCGAACAAGAAATAACATTCAATAATTTAATTTAAAATGTGAATTTTAACCACTGTTTAACTGCTTCTGAAAAAAAAAAAAAAACCACACCGGGAAAAAAAAATGAGAAAATGGTTTAGAAAAAATCAAATATTGCGCATAAAAGCCGCAATACAGCAAAAATTGCATAGAAAAGCCGCATTAGCAATACTAAACTCAGTTTAATCGATATTGATATGACAATGATATTTAACAAAATTTGAATCCAAATTATATTGTATGGTATTGTATTTAAGAAAATTGTGAAAAAGTGAAAAATACAAGAAAATGAATTATTTATAAAAAATTATGCAAATAAATATACATCTATGAAAGCATTTACTCATTAAAAGAACTTGATATGCAAAATAACTGTATTATGTTATAAAAACACATTTGAACAAGATAAACAATTGAATGAAAAAAAGGATATATTTCTTTTGCTAAATAATTTAATTCATCGATATAACCCTTTAAAATCTAATTTTTGACAATTTGAGTTAAGTAGTAAATCTTTAAATAAAAAAAATTAAAAAAGCAAGCTAATTTTCTAAACCATTACAAACATTTGGGAAAATATTCTCAGTATCTTCGAATCCTAGTATTGTTGATGATATTTTAGCTCATCTTCACACTCATTTTTCAGATCAAATATTTATTCTTATTTTTTTAAGCATAAAGACCGCATCAGTAAAAATGCCATAGTATTATATAAAAATGTGATTTTTAAATACACAAATACCATGTCCTTTCTTTGGAAGCTATGGTAAATTTATATATTACATACACGCTTCCTCTTTTTAATAAATTCAAAATTTTTGTACACTTTCAAATCTAGTTTTAAAATACAAAATTCAAAATAGTAAAACAAAATTAAAATAATCAAGCATTTATTATTTTACTATGTAGTAAAATATCTATGATATTTGAAAATCAGTACATTGGATTTCTTATATTTATCATGTATATTAAGTTTTTTTTTTTTTTTTTTTTTTCTCTCCAGCATTTTACTGTGATTCAAAAGGCATGCTATAAAATCGATCTATGGTTGATTAATTAATTTTTGAAGAAATTTGTGCAAATTATTTTTGCTTCGTGAGTGTTATAGCAAATTGCTTTAGTTTCATAAAATAATAATAATAATAATAATAAGCGTGAATAAGCATAGGGAGCAGAATACAATGCAACGGTTTTAATTTAATAAATACATTAATAATTATCGAAATCGAATAAGATAAGTATTAATAAAGACAATCGAAAAATGAGATTATAATATTAAGAAAAGAATATAATTGGGAAAAAGAAAAAAATGCATTTAAATTAATTAATAATAATTAAATACCCTGTTTATTCAAAAATTTCAATAATAATTTACTTTTTATGCTAAAAAAGTCAACATTTTTAACCATCAGATATTAAAACGATTTACAAGCCCCAAGTTTTGCAAATTTTTGCAATCCGCCATTATTATACCACCCCTCACCGCGCGGTGCACGCACATCACACACTACCTTATATTCCCTAGATCCCCTACACCCGATCAGCTGCCTTTTCCCTCACACTCTCACTCTCCGACTTCCTCTTTTTAACCTTAGCTTTTCCCTCTCTTGCAAGACGCATGCGCGCTGCCTGACGTCAGATCTCAGGTGACGTAGTTCAGGCACCAACCTGCGTTTCGCGCGCGGTCTTCTTTCCTTCATTCTCCCGTCGTTTTCGCGGGCAGAAAGTCGGTGTTCTCCCATTCACTTCGCCAGCATCTTTCATCAAGTTTTCTATGGAACACTCCAGGTGAGATCATCTTTTTCTTCTTTCCTCGCTCCTCCCCCCCCCCTTGTTCATTCTTTCATTATTGGGGAGGAAAATGTTTTGCGGCTAGGCGATGATTGGAGTGCGGTTATAATGACTGCATTCTCTTTAACCCTTTAACAAAATCACAAAGGGGGAGGGAATTGTTTAAAAGAAGCTCGTTTGTTTTAAAAGAGACGGGGGTGGGGGGTGCTTGAGAAGTGACTTTTGATGAAGTGGCTTTCTTCGCGGGAGATTTCTTCTGTAAAGAAACAGACAAAAACCTTCGCCGTGATATATTCAAGGTACTGCGCTCGCGTTTTTTTCTTCCTCTCGTTATTTTTAATTCCTTTATTTTTCTATCTTTTTTCTAGGTATGCGCTCTTACGCTTGTTATCTAGGCTTTCTGCGACATTATTTCGTCATCCGAAAGCATGATGTTATTTTTGTTGCACGTGCCACTTTAGAAACACTGACTGAAGCTTTTTTTGTGATGAAAAAAGTGAAAAAAAAAGCTTCTGATTCATCCCTATTGTCTTTAGGAAGCAAAAGGAAACAACTAAAAATGAAGTCAGACGCTTTCCATTCGTTTATTTGTGTTTATTTTGAGAGAGAGGCAATCTTAAACTTTTAATATTGTCAAATATAATTTAATTTTCTTATATGTCATATATATATATATATATATATATATATATATATATATATATATATATATATATATATATATATATATATATATATTGTAACTCATTAATAAAAAAGTAAGTCTACATTTGTGTATTATAAAGTTAAAAGCACAGAAGAATTTTAAATTGTAACGTTAAAATGTAAAGAAGTTGATGTTTCATAAAAATATTGTTATTTAAAAATTTATTTTAATAGTAGATTTAATTTACAAAACAATTAAAAATGTAAAAACGTAAATAAAATATGATACATCAATTCTCAGCAGTTTAAGAAATACATAAGCTACGTTTGAAAGTTAAAAATTAAATTATATCTTAATCTATAACTGATATTTGTACTTTGTGGTATATTTTTTATCATAAACTCGCCCCAATTTTTATGCGATCATTAAAAAAACTATCTATATAATGCAGTTTTTTTTTTATTAATATTTAGGTATAAATTCCCAACTTAAAATAACAAGAAAAATACTTTTAATTGCTTATAACTGTGTTCACTATTTTCTAATTTATTTTGATTCTAATGAGTTTTTTTTAACAAATTGCGAATCCAGCTATGTTTTTTTAGAATCAGATTAAAAAGATAAAACTTGGTCGTCAATTATCCTAAATATAAGCTATTTATTAACATTTAACCATTTTTAATTTTGTTTAAACTCCAATCAAAAAATATATGAATGATAATAATTAATTTCATTTTAAAATATGTACAAAGAAATTGAATTGAATAAATATCATTAATCTTTAAAGACACCAACATCCAGAAAAATTATTTTTAATAGTTAAAAACAAAAGTTAGAACATAACAGCGAACAAACATAAGAAAACATGTCTGTTTTTAGTTGATTTTTATTTTAAAACACATTCTTAGAAACTGTTTTGAAGTTAAAAATGTGTGGACGATTGTGATTGTGATTAAGATCTTATTGCTATTTTAAATACTGAATGAGAAAAGACAAGGCAGCTACAAAAATGAATCTTTAGAGAAAAATATGATTTCCCTGATTTGCAATACGGATAGGAAGTAGTAATTCTATTGTATGAAGCAAATGTTTACACTATTTCGTTATGTTTAAAACAAAATGCGCTTAATAATAGCATCTTAACAACCAATGTTGGAATGAAGCCCATCTTATGAATTTGAAACTTCGTCCAATAAAATATCAGTTAGTTTATTGAGTAAATGTACGAAATAAGCTTTTTAGTGACTTATATAGTTTTGGGAAATTTATGAAAGAAAATAGTTTTCGTATCAAATCAGAACTTTTTTATCGTCCTTATCTTTATAATTTTTTGATAAAACTAGAAAAGGTGCTACGCAAGTTTTTTTGTTTTTGTTTTTTTAGTTTTAAATATAAATTTACTATATATATATAAGCTGCATTTATATTTCTTTTAAAATATAAATGTATTAAGCACAGTTACAAATGTACAGTTATAATCAATCCGCCTTTTTATCGCAAGGAGCCAATTTCTTTTATCAGAAACGAGCATATTTCTCTGTGAAATGAAATATTATATATCACGGAAAGTAGTTAAGCCAGTAAACTGGATATGTTATTTAAATATATTTTATTCATAAATATATTTAATTTGTGCTATCATATATTTAAACACGTTTTCATTATGTTCATCCAAATTCAATCAAACAAGTTAAACAAAAATTCACTGAAGATGATCGAAATAAAAACTTGTATATTTACTGTACATTTAACAACTTTTTTTCTGCATCTGTTTATTTTTCAATACAAAGATAGAGGGATATTTTATTGCTACAGATACGTGCGAAGAAAAAATTAAACCTAAACTTGCTAGTGCACATCAAATACTGGAACAGTTACTAAAGTTTACTATTTTCACTAATTTAACTAGTAATTGGTAACTGATTGTTTTTATTTTATGGAATCAAACAATTTCATTATAATTTCAGAGTAAATCAGAAAAAGGTAATATAAATTTGTGGTTCAAAATATTTCCCGGCATTACTTATTTTAATCTAAATTTTTCTTCAGCGCAGAGTAATTAAAGCAAGATGTTTACGTGTAGGATTCTTTCAACTTTTAATAATTGACGAATGTAAAATGAGCTCAAGTGTAAATACTGGTACATACACAAATTAGATATTATTTTTAAGTATTTAAACAATTTTTACAGCACTCAAGAAATATTAAAACTGTGTTATTTATCATCGTGTCATAAATTCTTTCAGTGTAATTTTTTTTCCCAGAAATTTATTTACTAATTATAAGTTTTGACCAACATATTTCTGATTATAAAAGATAGCAGTCAAATTATTCACAAAATTATTATGATTTTGCTGTAACTTTGTAAATTATATATTTAAATAATTTTGTTTAAAAGCAGAAAAATTAAATACTATATACAAAATACTTGCACCACAACTAACTAAAATTTCCATTTGTCTGTGATGGAAAACTTAAAATTACTATTATATTTGTATTGAAAAATCTGATAAATACATTTGAATTCAATTTTATTGATCACTAACTATTTAAACAACGCACTTTAAAACTGACAGCTTGTTATATTTCAATGACATCGGATTTTACTTGAGCTTTTATTGTCAAGTACTATTGATTGTCATGCATCATCGGAAGGTCGTGATTAGAAATGGACAATGGATTGTATTGCAGTACTATTCATTACTTGGGAACACAAATGATGGAGAATTGTATTTCGTTTGATTTTCCTTGATCCAGTTAAATATCACCATATTGAGGGGGGAGCTTTAAATATTTACAGACCTTTGTGTCTCCCTATTAATCAGATTCTACGCTTGTCCTTTGAAGGTGGTTCTAAATTGGGAAAGTTATTTAAAGACAACCGGTTTTAAACTACTCGATAACAACTTAACCGGTTTTAAATCTCGATAACTACTTAGTAAATACTGGATAACTACTTAGGTTTTAAACTCGATAACCATTCCAAAATCCTGTAACACTTTTACGTATATATGTTTGCAATGATAAGGATATGTATATATCACATATAAAAAATTATGATATAGCTATCAGATAATTTATAGAATCGTCTTTATATTATTTTGAATTTTAATAGAACTTGATAGGATCATTTTATAGATAAATTTAAAAAATTAATTTTATTATGTATCTAAAATTTTTATAATTTATTTTATAGATATAATGTACAATTTTTATTAATGTAAATTTACAACAATATTATAAAAAGTTATCAAAACGTATATTCTCTGTTAATTTTTAAATGCTTGTAATCTAGAAAATAAATCTAATTTTACTTTTTTTTAATAATTCCTAAATACATATTTGAAAGATTATTAATTCTTTATTACAATTTCGCTTCTTATCTCTTTCGATAAATTGCTTTTTTTTTTTTATAATCCTTCACATTTTTCTATCACCAAGAGATATTTCCACTCAATTAAACATGAAGTTGTACAAAAAACTTCCTACATAATCAGTCTAATTCTGTTAAGTACTTAAGAAGTTTAAGTATTCATTAAAATAGTGATTATTTATTTTTAATTGATAAATTGAGTTCATTTTTTTTACTAAGTTCTCTAATTCCATCTCAAGATATGGTAGAAATTATTTTAAGAAAAATTAGTTTTTAAACTATCATTTTTATTGTGTGTGTGTTTCTTAATGAAATAAATATTCAAAACTCAATACAATTATTTTAAGCAAAGTTTCACAAATTAGTTAATTATTTTCTTTAATTTTATATTTTTGCTTTTTAAAATTAATATTTTATTTTACTTCATAAAAATTTGCTTCATTATTTCAAAACTAACAAAAATACAACCTACTTGAGTTTATCTTTTATAAAGAAGGGATTATTGAATAGTAATAATAATGAATCTTTTATTTCTTAATGTTTATATTTTTT
This sequence comes from Latrodectus elegans, assembly GCA_030067965.1. Lineage (NCBI taxonomy): Eukaryota > Metazoa > Arthropoda > Arachnida > Araneae > Theridiidae > Latrodectus > Latrodectus elegans. Next base: position 107,517,742 of record CM057820.1, read on the forward strand.
TAGTATTAATAATGAATCTTTTATGCTTTATACTTAATTTATCAACATTTATAAAGGTACACTTTAATATATATTTAGTACACTTTTAATTGTGATTTTAGTATACAATTTATTATATTTTTGCCGTAAACTATTTCTGCAATTTCTGTTTGGAATAAAATAAGATACATTCTGTATTATAATTCTATGACATTTCTCCCCTATCTTTTAATTGGTTATATACTTTGAAAATATTGCTTTATATACAACCCATTACTCACAATTACAATACTAATTAAAACTGCCACTTAAATAATTAGTAACATAATCTATCGTCATTGACTTGTTAATCTACATACTGTTTTCTTTTCACCGATTTAAAATTTCAAATTGTATGTATAATAAATTCAAATGTAATTATACATGTGTAGTGAATTCAAATGTATTAATAATAAAAAATGTTTAAAGCGAGAAAACATTGCATTACTATCAGAAAAAGTCTCGTCGAATTTCATAAAATATCCTGAAGATATCAACAAAGTATAATTTCTGTCTATGCTGGTTAGTTAAAATTAAATTGATGGTATTCAGAAATTTACTGCTGTAAATTCATTAAATGAAACTAAATAAAACTTCAAATATATATCCTGTAAATTATGAAGCCGAATTTATCATCATAGAAATAATTTGCGACAATATAGATTGTACTGCTATATTAAAACCATATATTCAAAGGAAAAGCTCATGCAATTTCATTCCAAATGCGATACATAATTTTCGAAAAAAAAAAAAAATCATTATACTCCGTTTGACAATCTTTAACATCCGTTAATCGTAAAGCTTTTTATTTTCTTTATTAAAATGAGAACAATACATCGACAACATGCTGTGCTTCTTGACAAATGAAAGAATAAAATAAATAAATAAATAAAAAAAACTCATGTCTGTAAATACAGTTAAGGGCAAGAGAAGTAAATTTCAAAAACCGGTTTCCAGGAAGTTGAATCGAAAAAAGAATCACTTACTGAACCAGAGAATGTGGTGAAAGTTTTAATTGAAACGAATCACCTGAATTATTTTCGAATGCTTTTGTAAATTGTCACTTGTCGACGTGAAGGTTGAGCCTTTTGTGAGCAACTAAGCTGATAATTGTGCACATTATTCTACAAGTATTTTACAAGATAAAGTGCATACAAGGTCATTTTATATAACAGTTGCACGTTACTCATGATTTTGCCTTAGGCTTTCTTGTAAGACAAGTAGATGAGTAATGGACATCGCAAATCATATGAACAGAAGAAGTTCCATTTTTCTTTGATGGTGTCTGAAAATAAATAACTTGTTATATTTGGGTTTCACAAATTCTTGCGCCATGAATCAACTACACTTGGTAATACAAGTTCACAAATTAATTTTGTATTTTTATTTTTTCAATGAAGTTACAGGATGCGAGTTTGTTGAGTAAACTGTCACCAATCATTGATGCACCAGATTATTGTAGGATTATTTTGCCTTGGTTAAAGCCAAAGAGAACGCTTGGTCACCTTAGCAAGGCAAAACTACTGCATATTCTCCAATCCGCTTAAATATTGACATTCAAGCTAATTCCCAGGTGAACGAGTTATCTCGTCCACTTTTCTTTTTCTCATTCCGGAGAGTCGTCAGAGTTGATTCTTGTGGCTCCTGGTATGTTTTCCAGAGACTGCGTTCATCATTAACGTATTAATAAGGATGTGTATCCAAACGACAGTATAGTGTCATTATATATTTCCTTTTTTTTTTTTTAAAGATATTTGTCTTGATAGACAGATGTTATGCTTTCGTCACATTACTGACCAACAAGCTATACACATGTAGCACACAAATTGTAAATAAATAAAATATTTTTTGATTTTTAAACTCTTATCATTCATTTTACTTTGTCGTAGTGAAAAACAACAGTTAGCAAAGTTTTAAGATATTGTCGTAAACCTCCACCGAATAACACGTATTTAAGGATTGATTTGCATTCGGAGTTACAACCATCTCAGTGATGTCAGATTAATTTTAACTGCTCTTTTTAATTTCAAATAAATTAGAGAATGTGTAAAAGCTAAGCAATTTTCAGATTTTGATGACTAGTCATTAATTGAACACTGCACTACATTTAAAATTGCAATGATAATTAGTAATATTCTTAAGCTCTTCCTTAAGGAATTAATTAAAGAATACCTCAAGATTATTGGTATATGAAATTTTATATTCTTATGCATGTTGTTTTTGTTGTTACTTATGACACTTGAACAAACCAATCTCGCAGTGCCATTGAGAATGCGAATTTAAGTCAGTATAGTGCATTTAACCTAAGCACCACAAAGGTGAAAGTATAACTTTGCTCTAAGTTCTTCGGGTAGATGGCACCACTAGAGGACCCACTCCCTCAATTTTGACATTGATCTGAAAAGGAAGGAAATTTTCACCAGACCATTCACTTATTGTAACTACTCAATGACCGACCACAGCCCTTTTGATTCTACAGATTTGACGAGCATGTATGCATTATTAATTTGAGTAAATTTATAGTTTTGCATTTACTAACAACAATTAAGTAATTCATATTTTTGAATAATTGTTTGATAGGTTTAGAGTATGATCTTGGTTGAGCTGACATACATAAATAACCATATGTGTTAGTATCGTAAATTATATAGAGTTTTGAAAGAGTTAAATCCCACCAACATTAAACTTTTCGGTGCCTGAACCAATGGCTCCTCTATGTGAATAGGCATTAATTTTTACAAATATTTATCATGCATAAACTTCTCAATTCAATAATCGTTGATTATTCCAAAATATATATATATATATATATATTTTTTTCAAATTTATATTTAATAGAAGAAGAAAAAAGAGAGTACGAGGTAAATATTAGTTATAATTTCCCGTAACAGATAATTATCCAACTTTAAAACATGCGTAGGAACATACAAATGATGAATTCATAATGCATTTGGTTACTAGAGTTTTATGATTTAGTTTCTGTTTAATTTTGTTAAGTAGTAAATACACCCAAAAATAACTTTCTCAAAGAAGTACATAGAGATATTTCCCGCATTTGTCTTATGGCATCATGAATAACAGAAATAAGACCTTTACGAGGTAATTCTTAGCCGTAAAAAATACATAAATATGAATAAATTGAGTCATAACCCTAAATGGATTACTGAATGAATAAATTATTTTCTGGGGGTAGAAGTTAAAGGTAAGAGAGACATGTATAATGATTATACCATCATAAAAAAACTGGTTAAAGTTGGATTAAGTTAGTTAGGAACAAAATATTTTATATTTTTCTATTAATTTTATTTTTAGGCATGAGTGTCGCTGTCTTCGCTTCATGATCAGCATGCTTATAACAAAAAAAAAAAATGCTAATTAATTTTTAAAATTTTTTTCATGGTTTATTTTATGAAAACGAATTAAAATTTAAATTAAATTTAATAGATATTTTCTGAAAGGATCATTTGAATTTTTTATCGTTATTTTTCACGAAAGAGAGTTATTCGAAATCATAACATCTAATTCTGATGTATATGGATTTTATAATGCCTCATAACAGTTTTTTATTTTTTGTATGGGAATTTCGCCTTGACTTAAAGTGTATTTAAAAACTCCAATTAAAATGTATTTAAGATATTAAGTAATTATCATAATCCTTTTTAAATGATTTTTTCATTTGAAGAAAAATTAAGTAATCAGTATTAATAATGTGTGTATGTTTAGTATTTTCTTCATTTATTTTAGAAGTGAATATTTAATATTTCTTAAAACCTTAGTGATTTGACTATTGTTTTTCAATTATGTACTATTATATAAAAAAACTTTTCTAATAGTCCAGATATTTTAGCAAAAAATTTTAATGTACTTAATAATGGGACTCATTAAGATTAATTATTCGGTTAAAAGATTAATTATTCGGTTTCAATAACAAATCATTTGGAATTATGAGGCATTAAAATTTATAAAGTAATCATCATCTTTAGTTCTCATATTTCTCTAACAAAGCTCATTTTTAAAATTATTTGTTAATAAGCATGGAAAGAAAAATGGTTGCATAGCAAAAATTATACGCCTTAATTTAGAATTGAGTATTTGGAGCAATAATGTTTTTTGATATCAACAAGTTTAAGTAATACAGATTTATTTAATGCATATGGATATTTTATTTCAAGAATTTTAACATTGAAATAATTACTGTATTGTTTAGTTGTAATGTAATTTTGAATGTGAAATATTTTTCATTATTTTTAAACACTTACGTAATTCTGGTAATAATGTAAAATGTAACCAAACGATTTAGTTTTACTGCCACAATATTTGTTTATTTTGCTTATATCAGGTTATTATTTTAAATAACTCATGTAATTTGATTAATATTATTAATTAAAAAGAAAAATGACTATTGTGGAAAGTTTAAATGAATTTTTTTTAAATAATTGTATTGGTAAAATCTTTAATTCAAAATGTCACGTTTAAGCATGTTTTTAAATTTGAATAAAACTGCTCTTTTTGCGGTTATGTGGTCATGTGCCATTGATTGAGGAAGACGCATTATTGCTTCAGGAAAGTAATTGGTTCTATTTCCATCTAGCCGTCTATACCCATTTAGCCTTATTAACGTTGCGGTCAGGAAAAGTAAAAATATAATTCTTGGTCATAATACTCTTTAAAAGAAAGGATGTCTCTGTTAGGAGCTCCTCAGATATAAGAGTCTTCTGGTTAGTAACTACTTCTAAATTATGAGAATTCACCCACTTTCAGGACTACAACAGTATGCATACAGGATTTCCATCTGCAAAAGATGTAGTTAGTTCTGCCCAATGCAGTACTAACATTAAGAATACAAGAAATAGTAAGATATATGGAAAAGAAAACTATCTGTGATTATGAATCAGAATAAATTATATTTTTTGTGAAATATTTGATTATCCCCTTTATAATTCCCCTCTTTTTTATCAAAATTTACTGCATCAATGTTTAAATTGAGTTAAAGCATTATTAAATAGTAATATGATAATGAATTTTGGAGAATTTCAACTTTTGTTTTCTGAACTTTATTTAGCCATTATGCCCTGTCTTAGCTAGAAATTCAATTAATCAATAATGTGTAAAATTATAAAATACTCTAAAGTTTTGACATAATTTAATATGATATTTTAATTTAAAGAAATTATGTAATTTTAAGTCTCCAGCACATTTAAGTTGTAATATTAAAAATAAAAAGTATTTCTTATAAATTCCTTACAATATTTTTCTTTCCAATATATATATATGGTGTAGAAAAAGTATAGATATTGGATCTAATCTATTCTATTTTATTTGTTACAAGAGAATTAGCAGTATATGTGAAAATTGTTACATGTAGTACTAATTTAATGTAAAACAACTGTTCATTTCCCCATTACATTAAATGTGCGGTAGATAATATTCCGTTATAAATTCTAAACTTTTCTTTTACCAAGAATGTTTGTTTGTTTTGTATATTTTTTACACTTAAACCATGAAGTCCAGTATATTTTTCATGAATTTACATAATTTAATATATATTATATTTTTTTACTCTGAAAATATTTTCTTTATTCTAGAAAGTACTCATTCCAGAGGACTGGGAATGTCGTTATTTCCATGTTTTGTCTTCCAATCTTAAAAATAAAAAAAAAGAAAACAAATTATGCTTTGAATTTAATTTATGTAAAATACATAAAATTCTTGAACTAATAAATGCAGCTAAAATAAAACTAATTATAAAAACAAATATTAAAATATATTTTTGTTTGGTAAATACACAGCGATCAGCATTTATTTTGTATGTTACGTCACATAAAAACAATATATACTAAATATTTGCTTTGTTGAACTACTATTTTTCCTTTAAATTCACATTATTAAGTATTTTAAATAACATCCTATAACCATTAATAATTCCGAATGAAAATGAATTCAAATGAGAAAGAATTTCAATATCACTGGAGCGCGATAGACAAAACACGATAAACCACTGAAGTATTATAGACATCTTGTATAATTTCGTCATGGATTTCAAGCCATGCTTCATGACATCATTTGGCTGGATTCCAGCTCACACCGTACCCATGCGCGAAGATAATTATTTGTTTTCTTTACTTTCTCTTCTTCATATTAGAAACAATGGCCTACGAATAAAAGTAAGAAACCGCCTAAATAACAGCGCCTCGCTGTCTGAAATGGGTTGTTAAACAGATCATAAATAAACACAATTAAGGATCATAAAGGCTAATAGCCACATGCACATTACCAGATCATGGTTAGATACGCAAATTGCCGAACTTAATGCATTTATTGGGAGTTTCTGTTTTTGGAACACATATGGATCTAATTAATTATCATTTAATGAAATATAGTTAAGGGAAGATACTACAAAGTATTAACTTAATCCATAAATAAAACATCCTAGCTGTTGTATATAGTTGTCGTATTAATTTATATGTAAATAAAAATTTTTTTATTGATATATCGGGTATCTAAAAATTTAAATCGTTTAACACTTACCGTTATTTTTATTCATTCCAGTGTTTCACATTCACAGTTTAATGTAATTAAATTTTCTAGACATGTTTTATACATGTTTCAATAATGGAAATATTTATTGATCATATTTTAGACTTATTTTGCTTATCGAATTTGAGTATTAATAAAGAAAGGTTTTAGAAAAAGTTAGCAAGTTTATTGAGTTTATGCAATTTTCTTACTGGAATTTTAGAAATATGTATTAACGAATTTCTAAATTGTTTTTTTATTCTTATTCTTTAAATTACTGTCGAAAACTTTTATATTTCTTATATAAAAATTATATTAAATACTTAGATATAGCTATATTTATGCATTGTAATCATTTTCTTGATAAAAATGTTTCTTCTAAGGTATGAAAATTGACTTTCTTAAAAAGAATTTAAAAACATTGCAGTTTTTTTTAACTTGGTGTTTTTTATGCCTTCATATTTTATAAAAACGTTATTTACTTTTGTATACGAGCATTCATTTTGCAAAATATTTTAAAATGGAAAGATTCATGAAAAAGGAAAAGCGAAAAATTCACCAACATTTCGAAGACAGGAAATGTAATTACGGAATTTTAAGAATTTTGATATTTTTTGCGACGAATTGTTTTATAATTGCCTGAAGTTAAAACGAGATACTAAAATTACTGTCGAGAAATGAAGTTAAAATGTGAAAGAAGTATTTTCTTTTTCTTTTTTTGGTATTTTATGAGCAAATTTTACTAAGGAAGAAACGAAGCAAAAATTATGGTATTTAACATTATTAAATAATTTAAATTATATTCCATATTAAAATTTGCTTCAAAAACCATAGTTTTTTTCAGTAAATAAAAATTGTGAATACGAGTCATAATAATTTGCATCCCTATCACATTCAGAACGATCCAACTATTTAGTAATTTAGACATATTTATGATACCAATATACCAAACGCGGTTAATTTAGTTAATTTGAAAATAGTAAGGCTTACCGTATAATTATATCATCATTCATGTTTGTCAAAAGCCATCAAGCCCCATAATTTATTGAAAAACTAATTTACTTCTAAGAGGCATGAAAATGAAGCATTTTATTAACATTTTAAATATTTGGCGACAATTTTGTACTTCACTAAAAACTATAAAGTGCTTAAAATGAATGAATCTAGTTGCATTGCACAGAAATGTTATTGCTGCATCATATTCTGGTAATAGTTATAATATTGCTTGTCTTTAATCAAAATGGATTAAATATTTAGTTTGTGGCGAAATTCCTTTTTTTTTATATCGAGCATTGCGCAATTTATCCATTTTAATATGAAGTATTTTAATTTCGCTGAACCACTTAAAACTGTTATTTATGTTTGATAAATGGGTAAAATTACTTTAGTCGGCGAAAAGAATATTTTTAGCAATTGTAACCCAAAGAAAATATTAGCTGCTGTTTTAGTAATTGGGTAACTTAATTAAAGTTAGCGCGATGCATTTAAATTATTTTCATTTAGATTCCCCAGTTTACTAAAAGTTTTAACATTTTTGTTATGTAATCAAGCTTTTCTCAATAAAAGTTATTTAAAAAGCGGAATGCGCATACAGTTGATGTCCATTTAAAATAAACTATTATAATTTTGATAAAACTGATTGCAGTTTGAATATTTAAAATAAGACGCATTGGATGAAGCCTTTGAGAATCACAAAATTAAGGACTGAAATGCTTATTTATTATCATTCACCATGAAGCTTCTTATTTGAATGACTAATTGCATTGTTATGAATACGCTTGTTCTGTAATAAAATGGCACAAAGAACTTTATTTCGAAATTGAATGTATTTCAATTTTATTTTACATGTGATTAACTGCGTGTAAACCAACTTACTACAAATATCAAACACAAATATATTTCAGAAAATGTTTAATATTTAATTGATATGTGCATTAAATTATTAACTAGAAAATTAACTTTAACTTTGAAAGAAAAATTGTAATATTTGTGCTTAAGTCGGAGGAATTAAAGTACGAAACCATGGCCTTTCTTTCGTTTGCTTATTCTTTACATAGTTATATCTTTCAAAAAATAAGCATTTCAGAATAGGACAGGTGTCTAGAGTTTCAGTTGTTGGTAACATACAGAGCAATTTCTAAGAATTTTAAAAAGCAAAACAAAAATTGAACCAAGAAAATATTGCATTAGTCCAAGGTACTGAAATCGATGGAATATTCTTTCGTCTAAATCAGCCATTCTATAGTTCTCATTTTATTAGTTTTAAGCTAATTTTCTTCATATCCGTAAGTAATTACGACTTGCAATCAGATGACAGCAATATGATCATCAAGCTTTCCTGATATTAGTATGATAAAATATGTTTTTAACAAAAGTATCACACAGTTTATTTTGGCAAATGAGACTTTCCCTAGAATTATACTTTTACATGGAGAGTTAGACAATAAAGTTACATTATAAGCAAAAGACTAACATAACACATCTTTCAGGAGATATTATGGTCATATATAACTGTATATGAGCTTTTTCAGTAACTATTGTTTTGGTATTTTTTCTCCTTTTGGTAATATGATATGAATATTCAGTGGAGTGTCAGTTTTGCCATTGACCGATGATCTTTAATAATGTTTAGAACAATAAACTAGTTCCATTTTTATAATAGAGCTTTATTCCACTATTCACTGAAAATATTAAAAATTAAAACCCATTTTTTTTTAAAAAAAAAAGGAAAACTAAAAATCTTTCAGATATAAGATCTCAAAAGTATAGTCAGAGAATTAATGAGACAAAAGTCATACATGTAAGCAAAAAGTAATCAAAGAAATAGTAAAATATCGTTTTACGAAGTAGTGTTGCTTCGAAAAGCGAAATATTCACAAAAGTTGCAGACAAATCATTTTTAGTTGTGATTTGAATTTTAAATTTTTATTTTATTTAATTTAATATTTAGAAAGATATTAACTAGAATTTGTAAGTTTCGCAATGATGATAAGAGAATCTATTTCTGTTTCTACAATTGTAGGCTGGGAAGCTCTTAATATTTTTATATCTGTATTAAATTAATGAGTTTTTTTCTTAAATGCAATATTACATGTAATAACAACCTCATAGGAAACTTTTGACTCTTTTATGAATGTGTAACTACTAAAATCGAATAAATAGCATTTTGCCATTTTTTTCAGTCCGTTTTGCAGCTTTCGATAAATTAAAGTAAGTTATAAATAAAAACTTAATACATGACAGTAGAAGGCATGATTTACATATTTATTGATTTATAAAATAATGATTGAAATGTTCAGATTTTTGTTGATAAAAACTGATCAAATATATTAATTTTAGCTTTTAAATTATTAACTACAGAATATTTTATCTGCAATAAAAAAACAGGGCATTTATTAAGTTATAGTTGCTTAGGATAAAATTATAGAAATGTTTTGCTATGCTTACAATTATGAGAAAATTTGCAATCAGTTATTTTGTAATTGTCCTACGATTTCTGCTGCTTACTCATTGAAAAGCCGCATAGTAACCTTAACCACCACGTAATTCTTTATCACAGTCATGACTCATTTGACAGCTCCCTTTCTATTGCACGCTGCCCTTCCCAAGGGACACAGGAATCTATTGACATGTGACATGCGCATAATAATTACACATCTTCATTTATACTGTCATGATAATTCATAAAATGTCCACAATTCATAATCTTTCATTATATTAATAACATTATATTAATAATATTATATTAACAATATTGGAGTAATTTAAGATAAATATCTTATAAAATTCTAGTACAAAAATTTTACACATTTAATTGCTTAGAATCAAAAAGGTACTATAAATGCAAAATTTTTAGTGAATATTAAAAAAATTGTGATTAAAGTTGTTACAGGTTTTGCATGTAGACAAATAATTTTCTTTCTCACGAATCCAATAAAATATTATTCCAAATATGAGTAAATATGAATTCTGAAAATATTTGAGATAACATATAAAATAATTTTGTATATAATACTTATCAACTAGAAATAAAATATATTTGTAGTTGGTAATTATAAAAATATTTAACGATAATTAGAGTTAATATTTAAAGCTGAATCACAAAGAAAGGGAATACATATTTTAATAACCAAAAAACTTAGTTTTTATTTCAATCTTATTAATTTTATGTTTAATTATTAATTTCTAATTAAAAATGCTTAGAAATTTGCTTCTTTGGGTTGGTAAGACATATAATCTGGGATGTAAAATTTTAGTTTTAATATCACTGATATTTTGATTTATTTACATAAGTAGAATTAGTCTGAAATAAAAAAAAAGTTATGATATTGCAGTAAACATGTATACAATATTTAATAAAAAATTAAAACTAGAAATTAATTGATTAATTCTGTAAAACTTATTGAGGGAATTTAACAAATTTCTCTAATTTTAAAATTTTTAATACAGAAAGTTACTCGATTTTAGGTAATTAAATTAACCAAAAGGTAATAATATTTTGCTTGGTACTTAGTGACACATTATCCTGAACTTATTTTAGAGACAGGTATGGGTTCAAATCAAGCTAATCATGAAAATGTCTTTAATTTTTTTAAATTTTCTAAAACGGTAAACAATGTGAATAAATTGTCTTATTTCTTAATGAAATTTTATTATTTTGCACTATATGAAAAAACATTTTGGCAACGGTTCTTCTCTTGCATAAGTCAATAAGTTGAAAATCTAGTTGCACAGCTGACTTGCAAAGAATTTTCAATAGAGTTAAATGCAATGTTTATTGTATTATTTCTCCTTAAAGAAATAAACAGTTTACCTTAAAATTTTCTTATCTATATTTTTAAAGAATGCATCGAATACTACTACTTATCGTGAAAAAGAACTACCGATTAAGAGCCATTTACTGCAAATATTTGATTCAAATAAGGGAGATGTAAACTGAATAATTATGTAACAACTTATTTGCATACAAATAATAAAAAGTCGCACTTTATTTATGACTTCTCTTAAGAAGATTTCTGCTCTTCTCGTGTAACATCTTTTTTGTGTGCTATATTTTAAAGTTACAAATTATATCTGCACTAACAAAAACCGTAAATTGATATTTAATGGTAAGAATTGGCTTTTTATTCAATATTTATTTACCGTCTCTCTCTCTTAGAAACCATTATATAATTTCATTGAGTGTTACTGATCAAAAATCTTCTTGCAGCTATTTAATAATTTCTGAATTTAAATTTTTCCCGTGTGTTATACTGTTTTAGCAAAGATGAAATAATTTATTCCTGAAAATAAAATAATTTAATTCCCTCTCAGGTTACTTTATAACAAAACGAAAGAATACATAATAGATACATAACCATAAACTGCATCACTAAAATGCATAAATTTTATAAAATCCATTCGGCTAACTATATACATTTTTCTAAAAATAAAATAATTTTTCTTGAATATATTTTTTGTTCAATTCATTCATAGTTCGTGAAACTAACAATTTGTTCTAGCTCAATATTTTAAAAATAATACTTCCTCAACCGAATTGAAAATATTAAAATTAAAGTAACAGAATATTCCAAAGGTTACTTTAAAAATGATCGAATACGGAGTAAAGAAAAATTAAATTAACAATCCCCCACTATCTCCTTTAAATTGGTGAAAAAGTAAAACCTAAGAATGTCTCGATAGAAATGAGATAGAAAATGGAGAAAGGGGAAAATAATATTAAGAAACTAGTTTAACGAGAAACATTGTTATTATAAAAGTATAATAAATTTTTAACACGAAAAACCGATACAATTTTTTAAAAGCATGAGAAATAGTGAATAATTTATTGCAATATGGGGTTGTATAGTCATTTTAAAAGCGTTAGAAAAGGTAAATAATTTTTATGGAAGTTTTTAAATATAAATGTGAAAGCTTAATATTTTAGCTCACGGAAAAAAACCTTGAAAAATATCAGTGTATACATTATATATATATATATATATATATATATATATATATATATATATATATATATATATATAAAGAGAGAGAGAGTGAGATAACACACTTAGCATGAAAAAAATTAGAAATATATCACTTTCCATTGTAATGTAAATTTGTGAATTTCGCAATAATAAAATATTCTTTAATAAGCATATAAAATGATTAATAAGCACTTAAAAATCCTTAATAAGCATTACAGAGAAATAATACACATGTTTAAGCCCCAAAATATGTAGAATTAAAAATGACAAATTCTCTTTCTGTAATTAGAAGAATGTTGACGAGCATTCGTCCTTACAGGGATGGGCAAACTTTTTCAGTCGCTGGCCATAAATCGAAAAAAAAATAAATAAATAAAAAATGTGGGTCAAGATAAATTTTTCTAAAATTTTAAAAACAATATACAGGTTTTAAAATTTAAATAATATTGAATAATATTAAATAATATTAAATAATATAAATAATAATAAATAATATTTAAATAAATAAAAAGCAGTGGATCTATTATATGAGTGAGACAGTGCAATTGCGATTTCTCTTGTGAAAGTTCCTTATATTGAGGTTCGAAGTGAGATGTACTGATTCTAAGGAACGAAGTTAAATTCTTATCTGCGAGTCTATTTCCGAGATAAGGCTCATAGTTGAAAACACTTGTTTACATGTGCAAAATGAAGCAAACATTGCACTGATTTTCTGGGCTCACTGGAGCTTAAAATACGCACTCTGCTACATGTGAGGTTTAATTCACCTATATTGGATTCCCATATGTCTGCTCCCCCAGAAAGAGATGACGCTTGTTGCTCTCAGTTTACAGTTATAACTAACAAAGAACAGCTGTCTATGCTTTCTATTTCCATCGATTTATACTTGGTGTAAGAAGTAAAAAAAATTACCAGTCCTTTGAAAAAAGAAAGATATAAATGATATTAAAACAATGTAGAAAAAGCAATGGATCTATAATATATAAATCATATTCCCTTTTAATTCCCGTCGGACAGGCAAATTAAAATTCTACCCGCGGGCCGCATAAAACCTTCCGGAGGGCCGGAGTTGACCCAGGGGCCGTACATTGCCCATCCCTGGTCCTATGCCTACTCTGTGATCCAATTATGAAGTTCATAGTCGGTCAGTTATTTTAAACAATACCATCTAAAGGAGATATTCATTATTTTATTGAAATTGACATTTTTATAATGCTAAATTTGTATAAAATGTTTGTGAATGTTTTCAGACCTGTTTAACCAATTCAAATCAAGTATTGCTTTTTTCAAAGGAATATTCATATAAAATATAATGAGTATCATATTTTTTGCAATGTCAGCAAATGTAAAATATTTAGAATTTACAGTAAAATTATATCTTGCCGAAACTGATAAACTTATTTTTTTAGTGGATAGTAATAATATCTAACTTTTAAATTTAATAGAGTCATATTTTTAATACCTCTCATATTATAATTATCTTCACTTTTTACCAGAAAGTTATAAGAAATAAGTGGAAATAATATACATTTTTTATATTTATAAGATTCTTTTTTATTAAATAATAACATAAATAAACAAATAAGCATTCGCGTCAGACGGCATTTGTTGCTATTTATTAAATTTCAAATGAATGGATTAAATTATAAAAAGTTTTCATTAAACACTTAAATTGTGCAAAATATCTATTATTAGCAAATGATATCATATATTTTTAATAATTTACATAACATTAACATAGAAAATATAATACACATATTTAATGCGGAATATTGTTTGCTGATAAAAACTTCTTATACTATTAATTTTATAAATAAATAAAAGATATGAAAGTAATTATATAAAAAGATCGATTTATAAAATAACCCACTTTTTCTAAGCTATTCGCATCAATATTTTCAGTGAGCAACTGTTAACATCATCACTTATATTTCTCACATCTGTATTTAAGGTGCGAGTATCTAATTTTTAACTTTCTAAAAGTAAAAACTCATTTCATAAACATAATTTTACGTGAACATCGTTAATACAATTTTTGACAAATAGTTTGGATAAATCGTTTTCTGCTTTTCTAGTTCTTTCTGTTTTTTGTTTTGTTTTTAAGCCTATTTTATTCGAGTATGAATGGTGATAGAAACAGAACCACTTTTTCTGTGATCCAAATCAACAATTCCTAGTGCATCCGAATAAAATTCGAGATATTCTGGACCTTGCTTTATTGAAGATTCAGGACCGTTTTGTATGGTATCAATGAAAAGTTGTCTCGACACAATTGTTAAACTTAACTGTAAAGTACTAAAATAGTTCTTTAATAAATGTTTAATTTCAAAAGAACCAAACATCACTCTGTTAGTTTTGTTAGAGTTATCTCAAAAACAAGTTTTTCCAATGAAGTCCTATAAGCATTGATGAATTAATTTTTTTAAACTAATTAATTCATGCTTTTAATACATATAATAATAGGACATATGTGACACCGATAGGCACATATGTCCTATTATTATACGATAGGCACATATGTCCTATAATTCCTTACTTTGTTTTGAAACATTATTTTACAATTACAAATGATAATTTATTCTCTAAAACTAAAATAATTTTTTTGAAAACTAAAATAAATTTTCACGAGTCTGTTAAATTCATGTAAATTATATTTATTTCTGTTCCTAAGGAAAAACATTTTTTTAAATTTTAATTATTTTGATTTGATTAATTATTCGTATTTATAACTATTACGAACTGAAAAATATTGTTCATCAATTTCAGAAAATATCATTTATCAAATATGATATAATTAAGTGTGTGATATAAAAAATTTACGTAGACAACAATAAAATACGAAAACGAATTGTTAAAATTTTGAATATCGTCGCTTTCAATGAAAATTTAACAAAATTCACTGAAATTGTATTCTTGCCAAATTTTATCTTCCTTAATGATTGAATAAATTCTCCTTTAAATTTAGCAATCTGTTTCACACTGTTTTCCATTAACTTATATTGTGTGAAGAAAAAAATCCTTCAATTTAAAGAGTATGCTAAGATATACAATCTTTTTTTAGAGTGATACTATTTCTGGATACATCTTAATTTTTTTAAAATACAAAATGCAACAAAATTATATATATATATATATCTATATCTATCTATATATATATATATATATATATATATATATATATATATATATATATATATATGTATGTATGTATATATATATATATATATATATATATATACATATGTATATATATATATATATATATATATATATGTATGTGTGTGTGTGTGTGTGTGTGTGGGTGTGTGTAGGGGAAACGAATCAGCTTTCATTAATGAAAGTCTAATTAAGTAAAAATTTTACTATATATATAATATACTAATTATATTATAAGGAATTACTATGTAATACTTATAATATAATTTCAATTTGATTAAAACTGCAAAAATTTTTACATGCGTGTAAATATTTTAATCACTCTTAACGCTTTACTTAAATGTATTTTTAGATGAAAGCAACCATGAAAGAATTTTGCTGTTGTTGAATGCTACTGACCGCTTTCAAAACAAAATTTTAAATTAAAGTTACTGTCAAACATGTGAGATTTTTAAAGGTTTCTCTATTGTTATATACTTCCATTTTACAGTCCATTTACTAAATTGCTGTATACTAGTTACTATTAATTTAAATTTAATATTTTCGCTTTAAATTTTAATGTTTTTGTATTTTGTTTAGAAATATTTCAACATATACTGTTATCAATCGTTCACAAATTAGAGGCAATATAACTTATTAATGAATAATATTACTTTTTAATGAATGATATTGTTTGCGCAATAAAATATATGTTTGCGCAATATATTAATGAATGATATTGTTTGCGCAATAAAATATAAGGCTATGAAAGAAAATCAACTTAAAATGTATCGTACTCACTATTAAAGAACTATATTTTAAATAAATAATGCAAGTAAGATATATAGAAAGTAAGATAGTCATCCAAGTAAAACTCCCATTTCATTTATAATTTAGGGACTAAACGAGCCGGCACAAATCGTATAATAATTTAATATCACCCACTAATTAATACAAATCTCACATAACTTTAAATAATTGCAATGCATGCAAAAAAGAAAAATGCTGGTATTTCGCCAAATTGAAAACAAATGATGTCAGCTTCTAAATTATTCATGCTTAGCTTTTGCTACTGTTAATACAACAATTGCATGATTTACCGCCAAATTAACCTTATCTCTGAGTATATTCATCACATGCTTCAATAAAAATTCTTTACTCTGAAGTGGGCAAATCACGGAAAAGAATTCTATTATTAAATTACAGACAGCGTTTCTTCACTCTGATTGGCCCTCAAGTGTGATCCGATCATCGTGACAAAGTTTTCTAATTAAATCCCTCGAATGCGTGGATTAGGTTTGAAATATTTTTCTCAAGCGCGCTTTTCAAATGCTAATCGAAAGTTTTCACTAATTAATCTAATTAACGATTCTAGCTTCTGGAAGCTCAAACCGACGAAGGCTTCTGCATATTTTGTGCATGCGTCACCAGTGCAAACTTTCCAGTCGGGGGGGGGGAGGCGTTGAGCTTTCTTTCACCCCTATTTTTAGTAAGGGTGCGATGACGATATCGCAGAATAGCACGCTCGAGGCAAATTAACTTTTAGTTATTAGTTACTGCTACCAATTAAGTCACTCTCCTCTCCTCTTTAATTGGTTATGCCAAATAGATAAATAATACTGTTTCCTGAGATGTGCCATGCATAAAACTATTTATTGTTTTTGTTCCCCATAATTACATTTGTATTGTCTTTGATAGGTTATTTTACGAGTTTTAATTGCTCTGTAGTTCATCCTTAAATCCCTAATTACTTTCAAGGGTAGCGAGTGCATAATGGTACTTATCTTACATTTTAGACTCTTAAAAGTAATATTCAATTAAGAAAATTATCTTTCAAGTGATTAAAACTTTGGAAACTTATTTTTGGATGGCACTTTAGAACTCTGTTGTCAAAATTTGCACTGCTTTTGCAAAGAAAATTGAGTTTTGGTTGGACTCAAGCTAATTAGCGAAAATAAATTGCATTTATGTAACAATAACAGTAGTACCTATTGGTGCAAATTTCAAGATTTGTGATTTATATTGCTCTAAATAATTATTTATAAAAGCATATTCTTACTGTTTGTATAACTATTAAATCACTTGAAATCATTAATTACTATATCTGTTGAAAATTTCATGAAATATTTAATATTTGTTTTTAAGAATATACTTATGTGTTTCTTATTTTGTTCATATTTATATTAAATCACTCATTTTTCACTATTAGATTTTTTTGGTATACATATACATATATATATATATATATATATATATATATATATATATATATATATATATATATATATATATATATATATATATATATATATATATATATATATATACATATATATATATATATATATATATATATTTGTTTAATTTATTTATATAAATTAGTTTCAAAATAATGCTTTTCATAAATAAATTAGTTATTTATTATTATATTCACTGAGAAACTTTTCATATATATACAGGAGAAGCTGAAAACAAGTTTCATTTTTTCAAGTGTCAAGTAAAAGATATAATTATAATAACAACGAAAAAATATTATTCTCTTATAAGAATGGTGTTACCAGCATTTGTGCAAAACATTTTTTATGTAATCGAAGATTTCACCCCAACTGTGATTTTTGGAAATAAAATATTAATAACCTAAGGTTGTTTATTTCATATGTATCATATAATAATACAATGCTAATTTAGATAATTCCATTTCAAAGTTTGCGTATTGTTTTAAGATGTTATATAAGCAAATGAGACAGAATATCAGACGACCTATTTATTGTACTAAAATATTCGAGAGAAATTTTCCAATGAAATTGTAGAACGATGATTATCATATTAATTGCAGAAATTATATTTACATTTTATAGAATGTTAAGGCTAATTTATATGTTGCTGAAAAATTTAAAAGAAAGCTGTATTTTATCATTTGAGATGTGTTTTGTGTAAATCTTTAATGGCAATGGGAAAATTCATAAATTGCCACATTTAGTGAACTTTAATTATTTTTGAGATATCGTTGATCTTTTTATATTTGTACTAGTCTTGAGAATACATTTATGAACAAATTTGAAGACAATTCAATAACTTTCTTACAAGAATTTTCATTAGTGTACATATTTGTTGTATACTTCATATTTTTAAAAAAATGAGGATTCTTGTGACAAAAATTCAGCCTGAAATTTTATCATACACAGTAATTGCTAGAAATCTTTCTTACTGAATTACCAATTTAATGCATGTAACTTGACTTTTAATGTACATAGCAAAGATTAGAATGTTATGTTTAGTATTCATTTAGTTAAACTTCCTACACCAATACCAAGTTCTATAATATTTTTCATTTGTAGAATCATAAAAGCATAAAAACATACCAAAACAAAATTAAATTCCTTAAAATCCTCAACAGCAACTCTTTTACTTCAGTTGTTTATAATTTTAAGTAACATGAGCATGTCAATGATATAATTCAGATGTAAATGAAAGTTTTATTAATTATAAATAATTTTTGCACAAATGCCTACTTCGAATAATATTTTAGTAACTGGTTCATTTACAAAATTACATTTAATAAGAGATAATTTACGCAACATTTCCCACAAGAAGATAATGTGACCTTCCACGTAACGTTTCATAAAAAAGGTAAAGATTACATACACCAATATAAGTTATAATCATCACAATTCAGCAAAAATTTAAGTACTTACCTTGTCTCATCAGTATAATTATTTTCTTCAATGTTTCTGGTTTGATGCAATTGTTGTGCAACAGCTATTTCTTGAACAAAATAAAATGAATGTTTCCTCCTATGTTACATTTACAGATTATCCTTCTTGGAAATGATGCAAAATGTTTTCATTTGTCATAAGTAAGTATATACTATTATTTATAAAAGTCATCTCGGAAGATAATAGCCGCTTGTAAAGACCTCATTATAAGTATTAGCTCTTAATCATTTATATTGTTAAATAAACTTTTGATAATTTTAAATATGACATTTCTTATTGTCAACGATAGTTTACAAGAAAAATACTTTGCAAGCAAGTATGGAAAGTAAGAAACATCGTATTTTCAATTATTGGAGCAGAAAGACAGTGAAGTGTTTATAAATGAAAAACTGGAGAATGTTAAAATAGATCTCCGCAGAAACATAAAATGAAAATGTTATAAAATAGCATATCTTTATTATAATGAAGGGAATTAATGCAAAGGAACTACTTAATATAATGATGTTTACTTTCTAAAATGTCTAAAATAATCTTTGATGAAAGTATGCTGCCGTGTTGTAATGAAGTTTCTAATAATAACAATGTATTTTGCTTCTCAAAAGAGTCCGAGGCAACATACTTAATGACGAAGTTGTTAAAAGTTAATTGAAAAGCTATGTTTTGAATAATCCTTTATAATGTGTGGAAATTTACCCACCAATTGATTTAAATTGATTAATTTAAACATCAGTACATAGCTTACGCATTCAGGGAAAGAACAATTTAATTTACTACCCCTTGAACTTTATAAAATGATAAATTATTAAATATTTAATAAACTTTATCAATTTTAATATAAAGTTTTTAACTATATATACTTAATTACTACAGAATGTTACTAAACATAAATGTTAAAGAAACTTTAAAAAAATTAGTGCAATTAAAATAATCATTAATCAAAATTTAAATTAATTATTGTATATTTTACATTACATTAAATATTACATACACAATTTCCAAACTTTTTTTACAGGAAATGAATGATCAAGATATATCTTTTAGCATTTCAAACTTAAAGTTCTTATTTAAAAACGTTATATCTTGGAACTCTAGTCATTTCTAATTCAAACACCTTTTTCGTAAGAAGAAAAAAAAATTCAATACTTACCTCCGAAACAACTGCCATTTATTTCTCAGCATCTTTTACAGTAATTCTAGTGGGCATCAATACCAAAAAGCTACGAAAGTTGATCGTAAAGTGACCGTAACGGTTTCACCGATAGCCGAAGCGTTTTTCTGCTTTGCGATTTTTAAAGCCTCCTTCTTACACGCCTCATAAAATATTGCCGTAAAAATATTTTTCGACCTTAAAAATATTTGACATCTTTGACGCACCCCAAGTTTGATGATTGATCTAAGCAGCACTTTTTTTTTTTAAATATTTCATCTACGCTTCACGATGGTTTTTTGAAAAAAAAAGGAAAAAAGTGTATCTTTTAAGACTTTCGTAACAGTGAAGCTGATGTATAAAAAATAAGGAATAAAAAGAATGTTATGGGTAAAAAATTAATTAGTTTTGTACTTATCCATCAACAAAAATTCCATGAAGAAAGAGACCGTAAATATTAACTATTCATTACTGAAACTTCACTATCAAAGTTTATAAGAAGCATTCCTTTAATGGAGAAAAATGCGTTGAATAAATACTCTTCATTGTTTAAGGTTGATAGAACTATATTTCAAAAATGGTGTGTTTCAGGAAAAGTTGTTGATTTTGCTTAAATTTTTATTTTTAAAAATGTTGTATTTTGTCAAGACACATTCTTGTAAGTTAATTAAGTAGAGTAAGTGATATGCTGTAGTACCGTTTTACGAGAAGAAAAAAATTGTCTTACATTTCTTTAAAATTTCAATTATTTAAAGAATCAGAAGCGTTTAGCGAGTTGTACTATAAAGTACCTTTAAGTTTCAAAACATTTTTATAAGCATTCTCTTTATTCCTAAATCAATACAAAATTTGTATATTCTGTTTCCGTAAAAAATATCGACCCTAGATCATGTGCAAATACAATACACATCTATATTTTTCTGTATTTATAAATATCATGTATTGAAATTATGAGATGAGAGATAATTGAAAAGGAAATAAAATGAATAACTTTCATATATGAAGTATTGATAGCAAAAATATGAACATATATTCTTGGGAAAAATTTAAAAAAGAAAATCTCAATTATTATTATAAATAATAATTAAATTTTTTATCAATATAGATATTTTGATATGATAGAATAGCGAAAGTAAAAAAGGTATATGAGAAAGAATTTTTTTAAAATAACAAGTATATAAAAATAAAAACCACACAAAATGAGGTAATGATCATTTGTTGGATGAATAATGGAGACCATAAAGGTTACAAAAGTGTCATATGAATAATTATTTTATAGAAATAATGAAGAAAAAGGTAAAAATTATTTTTTAAAGATGTAAATGATTAAGAAAATGTACAAAATAATAACAGAAACATGAAATAAAAAGTAAAATAATAAAAAAATGAAAAACAAAATTAAAAAATGCTGCATTCATCATTTATTTCTTAGTAATTATTGAAAAGCTAGTGAGGAATTTTCCAACTTGTCTTCTAACAACTTAAATCATTATTGGTCATATTTCGTAATTTGCGGTATTTAATTCCAAAGAATGACTAAATATTACAAAAAATAATGGCTTCAGAATTCGGTGCTAGATTTTCCGAATCTGTACATAAACTAGCATTGTATGAAATGCTAAATTTATAAATGCTTTCGATGTTTAATGATATTCTATATTCCTATGTATTATAATTAAAAAGAAACAGATTTGCTATTTTATCCAATTTAATAATATGTATAAAAATAGCAATGAAGAGAGTTAATGAAAATATGATACTATCGTAGAGTATATTTCTTTAGTTTATTGAAAAAATATTTAGTCTAATAAAATATATGATGAGAGTTTAATCCGTAATAAGTAACATTTGAATCATTCCTGCACGTTGAAATCAAATTATCTTTTGATTAATGTTTTTATAAGCCACCGTTACAGTTCATGTTTGGTTTAAATTATTCTAGTTGATAAAAACTGCACGTGTTTTTGTTCTTCAGACTTTGATTTATTCTATTCTCTTCGATTCTTTCGATTCTTTTTAGAATTTTCATTTCTCGGAACAAATCAGAAATCGTTTTCATTTTCTCCCCTCAACTAAAAAGGATAATCTTTTTTTTTATCAAAAAGATTTCTATTTTTCTTTTACGGTACGCAAATTAATCAAAGTTCCATTACAACCTTTCATTACACCGGAAAGTATCGGTAAATGGCAAAAAAAGGAGCAAGCGAAAAAAGTTTTTGTCTTGAAATAATATTAGATAACGAATTTCTTCTAGTAAAGTTGGCAGCACTCGATCATTTCGTTCTCCATGAGTGACTCTATGTCACCCGCCATTCAGAAGCAAGTCGCCATCACTCAAACTACAGCCAACGATGACAAGTACAGGATATTAAACATAAGGCGGCAAATTGCTAGATATATGTTCGTGGTTTTCTAAAGCTTAAAATATTACTTTTCGCTTGAGATGATGTTAACTTACTTGGAAGGAGCTGTGAAATTAGGGTTTTATTCTATTTCAAATAAGGTTTCGGTTATTGAGTTAGAGTTCATTGAATCGAAACCTAATTTCTTATAAAGATTATGGAATCAAATGAATTTCTTTAAATAAATATTTGAATGTAATGTTAGCTATGATATTTTGGAAATTCAAATATATTAATGTTTTTTTTTTTCTATGGGGAAAATTAATTTATCGTTCCACTTAAAAAATTGTTATAATGAACAAAAAATGCATAACATTTTTTGGTGCATTTTATACAAGTTTCTTAGGTAACCATTAAATTGAGTTAAAGAGAAAAACTAATTTATCTCTTTATTCAGCGTGTAATAAGAGATATGTAAGCATGAGAGTATAAATAAAGGATACTATTTAAGCATACTTTCGAGATTTTTTTTTTTTCAAAAAATGATTTTTTCAAAACAGTTGATTGAAATTGTCTTGAAACTTAATTTTCGTCACCATTTCTTAATTTTTCTTTAAATTAATATGAGTGTAACAAATTCTATGCATAATGCACTTTATTAACATTTTCAGACTGTTCATCTCGCAACATGTAATTTAATAAGATCTTAAATTTTATTTAACTAAACAACATTTGCATTTTAATTAATTTTACAGTAACGGATATTTTTATTCATGGAACTTTCCTAATTTGATTTGAATTTTTATTGTGTATTAAATTTCAAGCAATTCAGTTGTTCAACTGATTAAAAAACTTTGCTTCTATTAGATAACAGCATCTGTTAGACTTTTTAGGACTTCTTTTATTTAGGTAATTAAATTGTGCAGGAATATTTTAGTTGAATCAAATAGGGTGGTAAGTTTAAATCCTCCTTTAAATCGGTTCGCCAAAAATTCTCACATGATTTGCACAAGAAGGTATACAAAATAAAATAAATAAGGCTGTTAGAAACCAGAGTTTAAATAATTTTATAATCTAAAATTGAGCTTTAAATTTTACTATATTTATAATAAACTTTTAAAATTTCCATTGTTTTTTATGTAATAAAAGGAATATGAAAAAAGGTTTAAATTTGGTGACAATTTGTGATGTGCTTCATAAATAATAATGTTGACTTTAGTAAACAAATGTAAACCCAATTTGTGAAGTTAATTATTGGGTAAATTAATAAGGTGTGGTTAAAGAAACTTTTTTTTATCAAAACTTTATTATACAATTTTTAAAAAAACTACTTTTGAATTCTTAATGATTGAAATATCGATTTTACGCATTTATATGTAAGCTACGCTATCTACCAACGCTTGATTAATATTTAATCAGTTTTTAATACAATCTACTCAGTCGCTACCATAGAATAGAAAACGTCACGAGAAAGACTATAAATAGCGTCATATAAGTTAGATTTACTATTATTAGTAATTCTTAAGCATTCTAATAATCATTGTTAAAAAATAACGATTACTGCACAAGCTGTTTCGTAATTACCTTTTCGTTCACAAGAGGTTTGCGTGCGAAAATATTCAGTAGCTTTTCAGGATTCTAAAGCAAGAAAATATGTATTCAGGCATCAATTGCTTTACTTGTCACGTACTTATAAGAATATTTTTAAATGGAAATTTTTTTTATTAAAAATATTATCACATAAACCGCAGAAAAATATAGTAATCATGGTAAGTACCTGTTTTGATTTTGTTAAGAGATTTATTCATCTAACTCTTATAGCTGGAACTTTGGAGGAAATGATTTTATTTTATATACTGAACAATTTTCAGATAAAAGCTTAAGATTGGTGTGAAAGAATCATCTATCAAACTTTGTGATACGTCAACGAACATGTTCGTTGATTACGACGTAAACTGTATTTTTATCATCGTACTGGATAAGAGTACACACTTTTTTGTATTTTAGTTGTTCGTCATAAAAGGAATCATAAATGGCACTCCTATGCACTGTGAAGTACCTTCCTACCCTTAGGCCATTTCTGTAAACGATAAGTCCTAAATAATATCTCAGATATAAAAAAATGTAAAACATCATTAGTTATAACTTTTAAAGTCAAATCAAGATGAGTAAGCAAGATCATAAATAAAAAGTTACAGTGAGATAAAAAATGATTTTTAATAAAAGGTGGTGAATTGTTGTATGTATATTCGATACGATGATCATAAAAGTTCCTCTTAATACCAATAAATTTGGTTACCAAAATGCATAAGCTTGTTTTATTACAGAGACTGATCTACCTACTCACCAAGGTTTTCTATTTTAAAATTTCAAATTTCTTATTGGATAAAAATTTTTTTTCAATTATTAAAATTAAAAATTAAATTGAAAAATATTTTGAGGAAATATTATTACAAATATATAATTAATTTATGTAATTATTAGATAGAAAATTTGTGCCATAAAATAAATTATATGGATTTTAAAATGTTTCAAAAATAATTTTGAAAGCCTTTCTAATAGAAGAATTAGTTTTTAAAATGACTGTATGTAATTTTCCAGTGCTTGAAATACATCATGAAAGAAGAGTTTTTGATTAACATTTCCAATTATATAGATATTCATAACTTCAATTAATGTAGTCTTAGTTTAAATTCCTGATTTTTATTGTTTTAATATTTTACCTCGATAAAAATAAATGCTTATAGAAAACTATATAAATACCGTAGAAATAATAGTTTAAAGTGAGGAGGAAATAATAAGAAAATTGAAAATTCAATGAAATCGTAATTCGAAAAAAGTTTTATAGAAATTCAAACATAATGAATGATTACTGGTGACTATCAAAATATTTTAGCTGTAAAAATTGCCCACATATATTATAAGAAATGACTGCCAAAAACGTTTCAAAATAGCTTTGAATTTAATTCAGAAGCATTAAATTTTATTTAATAAAACTTGCTTATGAGTTACTTATAAAAAAATTTAAATGCCTTTTGTTTAGCTGCAACTATAATGCAAGGTAATTTTGTAAAGCTTCTTAACTACGTTTTTTTAAAAATATTTCTTCATTTTTATTCTTAAGAGTAGATATTTAATTAAAATATAATTGAAAATATGATTTCTTAAGAATTATTACACTAGTAAAAGTATGTAAGAATAATTTACCATATTTGAGTATAAATCAATTTACTTGTTTTATTTTTCTTGTTAAAACAAGATAGTTGATTGTTAAAGCAGGAATTGGAAAAAATTATGAATTTGTGGATTTATTACTAAATTTTTTAAATTACTCAAAATTAATAAAAATTTTTTATCGCATTTGGATTGAATTTCCAACAAAAATATGATTTTTGCTCATTGTTTTCTGAAATGAGCATATTTATTGAAAACATTTACAAAGAAATTACTATCAAATAATTCATTTACGTATAATATCATGTTGCACTATTATTTTCATCTATTATGTTAAACAAAAAAGATTCCTTGCCTATTACTGGGGCAAATGCTAAAAATTTTAAAATTAACTATGATTCTATGAAAGTAATTATTTAGTTGGTCTATTTATTATTTGGTCACTTTCATGAGGGCCAACTGCCTAATTTAAAGTGGATTCCAAACCAATTACACAAAGTTTTGTTCTGCTATACTTTGGGTAATTAGTTTGGCGTTGAATCACGAGTTATTGGACTGAAATATAAAAGGCTAACCAATCAAATGCCAGTTTGTCTTCGCTAATACAGATATTAATCTGTATATCTTGCCTAGATATTTTTCTATAACATTGAATTTGCTAGAAATATCATACGGAAATTGTTATATTCAGTAACAAACAGATTTATCATTAAGTTTGACTTTAATATTTTTGTTATATTATGATACCTAAAGCTAACTATTATTTGTTTTCCTTAAAGTTGAATGTTGTTTTATTTGAAACCACAATGTGAAGAATTTTGTTTACTGTTTTCCTGAATAACTCCGAATTAAAGAATAGTATATAATTTTATAGAACACACACAAAAGATTTTAAATAAATTCCTGACTCTGCTACTTAGTCTCTGTATATCTGTATATAATCCTTATTAAGGTTGAATATTGTTAGATCTGTCATATAAACTGATAACAAAAACCTTTGCTTGGAGCACTTATGTCCTACGTGAAATTTAATACATTTTGTGGATGTTACATTTAAAATCAAGCAATTTAAATACAGCTTTAAATATACCTGAATGTTGCATTTATTTTGTGAATAAATGATTTAAACTTTATGATACTGTGAAGATATGCTTATAAGAAAGACACTGAATAGATTCATTAGTAATATCATTGAATTTGTTAATGAAAAGCTATAATTATTATCATTTTATCATTATTTTATTATTAACATAATCTTTTTATTATTATCAATTTAATCTCCTGCAGGACTAATGAAATTCCTAAGTTGTATACAAGAAAAGTTTATTTTAATGTGTTTATTGTAAAGTCTATTTTAACACTGGTTTCTATTATAAAGAGTAGTGCAAGAATCATTTCTGTATTAAAATATGTGTGATGAGTTTAATAATGAAAATTAAGCATTTTTTAAAGTAAATAATTCAGTTATAATATTCAATTTTAAGAATTTTTCTATTATAATTAGTATTGCTCCCTAGTAAATAGTTCTTATCTAAATTAATATCCATGTACAAGTTTTCACAATTAAATTGATTCGGACAAAGGAAATATTTTTTAAAATATTTGAAAAAAAATAATCAGAATTGGAAAGAAAATTATTTTGCTTAACTATTAATTAAAAAATTGCAGTTTCTGCGAAATAATCATCGATTAACTTTTTAAATCTTCCTTGTATGTGTGATACCATCACCTATAAATGAATACAAATACAAAAAAGAAACTTAAAAGGAAATTGAGTTTTTACGTTTGCTTTTATTGTTTTATAGCTTGATTGGATTTCTATTTTTATTAGACTGATGGCTCATTAATGATATCAACTTGCTTTTATATAAAGGGGATTCTAATTTTTCTTATTATTGTGAAATTAACTTCTTCGCAATTAAAATGTGACAGTGTTCATTCTAACTGTTGTTTTGCTGAAAAGAAAACCAAAAATCATTGAATATTCTGAATAAATTAATCGATGCTTGCAAAAACTGCGTAGTTACAAACTAACAAATGAACCAATAAAATCTTATAATTAAAATTTTAATATAGTTGTTTTATGGAATTCAAGCTTATTTCATTTCTATAACAGGTAAAAAATGATAAAAACACACTTTTTTTTTCTTATTTTAAAAGTGTCTCAATAACTTCATAAGAGGATTACTATGTTTAAAATACTAATTTTCTAATATTACAAACTAAAGAACTACACTTTTAATTTGACAGAAGATTTAAACGGTAGGAGTCTTTATTTGAAAAAGATTCAGCCTCAAATTTGGCTTCCCTCATTTGAGATATATTTTACATACAAGTTGAAATATTTGGCTCTTATAACCACAATTGCCTACAATTGTCCAATCACCACAATTATAAGCAGAATTGTTGTAAGGGCTAGAAGTTCTTTTCTAAAAACATAACAATCTGTTTTCTATTCCGAAAATATATTTAAAAATAAGTTAATTTTAAATATTTCTGTTTATTATATTATTGTATACTTATTTAATAAGTAAAAAGCTTCTTGTTAGTGTGATGCATTTTTGAATATTATACCCCAGCTTATCACGTGAAAAATATCTCTCATGAAATTAAGTTTTATATTAATTATGATTTAACTTAGTTGTAATATGTTTATTTGATTATACATAAAATGTATGTTATATAAAATGTGTCCGAAACGGACCGCATAAACTCTGCGCAGATAGATTCTTCGCTGGGAATACATAAGAACTCCCCAAAGTAACGTTCATGTACGATCCATAGTTTACGAAAAAAATGCGAAAAATGAGTATGACGTCACTGCCGGTGAAAGAAAAAACACTTTATTGAACATACCAACAGCAGTATATGCAGCGGATAATGACGGGCATACTTCCTAGCAGTTTGTAAGGCATTTCCATGACATCGGCCGTACATCAAGTACATGTAGCAGTAGTCACGAACAGAATACATGGCTATCATACGAAGACTACTGGTAGTAGCAGTATTCAGCCTTTTAAATACTAGTTCACCGGCGGCTTAACATCATTCCACGGCGCGCTCATTAATGACAAGATATGAGCGGTGAACATTTTAAACATTATCATCTGGAAAGATAAGAAAAAAATGTTGTTGATATGTCCAATAAAGTGTCTTTTCCTTGCATAGGCAGCGACGTCGTACTTTGTTTTTGTATTTTTCTCGTAAACTATGGATCGTACAGAAACGCTTTTTTGGGTAGATTTTATGTACTCCCAACGAGGACTCTAGCTGTGAAGAGTTTATGCAGTCGTTTTGGGACACCCTGTATAATAATATAAATGTATCTTTACTGTCATTGTTATTTTACAGTAGAGATTTTTAAACAAAATTTAAGCACTTTGAAAGTAAAAAAAAAACATCCACAAGTATGTCTTCTAGCAAAAGCTATCAAACAAATTGTAGCAACTAATTTTATGTATTACTGTCACGCATCATGATATTTATATAGTGATATAGATATTAATACTTATAGATAGATAAGCATACTTTATTAAATTGGAAGTATTTTTAATAATAAGCTAATTTTAATCTCCTTTTTTAATTTGTGTACAGTAAAACTCAAAATGTACCTATGTTTCAATATGTATCTGAATGCACAATCTTAAAACGCGTTTTTTTGAAGTTTATATTTACTAGTCCACTTTCAGAGACGCACTTTACTTACATTGTTAAATTTCTTCGAATTTACTGAAGATTTTATTATGTAAATATGTAAAGTTTTCACAGATTTGATAATTTTCGTTATTATTTTATAAATTTTCTACAATAAATCTTACTCAATTACCAGATAACCAGATGTAACATACATTATTTGTGTGTTGTTAGTTATAATTCCTTACATATTGCACGTCCAAGTTCAACATTTACATATATAATTCAGCACTTTCAGAATTCATCAAAATGTTTGTTAAGTGATCCGTTTATATCAACAGAAAACGACGTGTTTTTAAAAGCTTTGTCTAAAGAAGAGAATTTTTTTATCATTATAAGTGCCAGATCTTATTTCCCTCTTCAGTAACATATTTAATTGGTACATATTTTAATAAAACATGCTACAATGCAAAGTCAAGACCGTAAGAAAATCATATTAGAAAGAAATGGTCTGAGAAATTATTAATATATTTGTTAAAATTTGAGCTTTTTGTGAATTCACTTAACGGAAAGCTTGAATTTAGGAATTCAAACATATTGCTATTTGATTAATTAATGAATGATCAATCCATGAAAGCTATTGTAATAACTTTTTCTATCAATTCTTAATTTTTACATACACACACATAGATTTGTAATTAAACTAGGCCTTTTAATGTGATTTAATTTACTTTTGGTAATTTTTATGTTTCATGAAGGAGTTCATCTATTTAAAAATAATACTTTTCATAATATAAGTTTCAAAATTTCATTTAGCGTATGTGTTAATATGTATTGTATAAGTTCTTCCCATGATGAGGAACTCTTTTTTTTTTCACAACCTTCTAATCTAATCGGCTTTGCTATCATTGATCATATCGGCTTTGATATCTCCCCTTTTCAAAACTTCAAAACAAAATGAGCAAAAATACGTTTAATATAAAAATGCAAGTTTAATTTAACTTAAAAAGACATTTAACTTAAAAATCCTAGTTTAATTTTCAAGACATTAAGAATTACTATATAAATTTTCCGTATTTAATCATAAATAAAAATTTTATAAATAAAATCAACGATATGAGAAGTAAATATGTAAAGTACTGAACAGATTTTCTGATGAATAAATCTATTAAAAAATTATTACTATCGATTAATTCAGTTTAATTCTAGTCACTATTGTGATTGATGGAAAACGCTGGTAATTAAAGTCATAAAATAAGCTGCCATCCAATAAGATATGGAGTCTGCACAAAATCCAATAACCATTAAAAGTGATTGACGTGTTTTCTTACTATGCAGATAAAGGGATGAATTTATTTTTCATAAATCATTTGTATTTCACTCTTTAAGCAACTTAAATTTTTCTTTTTTAAAAAAATATACTGTTACAGAGGGTGACTCCCTACTAAAAACTTCTGCATATCTACTGTTTCCAAGCAACCGCGCGAAACAAATTATGATCAAAACCGATAATCCGAATCCAGTTAAGTAAGAGTTTTGAAGCCTATTAATGCATCTCGTTCTCAAATTTGAAAGCACCAATTTATTATCGATACAAATTGTTTTAACTGTGATCAATATTTTGAGGCAGTGGTAGGTGAATTAAGTGCATGATTTAAGTGTTGAAATTTAAGTAATGACCAAAAGAAACTAAAGCATCTTTCTCTCTAAAAAAAATTTAAGATATTTTGAAAATTATTAATTTTTTCTAAAATTACATAGTCCATGCAAATGGTTGTACATTGTAACATCAATTCAAGAATCAATGTAAAAAGCATACAATTATTCACGAAGAATGAAAATATTGGACATATGCCTGACTAAATAAGAATTGTAAGAAAGGAATACATTTTCATGAGTTTTAAACGAAGTGTAATTTGCTATATATATACATATATATATATAAATATATATGTAGATAGATATAAATATATATGTATAGCAAATTACATATATATATATATATATATATATATATATATATATATATATATATATATATATATATATATATATATATATATATATATATATATATATATATATATATATATATATATATATACGAAGAATATAGGAATTTGTATACCAGATTTTATAGAAGGTCTAGGAAATATTTTAATCATTTGTAACATTTATGACCAATTTTAAATAAAAATTTTGTAAAAAAATGCATTGATGGAAAACTAGAAATTTTTTTCGATGGACCATAGTATATGCATGCATTTACAAAAGCATAGCTACCATTTTTTTCATCGGAAGGTATATTGAGTTAATGTTTCATTCAGCTTAGACTATCTTGTAAACAATGACAGGTGCTTACTGGAGTTCATGATATTTGGTAACTTTTAAATACCTTTTAATTCGTACTACAGTTTGTACACAAATTATTGTGAAAATCAACTTCAACCACATAACTTGATATATCTGCTTAGAATAATGAAACATTCTTCTCGAATGCATGTGAGAGTCACTTACATAAGTGAATTAATTTGGACAGAATTCATCGGTCGAGTCACTTTAATTGAAGCAATTAAATTTCTCCTGCATTCTACGATATCTAAGTTACAGGCAATTTCGAAAGTATTGTTATTTATGAATAAATAGTTTGATCATTTGAAATAGGTATTTTGAAATGTAGTAAAATAATCATCTAATTTCTCATTAATTTTGACCTTCGGAATTCAGACTAAAATAAAATTAAATACACACATGCTTTTGACAAAAGCAGGGACTAAAAGTCCCGAAAAACACTGTTCCATTATTTATCATTTAATGTTGTCAAAAAATAAGGAATTTATGACTTTCCATAATGTTTCTGCTTGATTCCTTTATAATTATTGTTAGAATTCTATGTATTTCTAATCCTCTTTTAATTTAATATAAAATAATTTATTCATAATTGCTTAGTGATGTAAGGTTTAATTCAATTAAATTCGGCTTTTGCTGAGTTTTAATCAAAGTTCATAGATTGAAGGGACACCAGAAGCCTACAAAATCATATATTGATTACCTTAATATCAAATATATAAGTCAGGATTTCTTGACGCAATCAGGGAAACTGCTCGGTATTCAGAAGCGAATTAATCGGCATAAATGAAGCATTAAAATTCATCCTATACAACACTAGATCTAGTGACATTTGGATCCTCACTGATAGCCGCAACTCAGATCAGTACCTACAGGACTGGCGTAGCGTGTGTGACCTCGTGGGCATAGAGATAATTAACAATCTCAAAAATTTGGCCAAGTGCAGGGATGTCCACTTTCAATGGATTACCTCCTATGTTAACATCCAAGGCAACGAAGTTGCAGATACCTTGGCCTAAAGAAGTTGAACCGAGTTGCCCAACAGTGACTACAAAATTACATAAAAAGAAATCTTCTCCATCAAGAAGAAAGAAAACTTGCAAGTCTGGTTAACCCCTCCAACCCATCCTTGGTTCATCAGGAAGACCCCTGGGAGTGCGATTGATTTCGAAGGTGACAGACATGATCAAGCGGCCGTCTCAAGACTTTTAAGTGGGCACCTGAGGTGCATGAAATTTGAATCTGGGCGATAAGTCTTTTCTTTGTGCACAAAATGCAATCTGAAGTCGGCTTCCTCTGATCACATCCTAGATTGTCTGAGATTTGCTTTTGGGGATGTTTACGCATATCCGCTTTTGATACACGATTATGCTAGGGTTCACGGTGTCATGGATCTGATCTAGCTGCCGCTAGATCTTTGAAGGACTGGGAACAGCGACAAATATATAAGTAATTCATATAAAGAATTAACGCATATGTAATATAAGACAAACCAGTAAAGCTGGATTGTGGGAAAGGAAGCATCTGTCATTAACCGATTGTCGTGATACCAAAGATTAAATTTTTGATGAAACATTGCAATACACTAAAAAGCAATGAGCTTCTGACAAGGAACAAGCAAGTCAGGGACCACTATATTCCAACCGAAAAAGCTTCATTCTTATGCAAATGGGATAATGGATCAAACACTGTGTATAACTAATGACCATAGTATTCCTATTATTTTAAGTGAACGTAAAAATTGACTTATTGAAATATTTTTCATAGATGGACTACAGAAACTTAAAAAGGCGATCGCAGTCTCAAGTAGCTATGCGAATACCTGATGTAGATTCAAGATTTAAAAATTGTAGCCGGTATATTTGACATTTTCAGTTAATGAAAATAAGCCAATGTTATCAGAATTTGGTAATATAATATTAAGTAAATGGCATGCAATAAGAATGTAAATATTTATTGTCTAACAAAGTGTTATTATGTTTGTGCTACAGTAAATTATTTTAATTTACTTTAAGTTTCTAATTATTCTAAATAGAATGTAATTATAATTTTCATGAATTACACATCTTAAACTTTTGCTTAGCATTATAGCAGACTTAAATATTGAAAATAAAAACCAATAATAAATTTTCACTCATTTATTGTCATTTGCACCCAAAAAAGAAAATATTCATATTTTACTATAAAGTTTATCGTATTTTCATGTTCATTCGTAAGTTTATGAGTGAAACTAAATTGATACTTATAATGCTTTCTAAAATTGGTATAAAGGCATTATTTTATTAAAGGTTATTTCTAAATATTTTTAATATTTTTTTGTAGTTAAAGATAAATAATTAACATAGATTTTTAAATTTCTATTTAAAATATTTTATATACGTAAAATATTATGTTAAAATGTATTCAATAAAATAAATATATATCATTTAAATACAAAATTAATGTCTGCGCAGAGAGGGTGACTGAGATTTGTAGATTTCATAAATAACAATTATAATATCTGTGAGTTTTCTATAGTGCAAAATCTGTTAAATTATCCTAAAAAATTTTTAAATTGCAAACGTTTTTTGAAGTTTTTTATAGATTTCTCTAACATTATGTACTTACTATCATAAATCATTAATAAAAATCTTAAATTAGAAACAAAATGAGCTCATGACGATTCGAAGATCTTCCTGAGTTCATATGATATTTTATTCAGTTCTTTATTATTAAACATTCTCCAAAATGACTAATTAATTAATGTTGAAAGGGAAATGTATAAAGAAAAGAAAGTAATTAAAATATCGCACATTAAATTGTAAACATTAAGAACTACAGAACTAAACAATAATTCCTTTTTTATCATTTAATGAAAAGTATTAAACTTTTAAAACCTGCAGAAAATGTTCACTTCGAACATTTTTATTAAAGTATTTAACGTGAAAAATATTTCAATTTCAAATGCACTCTCAAATTTATCTATATCTATTTTTGAAAAGTTATTTTTACAATTAAAAAACAAAAAATGCTAACTGAATGTTTGCTAACCAAAAATGTTTGTTTCTCCTCTTTAAAAATGCAATTCCTTTTAAACTGCATCAAAGAACTTGCTTTGGAAATATTGATGCGTTTTACGAATCTCGTTTTACGAAAGCGCCATTAAAGGATACCTAATGACCTTGTTGGTGGAATAGTTTGGAGAAAATTCTTGAAAGCACCACTTTACAACCACCTGTGACAAGTAACAATTTTGCTGTATATCTTTAAAATATGGAATCGATAAGAAAACGCGTTTTATTCTGTTAAACAATCTTAAAATAATACAATATTGTTTGGTGGAGTAACTTTGTGTTAAATATAAACAAAAGTGAGAAACAAGTTTGGGATCAGTTTAATTTTCCAATCTCTGAAATTATTGTAATATTTTATATAATAATTGAAATGTAGAATATACTTGAAGTTTTCTAGTATTTTTGGTCATATTTATGTATGATATAGATATTTTTCTAAAGAGGAATTCCAAAACCATTTGCGAAACATTTAGAAATGTCTACAAGAATTTCAAAGTTAATTGTAACCAATTTTTTTTTTATTCTTTGCATCCCATTTAAATTTTATTTAGTTAATAAAATATAGTTTTCTCTTCTCGCTTCTCCTGAATTTTCCAAGACTATTATTAGAATTACTGTTATTTTGAAATTGCTCAAATAATGATAAATGAAGTAAGATTTTGCTTATTTTGCTCTTCTTTTACTTGAAAAGTAAAAGAAAAATCAAATATGAAAAAATTAAAATTCTCTGAACACTGTGCTACAGTAAAATTGTAATTTAAATACTAGAATTGTAATGATTTCGTAAAAATGTAAGCAATGTAAAGTTTGAAAAATATCATCCACTTAGCTTATATATATATATATATATATATATATATATATATATATATATATATATATATATATATATATATATATATATATATATATATATAATTATGGAAAATTAATCACTCAATGGAAATAATGTTATAAGAATTTTCTCTACTTTCTTTCTCTCAAATGAAATAATGTAGAGTTTTAGTTTATAATCTGTATATCTACATTAAAAAAAAATTTCTGTAAGCTACAATTGAGTGCTCAAATGTTTGATATCTTATTTCTATTTTCATCTTATGGTATTGGACAAGATCATTAATTACTACATTTTGAAAAACAAAATTTCTTTACATTGACCTGTTATTTCATATAATATGTGCACAAGATTTAAATCTGATTTTACCTACAATAATTTTAACATCATATAAAAATACTACATTCGTGATAAACATACTATGTATTAATAAAGTATCATGTTTGTGAATTTCAGTGGAAATGCTTAGAATTTTATTTTGTCAGTACACGAAGATGAACTTTATTGTATTCATTTAGAAACATCATCAGAAAAACTGAGAGTTTATAGAATTTTTAAAGATAAATTTCAAGTTTAAATTATCATACGATGGATCATTTTATTAATTACTATATAAATCGTAATATGAAGTTTGACATTGCTCATTACTCACTGGGAAATGAGTAAGGCTGTATGTGTTATAACAAAAAAAGTGAACATGAAGCTTATTTTTTAACCCACCACACTTTATTTTATACATTTTTCTGTACATTATTTTATTCTTTATTATATATACAATTAAGTTTAAAGCATACCACTTTATTTCATACATTATGATCACAATTTACAATATATATTGCAAGATTTTCCTTACAATGTAAGTGATGTTACAAGACAATAATAATGGAATATTCAAGTTTATGTGAGTCTTATATTTATTATTTTAGTTGCGAAAACAAATCACTAAAAAGGCTTTAAATATGCTTGCTTAATGCTTATGAGAAATACATTTCTTACTTTGTAAAGTTATATTGAAATTATAATTACTATATTTTCTAAATATATTAAAAATTGTGATGCAAAAATGTATATTTACAAATAATATTATCACGATAATTTTATCATATTATTATTAAATAATATCATCAGGAAATTAATACCATCACATACAAGCCTAACTTACCATAGTCTTGTTAACAAAATTCATAGTAAGAAAGTGACGTCGGATGATAACATGTTATTAAAATACCAAGGTAATAGAAATTGAACTCCAGTGTCATAATTGGCCTGGTATTCTTAAATGAAAATATTTTTAGGAGAAAATATTATTATTGATTCAAATGTTTCCAAATATTAAAATCCTAACAAAGATTTAAAATATGATTTATATAAATCAAAATATTGTCATATTTATAAATAAAAGAATTCACACACACACATATATGTATATAATAAATATGCATAGGTTTATAATGCTACTTGAGCAGAACTTGGTTTCCTTTTGTACAATGTGATGTGCAACTTCGCAACATATTTACTACATATCTAATAAACAGACACATCCTTAAATGAATAGTGAACATTCAAATCAAATGCACCTAATCAAATGGAAATCTTGTTTAGTTAACCGTTACTCGAAATCATAGTTTGATTCATCAATCGTTACTAATAAACATGTACCTGATTACGCTGCCGAATATACATCTTAATGCAATGCATAAGATTAGACTTCTACTTCATTATGAATGCACTTTCTGCCTTAAAATCATCGCGTGTATAACCAATATATGTTAATGTGCAGATATATTTGTCGAATAACTCTTACTTCTTTAAGTATAAGATTAAATTACAAGTAAACAATTGACAAAATATAAGATTACTAAGGTATAGGGGCATCTAAGTATTTAAATTCACTTTGACAAACTAATCTTGAGCATTAACTATGAATAAGATTCTAATCAAATCTAACTTCTTTGTACAAGAAACATTTCTCACATTGACAAAAGCTATCACAAAATAGTCCTTTTCTTTTTGAAATTATTAAGGATGGATCCTATGCTTAACTGCTTTATACATATATGGGTACACTATATATATATTATATATATATATATAAATATATATATATATATATATATATATATATATACAGAGAGAGAAGGATTTTTCCTTTTGCTTTATTTTCATCAGTTCCGTTTGATGAAGTTAAAATTATTAGTTTTTTTAAATACTGAGTAATTATTATTCATTTTACACAAAAAGTTAATATTATTAGTAAAGGTAAATTCGATTTTACAATTTAGTAACTATATTTGATAAAAAGAGTCATAAAATTGTGATTTTTTGATTAATTTAATATTTTTAATACTGTTGTTTGTTTATCGTTAACAGAAATGTTTAGTAACGTCGGAAAACTGTATTAAAAGTTAAAACATAAAAATATTTTTCCAGTTGAAACTTCATTTTTTAAAAAATTATTTCAATTATCTTTTCTCGAGTTGTCTCTTTCACCACTGTCATTTTTTAAAAACCACAAATGAGTGGTTATTATTTAATTGAATTAAAATTTAATTATATAACTAAAGTATGATATCATAAAATTAAATTTAATGAGTTAATTTAAGTTATTAAGCCACATGCTCCTTGCGTGTGTGTGTTTTTTGTAATCATTTTTCAACATATATTATTTTGATGAATATGATAACTATAGTCTCATTGTTTGTGCACTTACAAATTCTCTATTCTTTACGTCCTTTCTACATAATTTAATAACCATTTATGATCTTAACATTTGATAACTTTCGATAGGATTAAAAAATGAAAATTTGTTAAAATATTAGAAAACAAAATCGCTTTTAGCAAAAAAAAAAAAAAAGCGTTTCTGTCTAATAATATTTTCTATAATAATTATATTGATACATTTATATTTGAAGTAAAAAATATACTGTTATAATAAAACTAGCTTTTATTTATTTACCAAAATCTTCAGGTTATGTGAGCAGTTATTTTAATAAAATCTAGAAAAATCTAATAAAATAAAATGTAGTAAGCTCATTTTATTTCAGGGCAAACCGTTAGAACCTTGTAGCTTGTTTCGAAACATTTCTTGAAGCTATTATAAGGCACCCATTCTCATGCACAAAAAAGTTTTTATTTTTAATTTTAAAAACACATTTTTCCTGTTTTAGATAGACTCTTCAGAAAACTTGTCTCATTTTTAAGTCAAAAGTATAATTAACGCGAACAATGCCTTTTACGCCTCGAGTGTCGCGTAAGTAATCACTGAAGTTCTGTGAAGGAGAAATGCACAAATATTCAGAACAAAGCACGCACGGATGCATGAAAAAAAAATGCTCAATCATGCATTGCGTTTATTACCCATGCATCCTCGGCGGAAGAACGACCCTCGTGCAACTGAAAATCGCAGATAAATATAATCAGCTTTCTGATCGGAAGAAGAGCTCTTAAAATAACACGCCATATTCGCAAGTTAACGTTTCATTTGTTGCGTCATACAAAACACTTTTGTTCTCGCTTTTCTCCCCAAGCTAAAAAAAGAACGAACGAATGGAATCGCTGCTATCTGAAACCATTAGCGACAAAACCTTAATGATATCATAAATCCACGCTGTTTGGAGAGGGAGATTTTGATCTACCTGTGCGTTTTGCGGGCACAGAAAAAAGCTCTTATAAAAGAAGACATTGATACATATAGGAACATCACTCGTTGAGGATTTTGCACTCGTTAGCAAATTAGTGAAAAAAAATTGTTCTACCTGCTTAACAGTATATAACGATCTAATCATTAGTCCAATAATTATTTCTGAAGCAATTGTAGAATTGTGCTATAAATAAATCATTACTTGACGGGAAATAGTTTTGTGAAAATTGGAACTTATTAACATGGTTTTCCATTTTTGTTAATTAAGGAATTAAAATGTTTTAATGATTTGATTTTTCGGCACAAATATTTACTAAATCATTAATTTGAGGAATCTGTTGAAAAATTTATAATTAGAATGCAAAATGGGAAAATAATTAAGGTACATTTGAATTGTTTATATTTATCAAAAGTAAATACTTGAAATCTAGATTTTTCTGCATCTCAATCAATAGTAATGCTCATTATTTACAAAGTTCTTCAGTTTTTTTTACTATAAATATATTTTAACATATAAATATGATCAAACTATTAATAAGTTATCTCAAATAAATCTATTTTTAGAAAAGTTTATATAATCTATTTTTTATCAGACTTGGAAAAAGACAGTGAGGATCATTATCTATTCGTGGTTGAATTATTTATCAAAACAAATTTTAAATTTTTTACATCGTAGTCATTGTTGCTCAATATCTTATGCATTTTAATAAGGAAACAATCTCACGAGTATTTCAAAGGGAAAATTTTGGAGTGATTAGTTTATTGAAATTTTGTCAGTATCCACTTTTATTAAATATTGCTTTACCTTCAATATTTTTGCAATAGAAATTTAAATCCATTGAGCATGATAAAGTTGCTGAAATGATACCAGTCAATAAGTATTCCGCTAGATTCATTTAATTTGTTTGTGAATTCATTAATGATTTAAAAAACTTTTAAATCTCTAGTGTATCATTATATTTATTTAATTTTCCTACCAAAAATAGTATTAATATTTTCCCTTTTTTTTATAAATTTATGCTTCAATCCGAATAAAATCGATATTGAATTAATAACACTCTTCTCAAACATTATAACCGAATATTTTCTTAAAATTAATGTCTCAAAACTTTAATATAAAAAATTATACTCATACCAGATATGCTACGTTTGAGCAAAGATAATATTACGTAGATTTCAGTAGTATTATTTTGATGAAAACATTGTGGACATTAAGCTTTTAAGAAACATCAGATGTTAAATATATTAAATTTTTTCAGATACTCTTTATGAAAAATCTGCTTCTACTGAATTAATTTATATTACCGACATGCCATTTCATTATCGTGAAAACAATTATAACACAAAAATTGATCTTAGATTATTTTACCTCTTTACAGCACTGGAAATTTCACAGATGATGCAGATATAATCTTATAATTTTTTAAATTTATTTTGTATAAAGAACATAACTCTAAAATTACTATCTTATTGCGTTGCTTTAACTGCATTTTGATAGTTTATAAATGAATTTTAATTTTTACAGTTAAAAAACAGTATTTAATTTAATTAGTTTTATATTATAATGCAATTTCCTGTAACAACATAAGCTTTATTTTCCGAGAAAACTAAAATTAAAAAAGAAATAAAATTTCATAAGATAAGAATTTAAACTTTCTTAAAAATATCAACGCCATACTTTGCAAAATTCTGTATTCTATTTTTTTTAACTTCCTACTTTAGAAACTTATCGCAATACGATTTTTTTATACTAAAGCATTGAACTTAACTTCACGACTTGACACAGAAAATGTCACTCTATTTATGACATCTTCTCGTGCATTTTATGACTGAATGTCACGTTCTTTTAGGAGGATGAGAAATTTACGCCAAGTGAGCTTTAATCTTGCTTCTTTCTGTCCATGATATATTTTTATCAGTTTTATATTTTGAAGAAAATGTGTACTTGATTTTATTCAATTTATTTCAGATTCTATCAAAATATAACCAGCAAGAAAACCGGCGTCTTCCAAGCATTCTTTTTCAGGTAATTTTTTTTTGCATGTAATAATTCCTAGTTTTACCGTGCATGTTTAGAAAATCAATTATAGAAATTTAATTTTACTGTAAAAAAACATGAACCAAATGATGTGTTCCGATATTATTTTTCCTCTATTGTCTAAAACAAATGGAAATGCTTATGTCAGTTTCATATGCCCCTTTAAATTTTTAAAAGTCATTGATAATAAAGTTTAAAAAAATATGGTTACTTATCAGTAAAATATAAACAAAGGCATAAAGTAATAAATATTATACTAAACCTTTTTCTGCTTTATGCGTCAACTTTTTTTTCTTTTTGTAAAAGTTCAATGAAATTTCGCCAACATTTTTTAATAATACACAAAGAACACGAGTATAAAAACAACAATAATACTTGAATATTACATATATTTTGGTGCTTCATGGATAAATTTACAAATATAGAACTAATTATGTTTTTTTTTTCATTTCAATAATTTAATAGCTTTTCTAATGAAATTTTGATTGATGGTCCATGTTGTTTTGAAAATTCACTATAAGTATTTGAAAGCTTAGCATAAACATTATTTTTACTCGAACGTTACTGACATGGCAGTGTGACATATCTGCAACGTAAGGTAGAAATGTCAAGCTGCTCCCACTTGAACTTGACCAGTTCCATTTGTGTTATCCTGGAAACATGTGGAAGCGTATTTGCATAAAGCAGAACGACATCCTCCGTGAGTAGCACCAGTCTTTTGTTCTTGATGACCCTGCGTAGGCATCAGAGTTTCTCAATGTACACATCAAAGTTAATCATTTTTTCTTTTTAACGCCACCATGTCCTCACACGTACTGCCGCATCATTCAGACTGTGATCTTGATAAGAACCTCAATACTCTTCTGCGCATGCTCCGATCTACGTCAGATTCTCTAATCACATTTCTAGATACCTGGCTACATTCTACCATAGCAGCACGACAAATACGTAAAGGATTACATCGTTACGACGTTTCATACCTTTTTATTTGAATATCCCTTGTGTAAAAGAATCGTTAAGAACACAGATTAAATACCTTTTCTTAACAATTTAGTTCATTTATAAGATATCATCTTCTGTTCAGTAAATATCTAAGAATTATCTATTTCATTTTTTTACTGCTTAAATTTGTTGCCCAATTTTTTTTCTATCTAAATAATTTATTTAATATCATTTTATATTACATTTTATTGTAAGAAATTACCGCAGCAATCTTAATAGGATAACTTTTTGTCTTGTGTTTTGGAGATTTCATGTTCAAAATGACATCGCTGTGTGGGCCTAATGGCCACAGATTAAGTGAAATAAATCTGCTAAAATTCTTGTGAAATATACATTATTTCTTTAATAAGCATTTTTCCGAGTCAACGCCATATTTACCATTCACAAAAGTCACTAAGCCATATATTATGCAACAACTGTGTTTAAACATAGCAATGAGATAACATCTTTTTTCCAAACATGGCAACATATTGTGGAAGATCTTTTTTCATATTGTTTTAAATTTTGTTTCCTCACTGCATTGAATAGTTTACGTAAATCTTACACCATGAATATTTACTAAATTTTATACTTGCTATAAATACCTTTTATTAAATATTGGGTTCCCCATTTCTTTTTCTGTAAGAGCAAAAAAGTTTTATTACGTTATAATACATTACTGAGAGTAATTTTTGACGTGTTTAAAGTATTTTTAAGGTATTCCTGATCTCTGTTAATAAGGGCTTGTACCTCCAAAAGAGTTCTTAGCTTACGATTTGAACAGAGGATAAAAATGTATTCTATTAATAGGAGAATACGCAAATAGCCATACGAAATGCTTTTTTTTTATAGTTTTTGCTTGTTTTTCAATAAATAAATATATATAATATAATACAAATGTGTATGACTATTAAATTTTTAGCACAAATATAAATAATCAGAAAAAAACTCTTACGTTAAATTAAATTCCTTGTAAATAATATAAATAGATATTTCGAGGACTTTTTAATGCAGAAATGAGTTGCTTAATTGTACATAATGATTTAGCAAAAATTGACTTGATTTCTTTAAAATGTTATGCTAGTTTTCTCCTTAAAATAATGCTTTGAGAATATTTGGAAGTTAATACAGTCTTTATATATTTTCTACATTATGCTACACATTATTTATTACAATATCTACTACTGATTCAATCAATATTTAACACTCTTAGACACGTTAACTTTGCTACTCATGACAACAGGATTTAATAATATGAAATAATGTATATTTAAGGGTATTATTTTCTACAGTTCCAAAAAGAAAAGTTATTATTGTTTCATTATTTAATTATTAAATTTAATAAGATGAATGGTTCAAAAAATGAATTAATCATGTTGATCATGAGAAACAATTATTGTTAAGACTGTTGTTTCAGTTAATATTAAAAATGTAATTTAATACTCTATATAATTAAAAATATAAAAAGGTTGTATATAGAAATGGAAGCCATACTGTAAGTACTGCAAATGCTTAATTTCAAGATTTAAAATATTTCCTATTGCACATTGTAGATAAGATATTATCAGCGTAAATAAATCGTTAATGCCTGCAATCACAGTTTAGAGCTTTAATTTTAAAATCCATAGATTAAAATGGCCCTACGATATTTCGATTTATAACTGAAGCATTAATGATAATTCATTCATTTCGATGTCCATTTAAATAACTAGCTGGCATATGCAATTTAACAGTAATGCCATTGCTGATATTTTAACTGCTTAGACGATGATAAATAATGTATAATATATTTATTTTTTTATCTTAAATATAGTTGAAAGGAGTACAGATTAATGAACGTAGAAAATCAAAGAGGGTGGAGTAAAAATAGTCTTATAGAATTTTTTAGAAACAATTTGAAATTCACGTACTATTGATTGTTATGTCCTATCATTATCAATTACTGAGGTGGGCTGAAACTGCCATGTTTCGATTTTGTTGTCCTAGTATTAATGATAAAAAGGGAGGGAATATACTTGATGTACGGAATCGTTTGCTTTGAACATCATTGTAGGAACTCGACCCCAGGGAATCCATTATCAATCTTCTAAATGGTTG
Source organism: Latrodectus elegans (assembly GCA_030067965.1). Classification (NCBI taxonomy): domain Eukaryota; kingdom Metazoa; phylum Arthropoda; class Arachnida; order Araneae; family Theridiidae; genus Latrodectus; species Latrodectus elegans. Next base: position 107,562,382 of record CM057820.1, read on the forward strand.
ATCATCCACCCCACAGAGAAAGAAATCAACATCTCATCTATCTATGTGATTTTAGAAATTAATGGAGCGATTCAGTTACCACAAGAACAAACGAAAATGACTTTTTTTTTCTCTAGAAAACTGCTTTTTCGCTTTTATTGCATTGAATTGAAAAAAATACGATAAGCTTGAAGGAACAAAGGTGGCACTGCTTTTCGAACTGTGTTTCTGTACCAAATCATTAGGCATTTGGGGATATGCTTCAATATAGACTTTCTTTTTTTATATAAGCGAAAAAATTAAGTGGATAATTAATAAATTACAGAAGGGTACATCTTCCATATCTATTTAATTAAATATAATATTATTCTTCTTGCAATTATAATTGAAATGAGTTATTTGCTGCGTCAGTTTTGTAATATTTATCCCAATATATTTTTAAAAAATGAACAAAAAGTTAAGAATTCTGATAGCAGCTTTTGGTTTTACATATTTATCCATTATATACCGTAATTTGATAATTTCGTAAAATTTGGTTACACTATACATAACCGTTTTAAACAAAAGTTTTAACGTTATATATTTGTGTGTGTGCGTGTGTATATTTATATAATTGCATTTTTTTTTATTTTGAAAATAAATAAATTAAAACCATTTATAAATCAGTCTTAATGAATATTTGTTTGCAATATTGACTTATTCGTTAATTTTTTCTTTTAGTAACTTATGAAAATGGAACGTAAATACAAAACAGTTGCACACATGCTTAATCTGCCAAATTTTTATTTTAAATTTGCATGTAAGCATTTAATAACAAATAAAATATGTTCACACATAATTGTGAACTTAACAAGTAATTGTATTTTAAATTTTAGTTTTGAAATGTGTTACTGGATATCGTTATGTTAAAAAAAAAAAAAAACAAAATTCGCAATTCTCTATGATAACTTTATAGAAATGTAAGACAAATCTTATTTATAAAATACTAGAATTCATGAGAGAGAGCAAAATTTATTTATATGTATACAGCTTATAATACATATTACCTAAAAACCCTTATGTGTACCTTATAAAAATAATCACGCGAGACATTGAAAATAAACAATATTTTTAAATTGTTTCGAAAAATGATTGAAATAATTAAACTTTCAAAGAATCGTAGTATCTATTTAACCATAACGTTAAAATGACAAACTATGTTAAAATGACGTTACGTAATGAAGAGTGTGTAGCACAATGTGATCATAGTGCTTTATAGTGTGTTTTAAAATATTATATATTTTTTATAGTGTTTTAATGTTTTTAATTATATTCAAAGGCCTCCAATATTGAAGGATTTGTTCGGAATATTATTTAAAATTTTCACGCTAATATTATAAAAAATTTTAAAACAAATCCAAGAAAATCCTAATATATTTATAAGAAATTCAATGCCAGGTGAAATTTTCATATGTATTTTCCGATAACATCCCAATAATCACAGTGCAATACAATAGAAAGATCACAGTTTGGAGTTGGAAGATACCTGAATAATTTGCTTACCGCAACTAAGCAGCAACTTTAATACATTGTTCTAGAGGAAATTTTCGCATGTTTTTTTTTTTTTCCAATAACATACTAATAACCATAGAGCCAGACAATGTAAAGAACTATATCTGTCTCAGAGATTTTCTTGGAGGAATTAAGCTGCAATTTCAATATTTTGTAACTTTGGTTAATCCTGTTATTGTAAAAACATTAACTAATTCAGATGATAGAGAAGAAGTAAAGATAAAAAATTTTTAATCAATTCATGGAACTGGAAGAAAAGAGAATGATGAATTGTATCCAATAACAATTGAATAATGAAATCACAAACTTACGCCTATGAAATTTAACAGACTACCAAAACCATAAGTGATGCTTGCACAATAATGAGGTGGATGGTCAGGCATTTAGAAACAGACACTCTCGGTCTGTTATCTAAAATTTCAGTTTTGAACAATTTATTTTTGTAGTCTTCAATCCGTCTGCAGCGAAATTTATGATGAAAAACTATCCTCTCCATTTTCTTTTGCTTGTATCTCGAATGCAGTGTTAGTCTAAAACTATTCTATCTTTGTTTACCCTTGCATTCCAACTATGAATAAACTTTCATGAAAGAACAACACAAATGTCTACTTTTTTCTGGATCAAGAATGCATGGTAGCATAATTTATTTAGATTTAACTCCTGCAAAACCTGTAGCTATTTTTGTTTATATATCTCATATAAATTCTACGGTAATTTTTAAAAAAGTACATCAAAAATAATTCTCAAACCAGAACATGCTCTGTCATATGCTTCTCTACATGATTTAAATTATATTCGGCAATTTAAGGTAACTTTTTGAATCCCCTGACTTGTCTGCCATCAAATATGTACAAGTGTTAAACTTTTGCGGATTATTTACTTAAAATGTTGTATTTTTAATCATTTGTTACCATAAGAAATATTTTCTTAGAGATGTTACTCCACATATAGTGAATAATTTGAATTTAAAAATCATGTATTGTTATTTTCTGATCTGTCTTCTAATAAGTGTTGAAAAGTATTCAACTTTTTCAAATTATAATATGTATTATGTAAATAATATATTAATTATAATAATTATAATTTTTATATAGATATTTATAATATAAATATTATAATATTTATATTAAAATTATTATAATTTGAAATAGTCGAGTACTTCTCGGCAATTACTAGAAGACACAGATCGGAAAATAACAATACATGATTTTAAATTCAATTAACTCACTATATACAGAGCAACTTATCTAAGAACATTTTCTTATAGTAACAAATGATTAAAAATAGAACACTTTAAATAAAAAAAACTTGCAGAAGTTCAACTCTGCTACATACTTGATGTCAGACGATTAAGGGGATTCAAAAGAGTAAAATTATAATATTTATATCCTTATTTAAAAAGATCTGTGAGTTTGAGTAAAGGAAGATGCGCTGTATCACTGAAAGTAATCTTAACTCGTTAATCAGTATAAATTAACTTGCATTTAAAAATATAAATACTTTTAAAACTACTCTATTCATTTCTTACATCCATTGATTTTTAGCAATAATAACTCATTATTTCTTTCACTACTTACGTTTTACTCGTTATTTTGTTTCAGTTCCTTTGTTCTCTTAACAACATCATTATTTTAAGTCAAAAATTTAATGAAAAGTAATTAAATTAACAAGAGGCGAACTTTTCGTATGTGAAAGATATAAATTCATCTTATTTTGACTCTTGGAAAAATTATAATATTTTCTCCTATGAATATAGGAGCATTATTTCTATTTTTAATACTTTTCAGAATTGGAAAATATGCTCTTAATCATGACAAAACAAAGCAACAGAGATTTTTATCCCTCGCAAACATGGAAAGGGTCTTTGATGACTTTATTTTATTTTCTTGACTCATCTCATTGCATTTGCAAGATTTAAGTTCCTTAATTAAGGACACGTTCTCCTAAAAATGTTGGATTAAGTCTCTAGATTTCTTTGCTTTATATAATGAATAAATTAGGAATTTCAAATCCTTTGTTTTGTAAAACTCGTTCAATGATTTGAATAAAAATGTATTACAGCAGGCATTTAAATTACAGTCATTTTTATCATCACATTAATTTATCTTTCATCACAAGACTGTAAAAATGCTCGTCTGGAAGGAATTTACATTTCATTTCGAGTGCTGAACATAAAAGTGATTACATAGATGAGAGAAGCAAAATTACTTGTTTTGAAGAATAAACAGATATGGTGTGTTCTTGATGAGAATCTTACATCTTTAAAGAATGTTTGTTTTTAGAATTTGCATTTATGCTTTAATTTATTTTATTTATCATTAAATTAAAATAATTTTCATAAGTCTGATGAGTAAAAAAACTTTTCTATTATTTATTTTTAAATGCATTAGATTTTAATTTACCACCTCTTGAAAATGATAAATTAAAAGATAATTTATTTCCGTGTATACTTATATCAAAGGTGAAATGAGGCAATTAATTTTCATTTCTTAATTTTAGAGATATATACTAAAAGAAATAAGTCTTTTGAAATTAAAAATGGATATATCATGATACATAAAAATTAACAGGACTCAAGTTATATAATTTTAAATCTTATCAATAAAATTTATACATTTTCAATGTTATTGGTATTATCAAGCTCAAAATTACAAAATTCGCTAAACTGAATTTTTGCTGGAAATAGAAGACTTATGTCAAGTGGGCTTCAATCAATCTAACATACTGTTCAGTTAATTTATAAAAGATTATTGTAAAAGAGAGCTAATTTTATTAAAGAAAAGTTACGCATCAAATTGCAAATTATTTTGTTCACGTTTAATTTATGATTCGAATGTTCAGAAATAAGAAGATTGCATAATTTTTGAGAAATTATATAAATATTTTGATAAGTAAATTTACTCATGATAAACTTTAATCAATTTTAAATATAGTGTAGTCTTTGGTAAGCACACAATTTATCAATTCTATTTACAGTCTTTTGGTCAAACAAATATTTATTCTTAAATATTTCAAACATTTCAAATAGTGGTTATAATTTAAGTACCAAACAAAAACGTAACTGGCTTTAATTGTTTACATTTAAATTAATTTAGAGGTAAAAATGTAAAAATCTTTATTTGATTTTCAAATTAATATGTTTTCTAAGATACCTTGCTAAAAGAAAATTAAAATAGTGATAAAATAAATATATCAACCGTTTAAGATTTTTTTTCAAAGTTATTATCACGGTTATCATCACAACCTGCTTAAAATAATTTGTATCCTTTATATGTCATTTTTTTTATGATCCTCCAAAAATTGTTAATATATGATTTGAATATGCAGTGTTAAGTATTTAAATGTGCATTATTATTAAACAAAAAGTAATATATATATATCTATCTATATATATATATATATAGAGAGAGAGAGAGAGAGATACTGTGTGTTTTTGATAAATATAGTATTTTAACACATTAAAAACTCGATTTTCAAAAATAGATTTTAGTACAAATATGACTAATACACATATTTTACATAATCAAAAGAAAATGAACATCTCTAATGTTTGTTTTTGTATTGTAAAATATATGATTATTGGGAATATACCGTTATAAGTTTAAATAATATAGATCTTTTTCAGTGAAGGTTATATTTTCTAGCATTTATATCAAAAATTAAAGTGTATTAAAACTCTTTATTTTACTAAATTTTTATCTTTGCTCAAGATATTTTCTCGTGATTAATCAACTCATTTTCGCAATAATCAGTGGACATCAAAAAATTGTATAGTTAATAGACCATTTATTATTTTTTTAAAAATATCCTTACACTTGATGGAGATAAAAATACATTCGAATCAAATTTCTGTTTTTATACTTTGGCATTTGCTTTAAATATAGGATTTATTTTCATTTCATATTCGACGAAATGTTTGTTTTCATTAAATCTTTCATTAGACATATGTTAGACATAAGTAAAAATTATATTCCTTTAACCATGCACGTATGAATCTTATTATCGTCTATAGTTGTAGATGGCAAAAATTTATTCGTAATCTTTATCTTTTAATTAACTTGTAAATGCAGATTTTCCCAAACTACAATAAGCCTACTCAGTTGATTCCACGAATCTTCTTTTGAAAACAATGAATATCTAGGAATCTTAAGCAAATTCACAGTCACCACACGAGTATTAGCTTAGAGCATTCAATCCAAATGCGTATGGTCCTACGAGCTATATGTTATTAGCATTAAATTTCCAGCAAGAGCTATTAACTTTAATGTAACAAAACATCTGGATCATGTCTTCCTTGTCGCGTTTATACTATGGAATACAAATTGAACTAATATGTCTCCTCATTGTGATTCAAATTCCGAATGCCATGCTCTAATTAATTGGGTCATCGTTATCTGGATTCCTTGGATATTGTCGGCAATTTGGATGCGAAGTAAGGTCGAAAACTGAACTAAAAATAAAACGGTAGAGCACTTTGTAGATTGAGTAAAAATACTTATATCTTTTTATGAATCATAGTTATTGTTGCTCATTATCTATGCCTTATTAGTCACAAAATGTATTTTAATTTTAAAAATAATCTCAATGATAAAGGTGTTCCAAAATAATATATTTTTACAGTCAAAAATAACTTAATCTCATTTTAGGAGAATCTGAACAATTTGTAAATCTTATTTCTTATTAAAATTAAAAGTACATAATTTTTTTATATGTGTCATAGGAAGATGTTGAAGAAGTAATAAAATATGTTTTACAGATATGTGAATCCATTAGAGCGTAAGTGATGAAGCTGCCTTCGTTATATTAGAAGAGATGAAAGTTTGATTTCTATGTTGATAAATAATTCGTGTACATAGACACACTCCATTAGTTTGAAATAATGTCTAACGACAGGAATGGATGTCTGGCGTAGAAAATATCCTAAATTTTAAAATCTAAATGTAAGATCAAAATTAACTCATAAATAGTGACACAACTCATCGCATATCTCTTGTATAATGACTATATAAAAATTCATTTATAATTGTTAAACGCATCTTTCTAAATCATTCAACACATTGCGGAAAAATATTAGTATTTTTGAAAATTTTTATGCTTATATTAATAATGTGTATTAATCAGTAATTATGTAAACTTAAAATTGCATTGTAAATTAGTAATATTTTCCCAAAAGTTTCGCAAAATAAAAAAAAATTATTTTTACGTAAACTTTCCCTCTCAAAAGAAACACATTATTGCAAAATTTTCATCATAACAAAGAATAATTGGAGTGTAAAACACATTGTCTTACTGAATCAGCTTAGCTAAAAGTAACTTATTTAGAAGATAAAAATTAGCCGCCTATTTTCAGCTTTAAAATAAATATTTCAGCAATTAAAAATTGGATTATTAAGATGTGGCTTGATAATGAAATATAACAATTTTTGTTAGCGCAATGTTTAACCAATGATTTAGTTATTTTAGAGTATTCTGTTCCATTGTGTTTTAAAAGCTACGAACTACTATAGTAAAAAAATTTGATGTAGCATAGTTTGAAATCGATAGTATTTAACAATGATTTTCATTTTTTGAATCTTAAATATCCTTAATATCAATACAATTCGCTTACAAGCTCTAATATTTAAATAGGGAAATCCACTTATTTTCAACACTCTGATATTCAAACTCAATTCCTTCGTTTGATTGACCCCAAAATTGGTTGCGGACATTGGTATGGACTTCGTAATCTTTAGAACCTGATAACATGTAATGGACGTCCTCTGGTCGTTTGATGGAGATTTACATTTTCTAGATGTTCTGCCGAACTTAGTTTCCGCTCGGCATGAGATTAAGTCGAGGGAACCGCGTGTTATCAGTATTTAGAAGATCAAGGCGATCCGTGTTTAATTGCCAATAAACCATTCAACGGTTGTTTGACATGATTCAATTTCCTACATTCAAACTTATGTCATTCGAGTTAAACTAAAAATCAATAATGAATTCACCATATTTAATTACTTAGCAATAAACATTTTGTTAAATTGTTTGATAATTTATTTTAATCAAAAGTGAATTGACGGAAATTAAATCTTTGCCTTAATTAGTGTACATATTTTCATTAGTACAGTAGAAATAAGTTGTAAAACAAATTCACTGAAATGCAATATTTTGTTCAGTTAGTGATACTAATTATTTTTTTTATTAGATTAGTTTACAATGATAAAAAATGTTACTTGTTTTAAATAATTTTCCCTCTTTAATCTAAAATATAATTCCTAATTTTCCATCTTTTATCTAAAATCTTCATTTTATATTCTTTAATTTAAATATTAAAATTAAAACAATATTATCATTTACAAAAAGTATTAAGAAATGTATCCAGTCCCTATTAATTTACAAAAAAACTTGACTACAATCAATTTACAACTTTCTAATTCGTCAAATAAGAATCATAATCTCAAATAAAAAATCCCTTGCCATATTTTGAAAATACACTTATTGAGATGTAATTAACATGGGAATACTTAAAAATTAAGGATTTTTATTTTTGAAATTTTTTTAGCCTTAATTTATGATACCGTACATTTTAAAAATTAGAGCAATTAAGAGTACATTTTTATAAGTGTAGTAGATACAATAATTGCCGCCGATAGTACCAATAGTAGTAAAGTACTAAATATACTTACATAGTAAAATAACCATTCTAGTGAAAAGACTGCAAAAAATCAATACTAATTTTGCCACAAGAAAAGTGTGATAAAATTGATATTGATTTCCTGTGTCTGTTGTTCTGGAATGAGGTCAACCACTTTTACTATACACTTTTAGTACAAAGTTTATGGACATTTATATTGCTTTAAATCACATATTGCTTCCATTTATACTGCTTTACCCCATAAATAGAACTCTTTCAAATAATTTCACCTTTCGATTAATGCTCATATATAAAACCTGACATTGCAGTTTGAAACAACTTTTATTCCCTTTTATATTCAGTTTTTAACTATCTTTATTAAATTTTATTGTATTGAAACTTATGATATGTTTACAATATTAACAATATAAACTACATTTTAGAGATAAATATGTGATTAGATAGATTAAAAATATTAAAACCTAAGTCCTTGTTTCTCTTAAATCGTTGTTTCACAATCAATTATCTTACGGCTCTTAATCAAATTATCTGCTATTAAATTATTATTAATTTTAAATATAATTTTATAGTAGTTAATTACTAATATCTTGTAAGAAACTATTATTAGCAATTTCTGAACTTCCAACGTGTTTACTTATATGTTAAAAGATTAATTATTGCCATTTAAGGTAAATCCATACATTTATTTAGGATAGATACATTTACCTCTGTTTTTAAATCGATACATATGAGAGTTAATACGACAAATACATAATTTTAAAATGTATTTCTTGTAATTTCTACTTCAAAAGTTTTAGTAAAATCTAAAAGATAAGAGGAAACATTGACTTGAAAATTAAGGCATTAAGCATAAGAAGCGAGTTTTGTAATTATTCGATAAACAGTTGGGTATTCTAGTAAATGTTAAGTTCATCACAGTGATTTGATAAAAAATTCATGTTTTAATATTTTACTATAGCTGTTTAATAAAATGAAATGAACAAGTTTGATGAAGTGAAAAATTAAGTTTAATGATTATGATATAATAAGCTTAATGAAATGAAAATTAAGTTTGTTGAAATAAGTAAAGTTAAAAAAATGTTAATGTATAATAACTAATAAATTATCAGCAAAATAGTTAATTTTAACATTGTTTTGGAATATATAAATCTAATTTAATCTAAATATTTAAAATGAGCTTTTAATTAACTCTCTCTTTCCCTATTGGTTACATATATTAAATTATAACTTCAGAAATAAAAATATAAAATTATTTCATAATTGCTTCATCGTTTAAAAAATATAGAAAAAATTAATTTTATAATCATTATATTCTTTAATTTAGAAATATATTCATTTTCATTTTAAATATTTTAGCTATTAACAATTTTTTCAATGAAAAGAAAAAAAAGTCATACTGAGTCTAATAAATTTACATAAAATTTACTCTTGTCTAAAAAATATAAAAATTTAGCAAATTGAAAATTAAATATTTATAACGTTTATTCTCTGGAGCTTATGTATTTATCCTGAAACTTAGTCTGTTGTTTAAAAATGAAAAATAATAGTTATAAAGACAATTTCTTTTCAGTATTAATATATTTACTCAGATTGAAAAAAGTTTTCCTTTCCGGTAGAACATTTTTTAAATTTTTCTTTTAAAAAAAGCTTTTCTTTTTATTTGGTTGTGTAATAGTGCTTTAAAATATCAATTTTCAGTGCTACATAAGTCACCTGAAATGAAAAAAAAGTGTTCAGGAGAAAATAGCGCACAAGAACCGTAATGAAAAAAAAAACTAAATTTAAAAAAAAAAGGAGAAAGAAACCTACCAAACTATGAAATAGAATTCAGAGTGAAAAAGTACAATACAGTTCATCCAGGAAACTACAGTGGAACGCTTTTATTGTGAAAGGATTTAAAAGTATCGAATCCCTGAAAAATGAAAGAAAAAATAGATTGTTTTTCGTTTATTTTTGGGAATATAAATTGCAAAAACAGCACACAAAAGATTCTTTTTTTATTTTAGTATGCTTAAAATTTGAAATATGTTGATTAGGCTTATCTTCTACGATTAAAACTGAGTATATACAAAAAAAAAACATCCAGGTTTACTTCCCTATTATTTTTATAGTTTGCTTTATTTGAAATCTCGTGCCAGAAGTTCAAGGACAAACATTTGGGTTTATTCCAAACTATCATAATTTTGCTTTTAAAAGAAATAAAAAAAGAATGATCCGTCCATCCATTGTTAGAGGAAAAAATGCTTTTATGTAAAATTAGAAAAAAATTCTTATTTAATGTTTACATTTTGTTTTGAAAACTAAACTACGTCGTTATTTTCATTTAATTATCTTACTTTTGAGATCCTTAAAATATTTGCTTAGTCCCAGAGCAATTTTGTGTTAACTCATTTTTTCTTTTATATTCATGGTTGTTTTAATTAAGTCTGAAAGTAATTTTATTTTGTTACCACTTTTTGTGGGCACACACAAGTAGTTCTTTGTATAATTGTTCTTCAAGAGCTTAAAATAAACATTTCCCTAAAGAAACTTTTTTCCCTTTTTTTGGAGAAGCTAGGGAAAAAATGATTAATTGTGTAAGTATTCAATATGATTAAACGAATTTAGTTCCCATGGAAATAATAGATTTCTTTTCTGCTACAATCAACCTTTTTGTTTCAAAATCCCTTTAAAATATTCTTAAGATAACGGCAAGTTGCTTGACATATTTGATTAAGTTTCTAAATACGTGCATTGATAGAATTATTTTGAAAAACTAATATTTGTTTTTGTTGAAATAATAGTATCTTTTTATTTATATATATAAAGACAGGTATGGTTTCAATTGTATCTTTTTCACCTAGTTCAAACATAGTTATTCTGCTCGATTTTTGGTTATGTGTGTAATAAAAGTTTTGTTAAGCAAATTGTCGCTATTTGAAGATTAGTTCTGGATACAATTTACATATAAATAAAAACATTCTGAGCATGATTTCCATTTCATTACCATATTTGTTTAATTTAATATAAAAGGTTTTCTCGCGTTCTTTGAAAATTTATAAAAAAATATTTAAAAAATTCCATGCATAAATTTTTAATATATGAAATTTCCAATTATCAGTGCATTTTTGAATTTTTTCCTTATTAGTCTTTTTGATATATATATATATATAATTTTGGCTTACTTAATTTGTTTTAAGTAAAATATTTAATTTTTCTATAATTTTATGTGTATTCATAGGATGATTTCTCAAAATTTTAGAGTATTATTATGTAAAAGTTAAAAAAAGATTATTATGTGTCAATAGCTGTCCAAAACATGTATACCGGTTGATTAGTAAGCGAACGCATCAATAGAAATTAGTTCGCCAAGTTGGAATCTGGTGACAGGAGTATCACAAATGAAGACAAGGTTAGGCCGTTGACAGATAGGGACAACAAAGTCTGAATAGCGATGGTCAAAAAAATGCTGGTAATATATTATACACTACGTAAAATATCTTGGCATAGATATATTTCTGTTTCCTATCACTTATAAGTTAATGGCAAAGTGGAAAAAAAATGAATTCTTCATGAGAATTAAAAAATAACGTTTGGAAATATTTTCTGCACTTCTTCGCATCCAAAACTCATTTTTCACTCGACTTTAAAAAAAAAAAAAACAAATTGGATCATGTACGACATTTGGCGATGTTTAGCACTATTTATACCTTTCAACTAGACGCCAATGAAGCAACAAACATTTCCTGAAACTGAAACTCCATCAATGGAAGTCTATGATAACAGTTTGGTTATATTCTAAGTCAATTTACTTTAGAACAGTCTTCAAAAACCAGGCAAAACCATCACAGGGTAGGCAACCATTCACAACCCGTTTAATACAAAGAAAAGCCAAAGGCAGCATAGCACACAGAGAGAGAAAGTACATCCATACCATAACTGGGATTCGAACCAAAGACCTCTATATCAACAGTCAAGTATTCTGACCACGAGACATGGTGGGTGGTTTCAGAAATCCAATGGATGCTGAAATGATATTGAATGAATTTGTCCCCTTCAGAATGCAGAATTTTATGATACAGCAATAAAAAAGTTCAATAAAATGTTCGTTGTTTTCGGTCAGCAAAAATGCATTAAGTTAACATTTCTGTTTTTGATTAATAGCATTTGTTCTATAAAAAGATATACGTATTTAAAGTACACCGTAAAAATTGGCATTTCAAATGTTGCATTGTAATAATAATATACCCCTTTTAAATATACAACTTCGTTGTAAAAATATTTACTAGTAAACGAAACATCAATTAACATTTATAATTATGCTTTTTGAGAAATTAACATAAAGAATTTTGTGTGAAGAAACGTTTTAAATAAGTTAATTTTTTTATTTTAGTAAATGTAAAAGTTATTAACTATATTAATAAGTATTTCTGTAAGATTAATATTAATACTCCTATTTGTTATTAATACCTAATGTAATACTTAGTTAAAATTTCAAAAAGCTATAATCCGAGTCCACAATTTTCAATGTTAAACAAAATACTTCTAATGAAAGCAATCCAATGTATATTAGAATTTTAGTCTCTCTCATTAGAAATTTTAAATTATGAATGTTCTACTGAACTTCACATTATTTAACTGTCTTTTTCAAAAAAAGTGAGGGGGCTTAGTTTTCGTTTTTATTTTTACTAGGGAATTTCGTTTTGTCCACATCCCTATTTGTATGTAACTAAAATATTGTAGATTTTCTCCAAGTATTGATATTTATGGTAATTATTTACATTTTGTGAAAATATTTTGATTTTCCAAATAAATCATAAATTGTTTTACATTTTCGTGGGAATTCTGAAAAATTCCTGTTTTTTCAGAAATAATTTTCAACAGTTACTTTATAAGTATGATTATTTATTATTTATTAGAGAACATATCTAGAAAATATTTCCCTATAAATGTTGAATAGTAAAAAATAATTTTCCTTTATTTATTAATGTTATATTAAATTCAAGCATCTATTATAACAATAATTCATATTTTCTAAGAAAATAAGTTCTTCATATCCATGAAAAGAAATTTTCATACATAATTCATTAGCAATATTTGTTTCATTATATAATTATATTTATTTTAGTGTTAGATGCTGTAAATTTATTTTATTCATAGAATATTTTGCCATAGAATATTTAATTTATTCATAGAAGATTTTAAGTCTTAAATGTAAATACATGATGATATGGAAAAAAATTAACAACTAAAAGATTTTTCAGAATTCATACATTATATTTATGGAAAATTTTCTGTGACATGCTTATTTTAAGTATTCAAAATACACCTTCACTTCTAAGTAAAAACTTTATTGGCTATCTGGGAATATTTACATAAAAACGAGGAGAAAAGAAAAATTAAAACTATATTTTTTTCTAATAACAAATATTTATTTTAGTGACAATAAAAAAACATTCATTTTAAAAGTCTATTTTAAATCAGCACAAAATACTTGTGAATTGAAATTAAAAAATATAAAATGATTATATAATGTATTAGTAATGGAAGTGACGAAAAAGAAGTTCGTGTTTATATATTTACAAAGTATTTCAAAATTACAAATCACCTTTATCATTTCTAAACATATTTTAAACATTGTTCTAAACATGTTATTTCGTTCTATTTGTATATTTATATCATATCAAGACATATCAGCTTTGTAATGAAATATTAACGATGGTTCGTAATATTTCCGAAAATCGTTCCCGTAATTTTTAACCATGCGTAATACAGAGGGTCGAAGTCTTAGCCGTTAATCTCTTCACTAAAACTTTTAAACTGTATTTCATAGAATGAACATCATGTAAGGTATATTTAAAAAGAGTGCTACTTTTATTAACACGACAATCTTTAGTTTTGTATATCACATTCACGAATACCATATTTCCTATTTCGCATTCACAAAATAGATTTCTTTTCTAACTGGAAAAACTTAATATTATCTTGTAAAAGATTTTTTTAAATTTTTACTTATTCAAGCAGTTCTATATTTTTGTAGAATATTAAAGTAATTTGACATTTATAAAAAATCATATATTATTCAGTGACATGTATTAAGAATTGTATATTAAGAGCATAAGTCACATATCATAGTCAAATATTTAAGAATATTTTACATTACGCAAAAATTATACTACAATGTCACAAATAGGCATAAATTTTTGTTTTTATTTTGACATAGAATATGAAAAAAGACTTCAGAAAAGGTTACTTTAAATCAAATAAACAAGTCTCAAATATAACTGACTATAATGGTCGTTCAATAATAGATTTATTGAAAAGACTTTTCAATAAATATTATTACCTATACGAGATTAAAAAATCAGATGTGACAAATTGCAATTAGTTTTTATTAAAAATTATTGAAAAAAATTAATCATTGAAATATGCATGGAAATATTAACATGTACATAGTTACATATAAAAATAATTTTGTCATGTGCAAATAGTTTGAATATTATTAATGCTTGGTCATTTAAATCGTTTTATGTTTTCATTTAATTGATTACTTCATTACGTTTAAAACTAATAGGATATCGAATTATTAAGCTGTTAAACAAAATAATTAAAATTGCTAGAAAAACCAATTTTGATTAAATCCCTTCTCGCCTGTGCTATAAAGAAGTAAATATAACTTAAATTTTAACCGAAACAAAGTTGCGCACATTTCTCACTTTGTTTAAACGACGCACAAATGTTTCGAAAATAAATTCTTGACGTCATTGGAAGAAATTCGAAACACCTCCTAACTTCGATATCGCTTCTCTCCGACCCATTTCCAACCCATTCAAATATCATTAAAATAAAGTCCATTTCATTTTAAATGGAAGGGCCAGAAAGCGACTCGGAATTTTACCCATAAATCCCTGGCGCCTCGAAGGCAATAAGAAAAAGCTCCCACTTCGCTCCAGGGGAGCTTTCGAAAGTAGAACAAACGATGCGTAGAATGGAACAAAATAATAAGTTCGGAAAGGCACTGGCCTGGGACCAAAATTCAAATGTCAGGACCCCTAGATTATAAATTCCGGGTGATTCTCCCTTCCCACTTTCTTTTTCACTGTAACGGTGATCTTGCAGTTGTCAGCAAACACGGCCTTCAACAAAACAATGGCTTTCGTAAAGGACTCGTAATTCCAGAAATTTCTTGTTCTATTGTGAGGAGCAAAGCAAAAAGAGGCAAGAATCTTTTGTTTATTCTTTTGCACGAACAGAGAGAGAGAGAGAGAGAGAAAGTTTATAAATAGAGTGTCGTTTACTTTTTAGAAGTCGAAGTTGAAGTACGGTCTCTATAAATGATCGTCTGTTGTGTCAGATTTAATCGTTTGGTTTTTAAATCACCTGTGTTCTACGGAAGGCAGTTTTACTTTGCAATAAAAAAAAAACTTCAAAAACAAAAAGAAAGGGAATTTCGCCTTAACAACCCTTTACTTAGAATATCAGATGCATTTGTTGGGTTTCAAAAAGCATACTTTGTGGTTTTGTTGTAGTTTATTTTGAGAAACGAAACAGCGAAATATCGGAAAGGAATGTGCTTTTCTAGAGTTTGAACTCCACTAATTACTCTATTATTTTTATTATTGTTCTCAGTTTCTTTTGTTCCTTAAAACCATTGTCTGAGGATTTTTGTGTAGAAAGACCCTCACAAAGAATCATTGTTAGTAATTGCTTAAAATCCTGTCATTTAAATTGTGATTTTAACTCTTTTAATGATGTGTTCCTTAAACACTCCATTTTTCTTAAAATACTCTCTTTAAAAGGTTTAGAATTCCTGAAATCCTATGAAAAGTATTTAAATTGAGATTTGACTTTATTTTACGGTACTTGAAGTAAGTATTCAATTGTTTTAACTATCAGAATATTACTTTTTTTACTATTATCAACCATAGACTTAATTCCCATTAGCAAATACTTAAAAAAATATTTCACATTTAATATGCTTTAAAAATGGTTAGGTTGTCACTAAAATATTTTAAATCATATTGATAAAAACTATATAAGCAATTACTTATGATAATTTAATAGTAATTTTATTGCTGTCAGTTTTATTATATATATATATATATATATATATCTTCTGCAAACTGTATGAGCTATGTCTTTTCCTATATATATGTTTAATAACTAATTTATTAATGTCATCAAAATTTTTCAAAGTATTCTAATTTCGTTTAATTTATAAACTTCTTACTTATATTTTTTATTAACATGTTTTCCAATTATAAGTTTGTATAATATTCGATTGAAGAAGTAGAAATCTAAAAAGCTCTAAAATGTTTCAAAAATATAAATTTGAAATTTTATTTATAATACACCTTTAAATAGTTTAATTCTCTTGTTTTTCATTTAATCTCTCTATAGTACATTGAAATATTTCACCAGTGTGCTTTATATTGATAAATACTAACAGCTAATATTATTAAAAATTTAAAAAAACAGTTTAGCTAGATAGTGATGTATCTATAGAGCAGTAATTAATCCTAGATACTGCCTTTCATATACACATCAATTAAAACATTTGATTTTTTCAACGTAAAGTAAATTTTTTTCTATTTGGTTTTGGGACCTAGGGCAAATGTTCTGTATGTGCCTGTCTTAGTCAGGCTCTGCACAAATGGCGACTATTGTATAAGCTAATCATTTACAAATTTGGAATATTTAATTTACATAATTTAGAACAGATACTACAATTAATTAATAAAATTTACGTATTGAAATTCTATTGCTTAGTAATATATTTTATTTAATCAGTGTAATTATACAGACGTACATATAATTGTACACAGTAAAATATAAAGAATAACATGTCACAAATTTAAATTGAAGAGTGCATTTTTGAAAAATTCTCTAAATAAACGATTCAATATATTTTCAACTTTATTGCATTCTTACAAAGAATATGACCTTCGAAAAACAAAATATTTCAATATAGAGTTTCAAATTGAGTCAAAAGATATTTTACAAAAACCCTAGTGAATATCAAATGAAAAATGAAATTTGACTTTCGTTTCGCTTTCGTGATTTATTATATAAACACTGTTTTTGATTATTAAATTACGTTACTCTATCAATTCTGTATTTCTTTTGCAATATAAAATTGGGCGAATTTGAAATATCTGGATGCTGAACGAGTTTTGATTTTCTGTCGAATTGAGAAATGATAAGCAATGAGTTATAGCTTAGAAATAAATTGCATCTTTGCAAATAAAATAAAAATCTGAAATATTTATATTTTACTATTTTTGCTTTGAGACTACAATACCACGTATTGTTTATATTGTATTTTTCATACAATATATATATATGTGTGTGTGTGTGTATGTATGTATGTATGTATATGTATGTATGTATGTATGTATATAAATTATGTAAATATAAGTCATAATCTCGAATTTATAATTGTGTCACAGAATTGAAATTTGGAATAAATATTACTTAAGAAAATTTATTACCAAGTAATTCATTTTCAGTGGTTCTGTACTATAATTTTATGCTTAATATTTAGTCACATAAAATACAAAAAAAATGGTCTTTTAATTATTAGTATTGACATATTTCAAATGAAATGAATTGAAATATTTTACCTCTTGTGTGTGTGTGTGATGAAACGTTTTAGTCACTAAATTGCAGCTTAAAGTAATTAAATTTTTTTTTTGTTTCAGTTAAAAAATTAGTTCCTTACCCAATTTTTTGACTTATCAACAAAAATTCGAGAAAGCCTGGTACACCAAATTTTTGTTATTATTTCCATAACTGTTGTTACATTTTTAATATAAGAATTATAATACACACACACACACACATACATATATATATATGTATGTGTGTGTGTGTATATATATATATATATATATATAAGCTAAAACAATGGTACAACAGCCTATATATGGGTCTAGATTTACAGGAGTCATATTTGCTTTTCTGAGGGTCACTGAGTTGTGAAATATATGTCCCGGTTAATTGATCATCCAAACGTGAGTAAACCCCAAGTGTTAAGTTTGCAAGCAAATTTGGTACTCAGTTCATCAAATCACTGGGGGGATGAAAGGCTTAGTCGATCTTGATGATCGAACTTCGGACACGTGCCTTGGGGACGCGAAGCTCTGTCTCTAAGATAACGGGTCGCAACATGCACTCAGATAACTGCGCCGAGCTCTCCATTATATCTCTTACGAGTTCAGTACAGGGAAATGAATCAGATGGTGGTAGTCCGTTTCCTCTCGTATATTGCACAGTTGGAAAAAAAAACATGGCAGAATTTTTATACGATATAGATGTTTTGAGGCAATCGTGGTCATAACGAGGCGAAAAATGGCAGCATATGGGCTCCTTGTTAAAAGTATAGTTATACGAGGGTTCCTCTAAAATTTTTGAGATACGCGCAGACGAGAATTTACAAAATAACAATAAGGGTTTAATTTTAAAATACAAGGTATCTTAATACAAAAGACGATTTTTTACTGACTTACTTCAACTTGTTTTGCGTGGAATACATTTTAAACAGAAGAGAAAATGGAGTTGACGCGAGAACATTTTCGCGCTATGATTTTCTACGATTTTAAAGCAGGATTAAATCAAGAAGAATGCGTTCCACGATTGCAGTTAGCGTTTGGTGAGGAATCTCCAGCTCGTGCTATTGTATTCAGATGGCTTAGAAAATTTAAAAGAGTTCGCAATTTTCTTCAGGATGAAGAACACACAGGAAGGCCGCCGTCGGCAGTCATCCTGGATAATGTGTCTGATATACGAAAAATGTTAACGGTTGATAATCGTTGTACCTATCAAATGATACAGAAGGAACAACATTGGATCCTTAGATATACACAAAATCATTCATGAAGAATTACATATGAAAACTGTAGTTTGCCGTTGGGTTCCCCATAATCTAACTGATCACCAAAAAGAGGAGAGTGTCAGAATCAATAAAGAAACTCTTACATTGCTAAATGATGGTGGCCACCGCATCATTTCTAAAATTGTAACAGGTGACGAAACGTACATACCGTTTTTTGGCGTTCCAACACGTCAAGAAAGCTAAGTATGGGTCTTTGAAGATGATCCCACGCTGAAAATGGTGAAAAAACAACTGAAAAATGTGATGTATGCCGTTTTCTTCAGAAGTACGGGATTGGTCAAATCCATCAAGTTGGAAGGACAGAATATAGTATCAGTAAACTGGTATACCACTAAATGTCTTCCAGAAATTTTACAAGAACTGAGTGTTAGGGGACTAATGCTTTACAATGACAATGCATCTTCACATACAGCCGGATTAACAGTTGAATTTCTTATACAAAAACAAATTATGGTGATCGAACATCCGCCGTATTCACCTGATCTAGCTATGTGCGACTTTTGGTTATTCTTTAATCTAAAAAAGAATTTACGTGGACGTCGTTTTCATTCAGAATAAGAGATTGATGTGGCTATAAATGCATTTTTTTCATCCATTCCAAGAAATGAATGGCTTGAGGCATTTAATCTGTAGAAAATTCGGCTACAAAAGTGCATTGTTGCTGGAGGAGACTACTTTGAACACACCTAAAATTTTGTAAGTATAACTTTAAAAACCTAGTTGTATCTCAAAAATTTCAGAGTGACTCTCGTATATACATTTGTCATGTCCATTTATAATGTTTGAGGCACGTAAAATCAAACTTGGATGCTGTATAATACAAGGTGGTAATATTTTTTATATTATACAGCGTCCATGTTTGTGACTGGGGTTGAATCTGGGTTTCTTTTGATTGATGTCTGCTTCTAAGAAATATGTATCCATTCACTTTCACAACTGAAATGGCACACCCATTGGGTGCCCTATTATATAAGATGCCATTAATTCCGTCCCTTTTTTCTTCCAAAAGTTTTAATTTAGCGTAAATGACCGGACATAGAAAGAAAAAAAGAAATCAATTGCATCTGACTCTATTAAAAGACCAATAGCTATAATATTGTTCTTTCAAAAATAAACCAAAAAATTATCGCCGTCTGAAAAGTCAAATTTCTTTCGTGGAAACAAAATAGAGTGCATATTGATTGGATCACGTAAAGGCAAAATTTGCATTGCATCGACTTTCAAGTATTAAAATAATGGCGAGGAATTTCTGATAATTTAGTGTTCTTCCTCCTTTTCAGTAGAGCTTTTGGTTTTAACGACGAAATTTTTCTCAACTGTTCTCAATGTTTTCATTGTGAAGTATTTTTTTTAATTATATGAAAGTTCTTATTACACTGGGAAAAATGAAATAGTAAGCTGAAAATGTTTTATCACGTCATATATTTTTAGCCATTATTCTAAATCTTGTGTTTAAAACATCAGTTTTTTGGAAAGGCATAAGAATTTTGCTTGGGAATAACGTTTTATGTATTAGATTTAAATAAGTTCATTGTTTTTTTTCTTAGTAAGCGAAAGGTCAGTTCACTGGCCTTTTATTTTCAATGACGTGAAATCATATCATATGTTACATGTGAATGTTTGTAGAGTTATAAACCTTCTATAAAATCGTGGTTCCTATTATTCCCATTTGAGGGAATGCTTGGGAGCAAATTCAGTTCTTAGAACTAAAAATTAAATATTGTTCAAACTATCTAATGGAATGGTCTTTGAATTCTACAATGAACATAGAAATGTTCTGGTAAAACAAACTTAATATATAAAACATAATTACATTTCCGTGTTAATAATATTCTTATTCTTAATAATTTTAGAAATTAAGTAAAAATGTATAACTTCCCATATTTCAGCAAAACTTTACTATATTGAAATTTCTTGGGTAACTTTAAATAATAGGAAAGAATATAAATATCTTTCCTTGTTTTTTAAAGAAATATTTCTGATAAAAATCTATGTTGAGTTATATTAATTAAAATGTTTTTGCTGTGAAAAATTTTTTAACATACATTGGTTCGGAAATCTTCCTTACAAATTGTACCAAATTTTAATTTATAGATGCATATTTTATAACATTGTTTAGTTTATAGCTCTCCTATTTTAAGGTAGTCAAAATTTAATGAACTTAGTGAGATTTTTTAATTGCAGAGTATGCTAAATAAAGCACTAAGAACAATGAACCTAACAAAAAATCACCTCAATTTTTTGTAAGGCAGCTTCTTAATTTATTTAATAAGTAAATGGTTTAACCTTAAATAATTTTGCTATCTATTTAAAATTCTAACTCAGGCATTTTGATGCAATCTATCAAAGGATTTATATATTTTTGGAAATTCAAAAGTTATGATAGTAATTAATGCTCAAATAGTGACTAATTAGTAATTAACGCTCAAAAAATAAAATTATTTTGTTAGTTCTGAATGTTATGTTTTGATATATTTAATTTAAAAATAGCTTATTTATCAAAATTATTCAATTTTTTTTTAATGAAACAAGGATTACTTTTATTTTGTGATTGGAGAAATAAAAGAAATTTATAAATTGATTTATTTTTTATATTTTTAATCGTAAAGAATAATACTTATGTTCAGAAAAAATTAATTAAAACCAACTCTCCTGCTTTTAAAACAGGCTAAAATATACTGATGTAACACCAAATTTTCAAGACTGCTCTATAATTGCTATGCATTTTTCAAATTAATAATGAATAGATTTACTGAAGCGTAGAAACTAATTATAAATGTGCTTGGGCAATCATGACGACGGGCAGAATTTGTCGCCAAAATGCGGAAATCCGGATCATTAGTAAATGTCGCCAAAGGTTAATTATTTTGGCGATGCTCCTGTTCTCACCGTTTGATTAATAATGCCGGTAATGAAAGGAAAACAGAAAAATACTTAACATCCACATGACGATGCCAGATACAAGATTTCGATTTATTGAATTCTCTTCCTATTAAATTAAAATAGAGTGTACATAATTAAAGAATGCTTTCCTGTTATTCCCCCCGAGAAAGTTATATGTCCTATAATCCCTACTGATAGTTTATTTTAATAATCTCAGAGAGATTAAACTGTTTGATTAACGTTTATTGTTTATTTTATTTCATCTTCAAGAAATCCTGTTTACTCCGACATAGTTTTATTTAATTCTGTATCATATTTTGATATTTTGATTATTTTTATATGAGATTGTAAATTAATATTTATTTATTGATATGAACAAAAGTGGTAATTTTAGAGTTTCGGAGAAACATAAATTTGTTACATTTATTTTTGAACTTTGGTTATTACGGTTTGTGATAATTCGTTTAAAATGATGTTAAAATATACACTTAATGGATTTCATTTTACTGTAGAAATTAAGGAACCTTATTTTGATGCTCGATAATTTCTACATCAATTTCTTTAAAACTTTTTTAAAAATACAATTTTCTTTAATTTTTATTTGGGATGTAAGGTAATAATTAAAACAATTGTTATTAAATAAATACTATTACAACATTATTTAAAGTATAAAATAATAACCAATATGTAGAAAATGATTTCAAATTGAATTAGTTGAATATTAAATTATCTTCAAATGTATTTATAATTACAGTTTTATTTTATCTCTAAAATTCTTTTCTGTATTTCGAATTATCTTTGGTAAAGTTCCTTTACTTGATTATAGTAACTTTATATTTGCATACATTTAATATTAATTTTAAAATTTGTATAGAAAATCAAAGTGAATATTTTATCCAGTAGGCGTGTATTCCCGTTATTTGAATTTTAACACTACGAAATATTACTAAATATATGTTGTGAGCAATATAGGTGTATGCAACTATTAAAAGAACTCAACTCAGCAGTTTAGATAAAAATTTTATTCCTTGATTAAAGCAGAAAATTAACAACTTTTGTAATCAAATTCACTTTAAGAACCATCAATTAATTCATTAAATAATACATATAAAATAAAATAATTGCTATAACACTTATACATAAAATTAAATTATCAACTTAACCCATTAGTCCAATTCATAGTTACCTTGAGAGACAAACTCATACAAATATATTAACGTAATTTGCTTTGTTCCAAATGTTTGGAAATTTTTTATAGAAATGAAATTTCTATGGAGTAATTTTATAAAATTATTTATTTATAAAGTATATTTTATTGTTTTAATTCATTGTAGGGATCTAAACATTTATCTAAACATGATTGAATTTTACTGATAGCTAAATATTTTATCATCATAGCGAAATATTTGACAAAATACGTCTACAAATAGAATAAAATCCTTTTTTCTTGCTAATGTTTAGATTGCATTTAATTGGGTGTAACATGAACATAACTTACAACTAAACAAAATAAATCACATTTTCCCTTAGTGTGCAGATAAGGACAACCAAAACAAGGACCGAACGTTTTCTTTCTATTTTTAAACATAGAACGTGTTTTATCGAAAAATATGGTACTGAATGGTATAATGGTGAAGACATATAAATTTCAAGAATAGCCTAAAGGGCAGTGAAGCATTTTCGAATTCTTGCAATTGTTACTAGTTTTCTTCATCTTGTGTATAAAATATTTTTTCGACATATGATAAGTATTTATTTTCTAAAACACAAAATCATTCCTAAAATATGAATCATTATTAAAGTTTAACAAAATATTTGAAAAAATATATCATTATTTTTTATCTACTTGTTCATAATCTGATGAATGTTTAGGAGATTATGTATTGTATTGATATTTTTAAATAATGATCAATTTTTTGCCATGTTGATAAATTACACCATCGATTTAATCCTGTAACCAAGTGATTTTTATCGGAATAATCTTCCACTATTAGGTAATATTACACATTCTAAGTAAAAGGTAAGTAAAGATTTCTCAACACTTCATTTACCTGCAGAAAATTCTAATTTTAAGCGATATGTGACTGATAACTTTTTACACAAATAACTTTTTGCTTAGCTATAAGAGGATTACGAAATAAAATAAAATTAATATGAAGAGAATGATTAATGAGCTGCTATAAAATGGTTATGAAATATTCATTTACATTATAAAAAAACTTAAATATGACATTTATTAATAAAATAATACATTTTTTATGTTTAAAATTTTAAAATGATTTTATTATTTCGTTATTTATCAGTTTCTTCAAGGTTTTATTAAGACGTTAATTTCTAAACACAGGAAAATTTACTAAAACCGTATTATGGCGGCGCAGTTTTCATCACGTGCTACGGAGACTTGAATCATAAACCAATATAAATTACTTTATTGGATAGATAAAATTAAAACACGCATACTTAAATTAAACACAGTGAATGACATTAAATTTATCAAAAGTAAATTAATTTATGAAACATGAAAATAATATTTTTTTGATTTTATGCAGTAATTTAAAATTAATAGCAATTCTAATTTATTTAAAAATGCATATATAAAGACTGTTATAAAAATATGAGCTTTTCATCGAAAGCATTAAATTTTAAAATTATTACTAAAATGAATGATGAAACAATTCATAAGGCTTAGTCTTTCAAAAAATAATGGATTTCTCATTCCAGAATTATCATAATATTTTTCATTTTGAGTTATATTTTTAAGCAGCTGCATGCACAAGAATGATATAAATACTGTTTTTCGCAAATTTTTATAGCTTAGTACGTTTTAATCTTAATAATTCGTCTCTTGCATACTAAAACTTTTAAAAAACAAAAATATTGCATAGTTCAAGTGTATTTATATGATAATAATAATAAGAAAATTTATAAGCCATTTAAAAATATTATATAGCAGCACTTTAAACACAAAATAAGTTATTCTTAAAAATTATTATTCACACGATATCCTATTCAGTTATAATAATTAAATTATTAGATCATTATCTAGACATAAATGAAATTTTTTTGAAGTCTATGCGATTATTTTATTTTTATCACTTTACTAGGATTACTTTTCCATTACTGCCCTGGTTTTGTGCAAATATAACAAATCATCGGATATTTTAATTTGCAAAACTTAACTTCTCATCTTATGTTTAGAATAAGAAATAAGAAGTACTCAGAGAATTTTTATATGTTTTAGAAATATAAATTCTGTTATATTAATGGAAAATTACTATTATATTACATATTTTTGAAATTTCAACTTATATAAAATTATTAAATAGATCAAGACTAGAATTTTTTTCTTTAAAACAAAAACATAAATTTTTAGGTTTTACTTAATAGAGAAATATTATAAAAACTCTACTGAACAATCATAACTAAGTTATTTTACTTAAACAGTTTAAAAATTAAATAATAGAATTCAATTTTTGAAACTAATGTGGAGGCATCTATATACTTTATAATAATTTTCAATAAAATATTAACTGTCTTAAAACTTACCCAACATTATTATCATGTTTTAGTATGTTTATTATGATGTTTTAGCATGTTTATAATCAAAGTAATTCCGTCATAATATATTTTAATTTTTTATTTTTACCAATTTTATCTTATTAAAACCTTAAAAATACGTATTTTTATCGTTTTCACATCATTTCAGCATAAAATTTTCAAACAGACATTGAAATCCATCTGTATCAAAAGTCCATTCTCTGTGTTCGTCGAATTATAGCTCTCAATTAATTTGAAAATGGGGGTGTATGAAATAAAATGAATATCAGAACGTTGGCCTCTGTAGCTAAATTTAAATGAAACTGTACATTGTACCAAAAATTTTATCAGTTATTAATTAATGTAAATCTTAATTAACGCTTTTCTGAACTTGTTATAAAATTACTTATAACACACTGCGCATCTATAAAGAACTTTCCAGCTGTAAAAGAAATTATGCATGTAGTTATTCTCTGTGTTTTAAAATTGCTATTTTGAATATATTTGGTCATTGGTTCTGCCTTTTTTCTACATGACTACCTTATATTTTCTAATGAATATGATATTATTATTATTCTTTGAAAAAATATTAAATATATGAGTTAGTGTAAGGAATATTTTTGAAAAATATTATTTTTAGCCAATGTCGAGAACGAGATGTTACAATATCCCGCAGGCATAGAATAGAACATGAAATATAGGAATTTCAAATTAGATATTTACCAACTTTGTAAATAATGAGAATTTGCGAGCATTCCTCAGAAAAATCGATTTGTGTTTGCTTGAATCAATTCGTGACACCTCATTCCATTATGAAAAACATCATTTTAAACTAGCTAAGTAAAAGTAAATATCACTAAATAATTTAAATAATTCTATTTTTTTAAGTCCCAATTTTTTTCCAAAAACTACATCATATGATGGATGCTATAGTGTGCTCTAGTTATATATATATATATATACACATAGTTATTAATATTATTATTTAAATATACTCTGTTTAATTTGGAAATTATTATCATCTAAAACTAATGTGTTTTTTATGGTATTTAAATTAGACCGTAATGACAGAGATGCATCTTTGGAAAATTCAAATGAGGAAAATCTAAAATTTAAAAAGTAATAAATTCTAGCTTATAAGGCACTTTAATTATAAAATATGTTATAGATATTTCTCTTGTAATTATATTTTAAGTCTTTCTCTCTATCTTAATTTATAAATATTATTAGAATGTTAGATTATTTAAATACATTAATGTTATTATATAAAATTAAAAAAAAATATTTTAAGCTTTAAAAAACGTGAAACAATATAATGCTTTACATGGAAAATTTATGAGCAGATGATAAGGAGGAAATTTGTTTGATAAAATGCAATTCAATGATTTAGATCAATTGAAAATTTTAAATATTCAAAAGGAAAACTAAATTTAATACTGTAAAATTTTAACTTTTTAATGTGAATTATAAATCGATACTGTAATATTTATTATTTCATAGTTTTATAAAAATAATATGTATCCCATTGGCTTTTATCTTAGTATATTTTATTTCAATTTCTGAAGATACAATGAATTATTACTTTTTAGGTTAAAGATACTTGTTTTATGTTATTGACTATTACTATTCCACAATTTTACCGAAGGATCGACAGAATATAAGAATTATTTGGAACTGTCGAAAAAAATTTTTTTGAATCTAACAACTAAACATTTTTAAATACATTTTATTTTATTCACAATGGCTAAGAGGTAAAGACAAGTTCTTGAATATAGAATATGCCAGATTCATCGCATAAGCAATTGAATTGTAGGAGATAGCTGCAATGCCTCTGTTTCTTCACGCACATCTCTTGGGTGGGTACTTGGAAAATTTCCACAGTTTCTCCTTTGTGATATTGTATTTTGTCTCGCTAATTATGAAAAGTACTTATAGATCCTGGGTTTTCAGGTGACATACAACAAAAGTCAAATGCTTTCCTGATGAGAAGTATTAAACATTTAATTTGATGCTGTGTTTTTGCTACTTTTGCAAGCTATTGCGGTTCAGCAATTGCGAAATCATAAATTAGCAGCAATTACAGAGGGTATTAACATATTTTAGAATGATTTCGTGGCCGTTTAATTAATGTTTAAAATGTAAAGATTATTTTTTTAAATGTTTTATCTGACAGCCTTTTCTCTGGACTATAATTCTGCATCGTGATTTCTATGATAGAAAATCTTTTCGCAAAATTTCCAAGGGGTTTGCTCACCCTTCCTCTTCCACTACTTTCCAGAGTCCATCTATTGTGGTGGGTTTGCGTTAAAAAAAGCATTTTTAATAGACCAAAGCCATAATAGTAAATAGGTGAAACGTCAAGAGACTTTGCAGGAATATTTTGAAAATGTATACATGCAATACCTGTATAAGTCATCATTTTTTCAAGGAAAGCAGTGGTAGTTTTCGAATCATGACTTATAGCTTTGTCTTGATGAAGATTCTCTCGTTGAAAATCATTGAGATAAAGAAGTGGAATTTCTTTTGTAAGTATTGGGCGTAAAACCTTCTCCTGATAGTACGATGAGTTGATTTTAACATTTCTTTCAACTATTCTTATTTTTAATTTCCCATTGTAGGAAAAACCTGCAACAATCATAAACCCCTTACTGAAACTTTCTTTACATTTTCGGAAACGGGTTTGTACATTTTTTTACATGTCATTTTCTGTAGTAAAAAGACCTTTTTTTGTTACAGTCATTTAGGTAAGCCCATGCTTCAGCAAGGGTTACACTGTTATCCCATTTATCTCTTGCTAAGTGTGTTTCATATAGGATTCTACAAAATGTTTTGCGTTGAGCCACATGTCTCGGCAAAAGCTGGTGAACATTAAGTTTTTTAGCTTTTTTAAGTTATAAATTAGGGTTTATTATTTTATTTATTGTTGCTACAGATGTATCTAAAGACTTTGCAATTGATTTCTGTAGTGGCGGATTTTCTCTTGTTATCAGCGATTTCACTTTATAAACATTTGAAACAGTACGTACTTTTTAGATATTCGTTTGCAGTCTTCTTTCTATGTAGAAATGATAATCGACAGTTTTTACCTGTCCTATTAAGAATATTGCTTATTTTGCACTTAGAAATTTTAATACCATGCATTTCACAACGTTTTTGAATTCTGGAATAATGTTTATCTTCGGAAAGCGCAAAAACATATCCTTCAGCTCACAGCATGTTTATATGTGACATTTTGAAAGAAGAATAAATTTAAAAGTAGCATAAGATATTTCTCATTTCAAATAATAAGCTGTTGCCAAAAATTTTTATTCTAAAACATTTACTTTCTTTTTAATTCTTTATCGAAATCGTTCTAAAAATGTGTTAATACACTCTATAGCACAGGTGCCGTATAATCCAGGATTCCAAATTGTGAGTTTTTCGGCGATGAAGGAATGTTACCAAGATGACGTATCGTGACGTACGCGATGACGTAAATACTAGGGTTATCAAAATAGAATTTTCTGCATAACTCTTATAGGTCTCCATACGCATGACATAAAAAACGAGGTTGCCAGAAACATAAGGAAATCCGCCAAAAAAATCGCCAATCTCAGAATTTTGCATCATGGGTTATACGTCACCTGTTCCAAGCAATTGTATGATCATTAAAGTGTAGTATCGAAGCTAATAAATTATTTTAATTAGTTTAACAATAAAAAAGTTAAAGTGAACGTTAATGTATTTTGTGAGATTTAATAGTTTTTGTAAGATATCGAGAACTATTTTAAAATATTTTATTTTCTCTTATGGAAAAATACCATACTCTTTACGAAATAGCATTTAAAATTATACAGTGAAGTATAATAAGTGGAATTATATATTTATAAAACGTACTTATATATGATTTTACAAATAATTACATAATGTCCTAAAATATCTATTCTATATTTATTTCTCGTTTATTTTCACAAAATGTCTTCTAGTAATATATAATCTCTTTGTAATAATGTCTAATAACACTGCATTAATGAATAGTATGAAATTAATTAAACAGCAGTCAAAATCTTTTCAATCAAATATATTTTAAAATAACGTTAAAATCCAATTAACATGATTCTTGACTGAATGTTTCTCCATATAATTTAGAAAATTTTTTATCCTAAGTGTTTTCTTGAAAAAGGGCTCTACGGTTATAGATAACCAAACTGAAATGAAACAAATGAAGAACAAGTTCATCAATATCTGAGTCTTATTCTTCAGCTTATCTATCTTGCTATTATTTTTCCTTAATGGCTTTAAATCCATTTATTTCACGAATCATTCGTAAGGCTCTCAAGAAAAATCACTCTGCTTTATTTATTTGTCATTAAATAAGAAAATTTTCTGGAAAAACATTTAGCTCTCTACAGAAAAGCAGTGTTAGCACAAAGAATGAATTTCCCAACACAAATTAAAGTTTAGCGAGCCAAAAAAATGGCAACTGCCGCCTGGAATAAAAATTACCATTCAGTTAATTATTAAATTGATGTTATGGTGGCAACACATTCCAAGCCTGAATACTATCAAAGCTTCTTTCGGAAATCTCGTCTTGGTTTTAGCTCTCGCTTAATGAATTAATAACATTCATTACTCGCGATAAGAACTTAGCCTGCATAATTAATCTTGTTTTAGTATCATTACAATGTGTCGTTAGTCATTCTTTGATTAAATTCATTCGCATGTGTATTAGCACAAATGAAGTGGAAAAAACATGTTTAATTATTCTTTTCCTCACTAGTAAATAAGAAAATGATATATTATGAAAGTTTTCAGCAAATACTTCTTGTCATAAAGGGTATGGTAAACTCTCTCAAAATAAGCCACAAATAATAATAATGATTAAAAGATTTTTTTCTTTCTTTTTTTTGTCTTTTTGCAGTAATGTATGCATATTGCTTTCAGTTTTTAGTTTTATTATTAAGTATTCATATATTATAAAAGAAAATACAACCCGAATTTTAATAAGAAGAAATATTTTATAATTCAATCACATAAAAATAGATATAACAATTTAATTTGAATACATCTAATTTCATATTTCATTTGGCTCAGTATAAACATTTAAGTTTGTTAATGTATTGTACTAAAAATCTATAGAACAAATTATAAGGACTTCCTAAAATCCAGTTATGTACATATATTCAAAAATTCTTTTAAATTGAGTTGTTGCCATGTGTGTCATCATTCACGTATTTTCCATGATATCTAACGTATCATTCCTGGATGGGAATGCAAGGGATTTACATCCATGATAGATATAAGGCAATATATTTTTGCTCTGAAATTTTTTGGAAAAATACATCAAATTTTATGAACATTGAATCTTTATGCTTTTTTTGTCAGAACAGCACGCATGACTGCCAGTAGTGTTGTAGAATTTAGCTACAAAAACAGTTTGATGAAATGGTAAAGAGTTGATAAATGGTAAAATTAAAAATCTTTACTTCTCTGCAGTATTTATCACTTAAAAATTACACCAACTTTTGCAATTAATTGCAAAATAAAGTTTAACTTATCCACATTATTTTTCAACGTATATTATGTTACTAGTTAAATTCTGCAGTATACTAGTCAAGAAAAAAAAAAGATCTATTAGTTTCTATAAACTTAACTGAGATTTTCAAAAGCAAATATTCCATATTAATCTAAATTTGTTCTTGTAAATGGATTCCCATTTGTAATAACTTCAGTTTTAATATTGGCAAACATCGAATTTCCTATTACAAATTGATAGAAAATGCATTGCTATCTGTGCTCTGAAAATATAATCTTCATTACTACATATTAGTTTTAACATCATAAATAAGACATGTTTTAAGTTATATAAAATATACACCTATATTTCAAAGCATAATTGACTTTAGACATGCAACATTTAATTTATCTAAATTTTGAGAAAACTAATAATTTTTACTTTTCTATTTGCTGATGAGATGCAAAAAAACTTATTTATTTATTTTTTTCTCTCAGAGCGGTTAATTTTTATTAAAGTAGCCATAAATGATGAGTTTTGTAAAATGTTTAATGGAAACCATCCTGTAAATCTGCATTTATTTCTAAAATTTATATTCTGCTTATAATAATATGTTAATTATTAAAACTGATTTTGCATTTTTAATATTTACTATCAAATTTTCGAAATATCGATATCTATTATTCTAAAACTTTTTAATCCTATATTACGTTAAAATCAGTTTTTTTGGATAACTGAAACTTATTTTCTTCTTTACTACATTTAAGAAAATTTTAATCTTTATTCATGAACGTGAATGAATTATTTGTGCTATTTCATTGGCTGCCTTATGTGGTTATAATATGTGTTTCAATTTTCTATTAAATACGTCTGGTTATAATTCATTAAGAAATGGGTGTATTTATATTTCCAAAATTCTTTTTCCTGTTTTGTCTTAGAATTTTGTCTGCTAGTAAATTTTTCTAGTATTAGATATATTCCAAATATATAAATTTCGAATTTTTTAATAGATGCTTTTTAAAACAGAAATAACTTTAATTAATCACGCATTTTTGTAACTCTGCATAAATGCAGAATTACGGTTGAATGTTTGAGAAATTTAGTCGTATTAATTTTTCAATAAGTTTTAGATAAATTTGTTACTAAATTTGGCAATTAAAATATAAAAAAAATATGATTTAAGAACATAATATCTGCTAAGTTAAACATGTTAATGCCTTTCCACACACACACACACACACACAAGAATAGAAATAAAACTCTTATTTTCAGAAAAATTCCAAACATTTTATATTTATTACTTCCAAATATCTAGTATGTTAGCAGATTATAGAATACACTTGTTAAGTCTTAGTATGTACATATAAAAAAGTGTTAAAGAATTTTTTCTACAAATTTTTCTCAAAATACATTTTTAAATTTTCCTAATGATTCTTCATTCAGAAAATAAAATTAATAAATAAAATTATAATAATTTAGAAAATTGTTTCCTACCAATAAAACTATAATTCAGGTTAAAAACAAGCAAATTTTAATAAATATCTGCATGATTTTTAATATTATTTAAATGTTCCCATTAAGTTTAGGGTTTCTAAAAATTATAAATTAATATTTAACTAGGAAATTCAAAATTTTTCAAAATTTGTTAATTTTAAATAATATTTTTTTAAATTATTAGAATCTAAAGATTCTTTAGATTATAAAAAATTTAAATTCTTATCATCCCATTCAAAATAATTGAAAATATTTTTAGTTTGAACCCTTCCAGAGATATACTTAAAACCTGTAATTTATAATGCGGGCAATATAAAATGCAAGAAAAACTGTCTTGATTTCCAATAAACAATCATTTTAATGATGGTCGACATCGTATTATTTAATTACTGTTCAACATTTTTATCATAACAAACGCAAAAGCAGATATATATTGAGATCGTCTCTGAAATAAGCTTGTTAATTCTTATAAATATTTCTGGATGAAATATGTAGTGCAACTTTTGCTTACTAAGACTAAGCAATCTGAAAACTTTTCATTAATTGTAATTGAGCAAGAATGGTTAAAATTTTAAATGAAAAATATATAACCAGACTAGGAACATATTGTACTTATGTACTCAGATATTTATTAAAATGATAAATAATTGTTGTTTTGCATTTATCATTAGGTACCAAACATATTACTTAGAAAAAGCATGCTGAATGTATGAAAGAGAAATTCTTTTATAATAACTTGCAATTCCAGATTTTTCCATACTTGAGTTTACAACTTCCACCTTTTTCTCAATTGGGTAAAATAAAAAGCCCGAAAGGTAGAAAGTACTTTCCATTTCAAAAAGAAAAGACATTCTATTTGTTTATCAAATAACTAATCAACAATCAGCATTTTGTCTTTTTTGACATCAAACAAGAACACGAATCGAAAGATTTTTTTTTCCATTTCCTTCACAAAAAGTGAAGTATTTTTTCCTGTCCAAGTCTTAACACGATTACTTGACATTTTTCTTGACAAATTGGCATTCGGCTGAATATTTTTCTCCAGCTTTTTGCGTTTTTTGTTAAATGCTAGGTCTGAATTTTCCTGGCACTTTTAGAAAATAAAAGTATTGCTTTTTGTCTGAATTTTTTTCTGGTAGAGAGACCATTGGAACTTGAAAGAATAAACTTTCGCTATAGATCGATTCAATTACGGCATCTTTTTTTTAAAGGGATGAAAACTAGCCTCTTTTTATATTCTAAATTAGTGTCTTTTACCGTAGTAATTTAGTTTTTTAGTAAATATTCAATTAAAATAATTCTTTTCTTGATGTTAACTTTAATGCTAAACATTATTGTCTCTGACATTTTTGTTTTGAATTGCTTAAGAAAAAATCTCTTATTTAAATAAATTTGCTTTTTTTTTTAATTGTCAGTAATAAATTACTAAGTAAATGCAACAATAATACCTTAAGCGAAACTATTATAAAATATTCGCTTAAAGAAATTAATTTTTGCTTTATTTTTTTATCTCAAATGTAAATGTCATGAAAAATAAAATATATTACTTAGCCTTTACAAATGCCATTAAAATTCCATTAATGAACTCTATAAAAAGTAGTTTTCAAGTTTTTTTAAGCTCTTTTAAAACTTTTAAGTATCTTACTTAATTTCTTTCATTAAACAAAGTAATATGTACTAAAATTTTTAAAAGTTTATTAATAAGGGAAAAAAAACACAACTTTTTTATTACTACCGGTTAGTGAAATTAATTTTTAGAAAGAGAGCTGTATCTATTTAAAAATTACTTGTAAACCTTAAGATCTATTTAAATGAGCGCAATAAATTTTTTAACAAACTATGCAGAAATTATTTAAAAGCTGCATTATATTAAGCAAATTAAAGAGATAATTGATTTTTGTAAAATAAACAAGTTTTTTTTAATAAAAATTACCCACTTTTTTAAAAATTTCAAGTTATTGCATACATTATGAAAAATGTAATTATAACGATACGTTGAAAAATGCATGATTATTATGTTCGATTAAAATGTATTAAAAAGAGATTATATTTACATACTTTTTGTAATTTAAAAAGTTAAAAATATTTACTTTGTTAAGTGATTTTTAACTTGAAGAAAATATTTTAATATTATTTACTTGAATTTTAAATTATGTCAATTAAGCCAGTGTGTGTATTTGATGATAAAATAATTTATTCCGCATTTATACCCAAATTTAAATAATCAGTTGTATTAATAACTAATATACGCAAGCAAAATTTATGATAAAAAAGAAGTTATTCAACAATTACACATTATGTCATACTCATTTGTTCATTTTTTTTAAAACAATTTGATCATTTTATAACTTCAGTCCAAAGTTATTCAAATGTTTAATCTGAATTACAATTAAATAGATTGTTTTAATATTCACCGGTTATTTATACATAATACAATAATTTAACTTTATAGTTAACTTTTTATGCATTTATAAATAACTAATAACTTTATGCTTTTTGTTTCCTGTGTGTATGAGTTAATACAATAAAGCTACAATTGTTGTTTATTGTTACTTTTTCGTGGAAAAATACTACTGCTGATTTCTAAGGTTTTCGTCTCAATTTTTTTCTTGGATTTTTCAAATGTTATATATCATTTTAAGTATTTATTTAAATTATTATTAACTATGTAAATTATTGTTCACCAGTTTGTATCACATTTGTGATGTTTTTAACAAAACGTATTGATTCTGGAAAATGTAAGTTTTAATTATAATCACTCTTCTTTTTAACGATGAAATGATCTATAGAATTTCATTGAAATTGATTGTTTTTAAACTTATTGAACATCTTTGCATTTTTTATAAAGAAAATTAAAGTTTTACAGGGGAAGCAATGAGTTTTGAAAAAAAAATTGCTAAATCGTCAATAAATTACTTTGTAATATTGTCAGCTTCTGTTCGATTAAAGAAGTATATATTTTAAGATATTGCTTTGATTTTTACAACTCTTGTAATCAGGTGGAAACAAATTCGAGGATTATGGTGTTACAGAGAAACGTTTTTCAATCACGTAAATTTAGTTTTAGAATTATTATTTATGAAATATACATTCATAAAATGTGTTATTAATAATGAGTTTACTTTCTTTCTTAATGCATTTGTTTTAGTTAATATAACATTTGATGCAAAAAATATTATTGGAGTATTAATCTCCTATTATAGTCTCATCTGTTTTATGAAGTTAAAGGGAAGTAACTTCTTTTAAATTGTTATGGGTATATTGGACATTATCATTTTAAGGTAAAGAGTTGAACTAGGTACGGTCATGGGAAAGCAATTATGTTTTGCTATTTATGTAAATTATCCAGTTACATTGCAACAAAAAAATTTGTTATTCTTGATTTATGTTAACAAATTATTATCAATTGAATACCTTAAATGATCTGTGTGAGATCGCATAATAGTTATTTTTAAGACTTTTACCTTATCAATATTTTCAAGATTAGAAAAATGGAAGGGTTATTCCCATTCCTGGAATGGCAACCATTGTGACGTGAATATTTTGATATCCATGTTTTTTTATCCTAAGTTTAATCTGAATTCTTTTTGATAAAATTTGTAAAGTTTGAAAAATAACAAACCATAAGCACAATTCCCTGATATGTTTGCACTAACAGAAATTTCACAAATCTTATTCGAACATCCAATAAATTTGGATATTCACGCTTATCATAACTTTATAATAGAGATATCTTCAAGCTTTGATTATTTTGCATTTTCTTATATTTTTAATAAATGTTTTTAAGAGCATTCCATGAATTTTCATTTCAAATCCCTGGTTTTAACTGTTAATCTGAGTGCCAATAACTCGTGCAACAATAACTGCAACCGTAAGTGCTTATGCGACATTACTTGAATATTCAATATAACATAAACTATTTTTTGAATAGCACAGATTTAAATTTAATATTCTATATAAATTTTAAGGTCTGGGTTCAATTAATAGCTTACATTTAACAGTTGACAAATTTGTCCAGTTATTACTGTCTGAAATGTCACAGATTTAATTCTCAATGAATAATATAGTGAATTTGTCATAGATTCTTTAATTTATTTGTTCATTCATCCATTCTTGCTATGCAAAATATTTTCTCTTGATTACTTTTTTCTATTACATTTATAAAATTAATATCTGTGGTCAGGGTTGTTAACGGTAACTGATTATTTTTTATTTTACTATAGTGCGACTAAATTTAGACGGAAGAGAAATGGATAAATCTAACGTGTTTAATGGACTTTAACTAAACTAGATTATATTTATAAATGTTAGATGTTGCTCGTAACAAGGTATTATTTTCTTTATTATATGAAAAACCTACTATTTATAAATTTAATCGTGGTTAATTTAAGTCAAATAATCCAATAATTCAAAGTTCTAACATAAAGATTAAACTTCGAAATTTGTCATTATAATTTAGTAAGAATAGAAATCTTATAAAATGTTTAGTATTTTCATTTACCCACAGGTTGGGTGACTCAAGAAATAGGAACGACGAAATATTCGTGATAATTTTCATGCTTTTAGGCATATAATCATTGTATTTCTATCATCAAAAAAAAAAATTATAACTCTACCAGGACCTCTGAAAAACATTAATCATATTTGCTTTCTATTTTTATTTAGTGTGACATTCTATGCTTATAATTTGATTGCGGGCCCCTTTATAGAAGAAACCAATGCATTTACAATTTTTTGGACTGAGAATTTACGCGCTTCCCTCTTTCTCCGTAGCTAATAAAATTCGAAATATTTCCATTACCCCAAAGAACGCGCTCTGTAATTTTATTTACTTTTCCGTATCGTGAAAACAAATAAAAGAAGACGAAAGAAGAATGTATGTCGATTGCCGAGAAATACTAGCAGCCATCTGGGTATTATTTGGATTATTCGCAGAAAGGTTTATTTTCATTTATAGAGAATGTGATAGGCGAGGGAGCAGATGGAAAACTATGTGACGCCATTCTTTTCTTTCTTGATTGTTTAGGAACTCAAATATTTTCTTGAAGTGTAACATTAGAGTTGTGGTTTTTATTTTCATATCTTATCGTACGTTTCTAGAAGTATATAGAGTTTTATACATTTGTTTTAACAATCATTAAAACTGAGAAACATTAATTCGAAGAAGTGAATTGTTTAAATCAAAAATGTGGTATCAATCATTTTTATGTCGAAATCAGTTTTTTTTTCTAAAAAATGGTATATAAATTTAATTTTTAGTACCTTTATCGGTTTGAATATGTATCACGTAAATGTTTCGAGAAATCATTGTAAAATTAAGTACATTGAAATAAGTTTTAATGTCATATCATATATAAAACATTAGAGAAATATAATGTTCTAATATATGTATTCATATTTATTTAACAGTGGAGTGGAGTTTTTAGTTTGTATAAAATATTTAGAATGTATGTCTCTTCCCGACTAAATCTCTCATAATTTGATTTAATTTTTATTTTGCTAAACTATCACTTTTCACACAAGACCTACTAACACCGGAATAAAGCTCTGAGTTGCATTTGAATCACTACAAACGTGCAATCCCGAATTGACCTTTAAAAAATCCTGTGCTGTTGAATCCGAAGCTCGAGCGTTAATGTTTCAATTGCAAAATTGGCCACTCAGTTAAAACCAATATTGCAGTAACATACTCATTATCTGAACTGTAATTGTTTTTTTATTTATTTCCACTTCAGAACATTATACGAGTATTATGTGATAAATGACAAATTATTGTAATCAATCCCTTACTGTTAATAGCTTTTACACTTTTTTGGTCACCTATAAAGACAAATTTAATTTTTACAGGCACGTGAAATAAACCTGCCGGTACTCCATGATTTAGTTTGAAAACTGGGACGTCTGACAAGCATATGTTTGGACTTTTGTATATAATGGCTTCTGAATAAATAGAATAAACATTAAATTTGTTCTATTTTTCTGCTAATTAGCCTCTTGCAACATTGTATGAAAAAATATTTGGTTATATATATATATATATATATATATATATATATATATATATATATATATATATATATATATATATATATATATATATATATATATATATATATATATATATATATATATAACCAAACAAAACAATGATTTAAAATGATTAAGATAAAAAAAATTATCAAATGATCCTTTTATAAAAGCATATATAATATATATATATATATATATATATATGTATGTATGTATATATATATATATATATATATATATATATATATATATTATATTATATTATATATGCTTTTAAAAAAGGATCATTTGATAATTTTTTTATCTTAATCATTTTAAATCATTGTTTTGTTTTTGAATGATGAATAAATACTTATACTTTTATTACGATAACTGTAAAGGAAAATATAAATTTTAAATGTCTAAATTTATTCAACAAATAGATCATTCACGATGCTTTAGGAAAAGGCAATTACATGCAATCTATTTAAAAAATTAATATACTTTTAAATCAACTGTATTTACATTTACATTACAAATAAAAGAATTGAGTTAATACATCTAGTTA
The DNA here is from genome assembly GCA_030067965.1 of Latrodectus elegans. Classification (NCBI taxonomy): domain Eukaryota; kingdom Metazoa; phylum Arthropoda; class Arachnida; order Araneae; family Theridiidae; genus Latrodectus; species Latrodectus elegans. The sequence continues at coordinate 107,601,404 of CM057820.1, forward strand.
TATTTGCAATAATTCTCCTTAGTATATAAGCCGAGCTGGCAGCCGAATGGTTAGCGCTCTTGCTTTAGGTTCAACAGTTCGTGGGTTCGAATCTCACCTTAGGCATGGATGTTTGTAGTGGTTCCGAATCCACTTTAAACCGTAGGTACCAGTCTAATTAGCCCTCGTGTGCAAAAAGTGACCTTTGAGCGACAAACAAACAAACCATAGTATATAAATTTTTTGAATGATATTAATAATATTAGTGCTTATACTATTTGTTAAACGGCGATTGAGTGTGTAATTCATTAAAAGAATAAAATTACTTATACATTTTTGTTAATGAAATAAAATTTTTAACTCCCATTATCATATCATGATAAAGACTAAAGTGTATAAATATTTAATTATGAATGTATGAATATATCGAGAGAAAAAGAAACTATAATAGGATTTTTTTTTATAATTTTTATGCATATTTTATATACATTATTGATTTTAGTTTCATTTAAAACGTTTACTTGTAAGACATTTTATAAATTTATAAAAGTATAAAAATCATGAACATGAAGAATTCATTGCTTTTAAATATAGATATTGAAGATTAATTGCTTTGAATATGATGCGGAATCTTATTATGTCGAGCTAAGTTGAATAATTGGTGTTAATAAGCGCGGTGTAATAATAATTCATAAAAAATTTAACCTTTTCTGATCAAGATTAGACTATTTTAATACTTTTTAATCTGCAAGTTTTCTTTTCAAAATAGTTTCTAATGTTCTTAGTTATGAGCTCTTTAACATAATCGCGATAAACTTCAGCAATTATTTTTCCAAAAGTGCATTCCATAAATGAAACATTTACTCAAATTTCTCCAAACTTTTCTTTTCCCTTACGTAAAACTAAAAATAAAAGTTTATCATATTTACTGTTGATTCTTTGAAAATATTATCTTAATTCCTGTTATAAATAAAATAGGAATAAATTTGTTTAAATCTTAAAATGTATCATTCAGAAAGAGAATATTTTCAAACTTTTCGCTTTTATGGAAATATATAATTAGTTTTTGTCGGGAAAAAATATTTTCAGTAAAAATAAATGAAAACTTTAATGGAAAATATATACCAAACTTTTAAATAATGAAAGAAAATAATTCTTGATAGAGATAATTAAACCAATTAAAAGTAACTTGTCAAATTAGCATAAAGTATTATTATAAAGATTTAGTGTCAAACATAATTAATATATAAATTTATTCTATTAAAAGAATATTGTAGAAGCCACATAAAAAATAACTCCGAAATCTTATTTTATTAGAGATTATTTCTAGTTAAATCTACTAATTTTAAAACACATTTTTTATTAGTATGTTGTGTCTTTAATGAAAGAAATTAAAAATTATAACAAATTATTGATTAAATAAAGCAATTCTTTTAATGTAATCATATTTTATTTTCTTATTTAATGAAAGTATTTTACATTAAATTTATTGAGAATAGTAGAATTGTTATTCCATAGACAGTGCCAATATTTTAAGAGGATTTGTACGAAATTTAAAAGTTAGAAATATGTGTTAGTTTATATAAGTTCGCTATGCCAAAGTTATGCGAATTCAAGTCAGTAAGGTGCGTCTTTCGTTTAATTAAGCCCCAAGAAGATGAAAGCATGACTTTGCTCTAAATTATTCCAATAGATGTCACCACCAGAGGATCCACTCCTTCAATTTTGACATTGGTCTGGAGGGGAAAAAACCCAGGGTAACTGCTCAAAGACTAACCACAGGACTTTCGATTCCACAGATTTAAAGAACACGAGTATCGCATGTACTCGGCGGGTCTTTGGCGGCATTAGGATTCGAGCTCAGCTCTTCCGATGGAAGGCCGATGACCTAACTACTAGGTTATCACACCCCAAAAAATACTAGAAATGAAATACGATATGATATCTGATATTTTCGTGCAGAAAGATGAGTCCATCAGTGAATAATGAAACGAGCTCAGTAACTTGATCGTGAATTCCAAATGTTAATATTTTCTTTACTCAAATTAAATAAATCATATCTTGCAAATATCAGTTCCTTAGACGCACTGAATTTATATCATTTCGACGCCGCAGGCGGACAGCCTACTCGCGAAGCGAGTGTAAGGCTGTTAGTGTCCGCTGCAGAATTTATATCATTTAACCATACTTTCTGTGTTAAAGAAAGAAAGCCATTTATATTTTGTTTGAGCCAAAGACATTTTTATCGACAATTTTTTTAAATACCGCTGCTTGTAACTATTTTATGTATATACTCTTTTGTATTTACAGATTCAAATTCACAAAATCATAGTATAGTTCTGAAATATTGAATCTAAAAATTTATTACTTGGGCTTACAATATTTTTGTAGAAGGTATTTTGCTACTTTTTTATTGTTTCTTCTTTACAGAAACAAAATAGGGATAAACATAACTATTAACATTAATCTTTACAATTTCAAATTATATTTTAAATATTAAATTATCGTCTCATATTGTACATATCGTTCAGGAAATTCGGTCAATAATTTTTCTAGGAATTATGTGTGATTAAGCATAATTTCAATTTACCAGCACAAATGACACTTTAATATGTTCTCGGATTAAAATTGTGATTTTTTTCTAATTGTATGTATTAGCGTGTCATTTTATGATAAGTTGTTTCTTTAATGATGTTAAAAAATGGCTCGTTTTGTTTTTAAATTTTAACTCCTATCACAGTTTTAAGGTTCAATGTATGTAAATAACCAACATAATTTTTAATATCTTTCCAAAGAATCTTTCTTTGCTTTATCTAAATTGTAAATAACAAATAAGTATTCACAGATAATTTTTAAATATCTTACTCCCACGCAGATCATAGAAGCATAGAACAATCGCAATGCTTACAGATATTTTTAAGGTTTATAAATTCTGAAATTTCTTATTCTGATTTAAATTAAGAAATATTCTTTCTTCTTAACTATACCCATTAACACAATTTAACTTGCCAGAAAACAAATGTTTAATTTGTTTAATACTGTGTATGCAATAATTTCTCTTGCCTTAAAGCTAATTTCAACTGGTTTACTTGTTCTAGTAACATTTATTTTATGAAATTTTTATTAGAACAAAGCATATTTATCGCATCGTTAAATCATTCATATCTATTATGCATGCATTTAGTATCATTTTATTTCTAATATAAACTTTCAAAGAAAAATGTCCTGTTAATTTTCCACAATTTAACCATTTCTTACACCGAAAATATACTGAACATTTATACTGAATACTTTCTTAAGTCTTCAATTTAGTCGAATCCAATTTATTTATATTGGAAAAATGCATGAAATAAGAGGAATTTACGAAACAATCATAGATAAAGTAAACATCTGTATAAGAAAAGCAAAGCTTGTGAAACATTTGACATTTTCAAATCCATGGGAATTATTATTTTTGTATTTCATTGCTTACATAAAATAAATGCGCGATTGCATTGAAATTTATTTACCCTTTAAACAGTACATTTTCTTATTGTTGTACAAGAGGAGGAAAAGCATGCAAACTTAATTATATTGGAAAACTATATATTATTAATAAATTTATTTTATGCTCTAGCTGAAGCGAAAATTTAATTTTCTTTTTCATCTCAATGAAGCAATAAGATCTTTATTGTTGGAAATTATTTTATTTGAAAAGAATAAATTGTGATTAACAATTTGCCTGGGAGCATTATCTAGTCGAAATTAAAATTAATTTCTACTTCTCTTTATTATTTGTTTCAAAAGTTATTATAATGTATAACATTAAATAAATATTTAAGTTACTTGTATCTAAATTAAATGTATTTTTAACAGAATTTTTAATAATTTATTAAGAAATATATTAAATAACATGTTTTAGTCAAAATATGTACTTTTAGATTAAACTGAATAGAATAAGGAAAAAAAACAGTTAATAAATGAATAAAATTTTAATCATGTTGGTAAAGTATTTTTTTGTGCTCTGCTGAAAAACAAACAGAAGAAAATACTGATATTTCATTCAATCGTCGTGTCAGTCTTGCAGAAGACCAATAAAATATCAAATGTGAAATATATTCTTATTATTATATTAAAAGCTGATTTTAATTTTTGAGTTTATTATCACCTCTAAAAATTTTACTTATACTCAAATTTGTACTGAGATATAATTCAAGATTCAAGCATACGTTTAAACAGTTTCTAGGAAAATACATTTCCATTTTATTTTGCGTGTTTCTATATCAGAATTCTATTGAATATTTGTTTTTAAATCAAACTTTATCTGGAATAGTACTAATTATACTTTACTAATTATAGTTTAATACTAAATATAGTTTAAATTTACTTTAGTTTAAATTTACTACTAATTATAGTTTAAATTTACTTAATTTATGCTTACAAATCTATCAAAACAATTATTAATAGAATTTATGGACTTTTCGTCAATAACAGTCATAGAAAAACATTATTTTGTATAATATTATAAAGAACTTTGTTTCGATTTGCATACATTATAAATATTTATTACCTTAAAACATGCAATAACTTACCAAGTCATTGCATGTATTTCATGGTTTATTTTTATATATTGAATATATTAGTTCAAAATATGTTCAAAAAAACATTTGTGATAGTTTTATGATTATAATCCAGAAAATTATAAATAATTTTTTAAAATTGCTATTATTTAAATGTCTTTTGCATATTTAAACAAATTATAAATATTTCTACAATCTAGTGTTCTGCATAAGAATTTTAAAATGTATAAATCTTATTCCGCCGAGGAAAAATATGTGAAAAAGAAGCTTTGATATTCTTTACACAATTTTTATGGAACAACTTTTTTACTATTTTTGTTCTTTCTATATTAATTTATACTCTCTAATTATACACATATCTCATTACAAAACATTTGCTTCCGAATTGTTAAAAAATAAGTGTTGCAAAAATAGGTAAAATGCATTTTTTCTATTAAAATTATACCACATACAAAGAATATAATATTTATTGAATAAATACATTAATAAATACATTCAATAAATAATATTTATTGCTAGAAATATCAAATGACTGAACATTCAAGAAAATTATAAACATAAGCTGTGGGGAATCTGTACCCTGTACAACCATATCTGTCTGCATTAACAATGATTATTAGCCAGGTTAATGTGTCAGAAAGGGTTTTGATAGCATGTAATTATACAAACTATACAATAACTCATGAATTTTTCTATGTCGATGAACTATGACTTCAGGTAGAAGATGTATAGTGCATGCCAATGTCACAATCCATCGATAGTAGTGCTTAGAATATAGTAACGGGCTTCCAAATGGAAATACTGAATATATGTTATTTTTTTATTCAGGGATATGGAAAACACTCTGGCCAAAAAGTGGCATGGCATTTTCTGCTTCAAATAAGATCTGTACAACACCAACAACATGCGATCGAGATTTATTATGCTAAAACATATTTTTCCGTTGACTCGACAAAAATGTAGAACTTCAAATCTTATTACGATGGAAATTATGCCAAGGCCCCTGTTCTAAGTTCCATCATTGTAAACAAAAATGACTGAGACTTATATAAGTTGACTTTCCAAGCTCTTATTCCAGGTGGTGTACCAATATGATAATATCGGGGTACACTTCCAATTTGGGCTTTCCACGATGCTGACAATACTTTAAACTACCATCATGATGTTGTAGACAGCATCTAGATTGTTTTGAAAGCAAAATTTTATATGATACCAAAATTCAGATGCGCTTTCTATGATGTTGGAGCAGTTTCACTGGGATCTTTGGTCAAAAAGCTAATCGCTTATGCAGTTGTAAATGCCATTCAATTGTTCATGTAGATTGTTGTTGTTTTGCAAAAGACACTAGTTCTGAATAAGGACATATAATGCGACTGTTCAATCCAAAACTAGCTGATAGTCCATCCCGGCATTCCATATGTTCTGAACTCATCTATTTCGTATTTGGCCGACAATCCTGTAAATCACAATTCTTGTTGCTTACAATTCGATTTTTAATCATTTCTTCTATTTACCCGAGGCATTGTAATAAATATCTTCTTGGTAACGAAATGTAAATATAATTAGTATATAAGAAACCTACTATAGAATTGTTTCATTTAGATGCCTTATAAGTGTAGCTATCTCAACCTTTTTTCATAGAACACATTGAAATTAATTTTTATATCAAAAAATTTTTCTTCGCCATCTTGTAAATTTCACAAGTTCTGTCCTTCTAATACAGTAATTTTCAAGCTTAGCACATTAATATGGGCACTAAAATTTTATAATTGAATTTCAAAAGAAGTTTTTTAGAAGTAACTTTATGAAAGTATACTTGAAATTCATAGCAATTATATATAAATGTATGAAACTATTTTACAGGATTTCTATTTTAAATCTTACAGGAAAATATTCTATTTTAAATTTGTTAAACCTCGCAGCATTCCAAATATAATATTAATGTCTGGTATAAAAACTGACAATTGTTATCAATGCATCGGAATTATTTATCATTTACAAATTTGTTACATCAATTATGAGTCTTGAGTGACAAATATTAACTTGAAAATATTTAAAATTTATTTTTTACTGAACAAATGATTTCAGATTGCAAAGAGATTTAGTAACTACGTCATTCATGTCTATTTTAAGTATGAGGAATAATCTCCAAGCGCAGCAATTTTCTTAGGTTCAAACTTACTATTATTTACCTTCAATTTAGTTTACATATCTTAAAATGCCATGTAGCTTATGTTTATATCAGAAATTCAATATTTCTTGGAACATTCAAGGTTTCATTTCTAATTTACTTTTATGAACTTTACAGGAAATGAAATTTAAGTTAGTCTCTTTAAAAATTAAATTTCTCTTTAGCAAAATAGTTGAATATTTCTCTGTCGCAAAACTATTTGACTATTTTTTCCGAATGCATATTTTTATATCGATATCATTCTTAATAATTTACAATAAATATTCTTCTTTTATGATAATATAATATACTCACGTGAAATATTAGATGCGAATATCAAATGAAAATTTGGAAAGTACTAAGAAGCAAGAAATATTTTTAATTTAAGTCAAAATAATTTCTGATTAGAATTAGTTTTTGATGAAAATAAAATCTAAAATAATGCGCAATATAATTTTTCTTAAAATATTTTGTCCGTCTAAAATAAAGTTTTGAATATTGTCATAAGTACCTATACTATGATGTATTCGATAGCCATAATATCAGAGCAATTGATATATTTAGAATAATTTAACTTTTTAATTTAAATGTGGGTGATGGAATCGCATAAATATTTAGGTCACAAAATAGAGACAGCAGACATCTTAATTACATGTGATTTACGTGTTTACAATTTACGTATCAATATGTTGCGGAAGTGTAACAAAATTTACTTTATTTAAATTTCAAGATTTTATATTGATTATTTATTTTATTACTACAAATCAGTTTATATTTACAAATAATTAACAAATTTTGTCTTAAATTAAACTTCAACAGTGTTTTAATATATATATATATATATATATGTATATAATATATATATATATATAATATATATATATATATATATATATATGTATATAATATATATATATATATATATATATATATATATATATATTAAAATGTTTAATAAAAAATTTCAGAAAATGCACCCATTAGATTTTTTTAATACTCTCATAAATGTGCCTTCGAAAAAAACTTTATTTCAGTGATTTCTTTTAACACCGAGAAAAAATATGATTTTTCATCTCTAAAGCTGTAAAATTAAATTAGGGATGCAAAAATCCATTACTTTTAAAATTGCCAAAGAATTAAAATCCCGGAGGGAGTGAACTACTTTTCAAAAAAATTTTACCATACTTTAAGTAAAAGCTACTTAAAACCGCTTTCTCGTACTTAAAAATCTCAGTACAACAAACACAAAAAAGCAGTTTCCTATTATTATTTCAATTAAATATATCTATAATAAAAATAACACTTCATATTATCTTTTCCAAGAGCGAAAACAAAACATTTTCCAATAATCTTTTCTCAAGCGTTGTTCAAAATTAAAGCTTTCTTATGCGAATAAATAAAATAATCTTTTGAAAAAATTAAAAGTTCTGATTTTTTTATCGCTAAGCAATTTTAAACCATTTATTTGCATTAATATTTATTTTGCCATTATTGTAGAAAACCGATTTCCTCTGTTATTAAAATATAGAAATTCACCTAAGTTTTTTTAGATTTTGTTGTATATTTCCCAATCAAATGATTTTCAAAAATGAAATTAAAGCTATTTTTTTTTTGCAAATTTAATTTATTGTCTCCATTAATTACTGTTTAGTTACGCTACAAAGTTTTGCTTAGTAATAATTTAACTTTTATTCATATTGGAAAAAATTGACAGTCTTTCTTTACAGCCAGGCTTTAAGCAATGACGGAAAAGTTTTTGATATTTTCCCGAATTCTTTGTATTCTACTATATTTTTCCAAGAACTTCGCCAAGTTATATATAGTCTGACTCATTACAATAGTAATTATAATTTAAGAAATTAACTTTGAACTTTAATGTTTTTTGCGTTTTGATATAAGTTATGTCTGCTTAGAGACTTGAGAATTGTGGAAAAAGATATATGCCTCATAAAATATATAAACAAAAATGTGGAGAACTGCTAATCTATCATAATCATGTTATTCTAAATTTTTACAATTAATATTCTTTCATCAATGAGAGAGAGAAACGAGAAGGTACTAATTTTAGTTTCCGTTTCCATTTGCTAATTCAGTTGACCAAATTAGCATTCATTGACTTTAAAAATGCAATTATTTGGTTAATTACTTGGGTATTCTTTCATAATAAATTTTGAGAGATCTTCACTTTTATTAAAAAATTATATAATTTATATACAGACATATATATATATATATATATATATATATATATATATATATATATATATATATATATATATATATATATATATGTATGTATGTATATGTGTATATGTATATGTATATGCATGTATGTATATATTATTGCAAGAAAACAATCATGTAAATGCATACTGAAATCGAATAGAATAACGCGATAAATTATTTGAAATCTGCATAAATTTCTGTCAGATGCAGGAGAGAGCTGCAACCATATATTCTTACTGAAACGAATATCGAATTTAAAGCATCGGGTTCTTCGAACAGAACCAAATTCCCTCCGTAATCAAACGGGGAATTTCTGAGAAAGTGAAAGGGTTGCATTAGTTGCTCTCCGCAAATAATTAGTAACGGATTCTCTCAGTACTACTTGAAAGTCGGTATTTTCAAAGTAGAATTGGCAAACGCCAAGAGACTAGGGTGAGCTCAGAAATATATTATAATTGGAAATCAAATTTCTATCTGTGGTACTAGAAATCTATAGCAAATAAGAATTTTAATGGTTATTTTCCAGCCTAGAAAAGATATTCTATATAATTCTCTAAATCTCTTCTTCAGTATTTTCCAAGTAGAATTGGCAAATACAGTGAGAATATGGTGAGTTCAGCATTATATTATAATTGGAAACCAAATTTCTATTTGTAATATTAGAAATATAGAGCAAATAAGAATTCAAAAGGTTATTTTTCAATCTAGAAAAGAAACTCTATGTAATTCCCTGAAACATTGCTTGTATTTCAGATTGTGTATGGTTAAAATTACCACCATATCCCAAACATTAAGAAAACTTGATTTTCTTTGCAATTGCTTTTCATAAAACGAGCTTATATTTGCTCCAAAGGTTTTTTATTATTAGAGAGATTTTATAATGTTAGGCATGGTTAATTTTTTATACAAATTTGTTTTTGACTCCTAAATTTTCATAATTAGAACCGTGTCTTCCAGAAATATTTCTTAATCATTACAAATCAGTGTTTATAATTTCTTTGTTTTAAATGTAAATGATATTGTTTAAAACATTCTGTCAATTTCTCGTTGTTACAACTTGTTTCAAACTTTGGCATACATATTTATTTTTTGTTGAATCGATAAGAAATAACGTATATATCAAGTTTCTGACTTACACTTTTACTGGCAAAGAAATGATATTTTTCATTTATATATATATATATATATATATATATATATATATATATATATATATATAATATATATATATATATATATATATATATATATAATATATATACACTACTGGCCATTAAAATTGCTACACCAAGAAAGCGACATGCTACAGACGAGAAATTTTATACGAAAGGAAGAAGGTGCTGTGATATGCAAATGATTAGCTTTTCAGCGTATTCAGACAAAGCAGGCGCCAGTAGCGACACCTACATTGTGTTCAAATGAGGAGATTGTTCACCCTGTTCCACATACACAAATTGCATTTGAACGTTGTTGCCTGGTGAAAAGTTGTTGTGATGCTTCGTGTAAGAAGGAGAAATGCGTACCAGCACGTTTCTGACTTTGATAAAGGTCAAATTGTAGCGGACCGGGATTGCGGTTTATCTTATCGCAGTATTGCTGCTCGCGTCGGTCGAGATCCAATGACTGTTAGCAGAATATGGAATCGATGGCTTCAGGGCGGTAATACGGAAAGCCATGCGGGATCTCAACGGCCACCTATCACTAGCAGCCGAGAAGACAGGCTTATTATCCGAATGGCCGTAATGGATTGTGCAACCACGTCACGAGCCGTGAGTCCAGAAACGGGGTCATTTGGAAGACAACAAGTGTCTGCACGAACATTTCGACGACGTTTGCAGCAGCATGGACTCTCAGCTCGGAGACCATGGCTGCGGCTTCCCTTGACGCCGCGTCATATTCAAGAGCGCCTTCATTTGTGTGATCAACGACGAACCTGGGCGCACGAATGGCGAGACGTCATCTTTTCAGGTGAATCCAGGTTCTGTGTACAGCATCATTATGGTCGCATCCGTGTTTGGCGGCATCGTGGTAAACGCAGACTGGCAGCGTGCATTCGTCATCGTCATACTGGCCCATCACCTGGCGTGATGTTATGGGGTGACATTAGATACACGTCTCGGTCACCTCTTGTTCGCATTGACGGTGGTTTGAACAGTGCACGTTACATTTCTGGTGTGTTACGACCCGTGGCTCTACCCTTTTTTCGAGCCTTGCGAAACCCTACGTTTCAGCAGGATAATGCCTGACCGCATGTTGCCGGTATTGTACGGACCTTCCTTGATACGGAACATGTTGGGCTGTTGCCCTGGACAGCACATTCTCCAGATCTTTCACCAATAGAAAACGTCTGGTCAATGGTTGCCGAGCGACTGGCTCGTAACCAAACACCAGTCACTACGGTTGATGAACTGTGGCATCATGTTGAAGCTGCATGGGCATCTGTACCTTTACATGCAATCCAATCTCTGTTTGACTCAATGCCCAGGCGTATAACTGCTGTTATTACTGCCAGAGATGGTTGTTCTGGGTACTGATTTCTCAGGATCTATCCAGCCAAATTTTTTTAATATTTAATCACTTGTTATTTCTAGTATAATATATTTGTGCAATAAGTATCATTTTGTTATCTGCATTTCTTCTTGGTGTAGCAATTTTAATGGCCAGTAGTGTATATATAAATGAAAAATATCATTTTCTTTGCCTGTGTTCCTGCAAAAAACTGCCCAAAGAAGTGTTCCTGTAAGATAAGATCCAAGTGGAAAATACGGAAAAACAAATTTGGTGTTACCACCGGTGAAAGAAAAACACTTTAATGAACTTATCAACAGCAGTATGTCCACAATTTAAAGCAAATGTTCAAAGTATCCACCTTGCAGGTTGAGGCATTCTTGAGAACGCCGTAGAATGGCTGTCATCACACGTTGCAGCCTCACGGGGTCCACCAAAAATACAAGCAGTATGCAGACGAGCAGCTAAGTCCACTGGTGTTGCCACCTTGTCTCGATACACCAGTTGTTTGAGATGGCCACATAGAAAAAAATCCAGTGGTGTAAGATCTGGTGAACGGGGCGGCCATAGAACCGGACCCCCGCGTCCGATCCAGCCGCTCCGGGGTAATCTATATCTAGGCAACCACGTATAGGATTACAGAAATGCGCCGGAGCCCCATCATGCTGGAACCAAAGTCCCTGTATTATCTCTAATGCTATTTCATTGAGGATCTCGGTTAAAACCTCATTGAGAACACCAAGTAAGACTGTTCCGAAAGTCCTTCAGGCAACAGATAGGGTCTAAGCAGGCGATTCCCGAATATGCTGGCCCACACGTGAAGAGGATAACTTTCCTGATATTTCTGAGGCCGGATTATAAGCGGATTCACCTGAGACCACATATTGCTGTTGTGATGGTTGAATACCCCATCAAGAGTTAAACATGATTCATCAACCCACAGGATATGTGCAATGAAACTATTATCTGTGTTCTGTTGCTGCAACAGCCATTCACAGATGGCCACACATTTCTCAAAGTCATAACAACCGTGCAAAATCTGGTTTTAGTCGTTGCACGGTTGTGTATAGAAATGGGTATAGAATCTCAGACCGTAAAAGCCTATCTACCGTACTTTTACTCGCAGTTATCACACAGGCTAATGCGCGTGTGCTTACCATGGCGTCTCTTCTACCCACTGCAGTATTGCATCCATCTGTGCTACCATCAGGCTGCTCCGCGGTTACCAGTATTGAGAAGATTGGCTGTTGGCAAGACCCTTCCGGTATTTCGCAGTCTGTCGTCCAGTCTAAGGATGTTGTTGAACTCGGAAGAACGACGGGGGGACGGATATCTACGAGCATACTTCTACTATCTCCTATATATCTACGGGCCTTACATCAAGTACATGTAGCAGAAGTCACGAATGGAATACATGGCTACCATACGAAGACTACTGGTAGCAGCAGGATTCAGCTTTTAAATACTAGTTCACCGGCGGCTTAACATCATTCTATGACGCGCCCGCATGCATGATGCGATATGCGCGGTGAACGTTTTAAACTTTATTGTCTGGAGAGATATGCACATTCTGTTGTTGATATGTCGAATAAAGTGTTTTTTTTTTTCGTATTTTTCTTATAAACTATGGATCGTATAAGAACGCTTGTTTGGGCAGTTTTTATATACTCCCTACGAGAAATCTAGATATGCAGAGTTTATGCTGTCGTTTTGTATGACACCTTGTATAATATTTGTTTTTCAAAAGTAAAATATCCATGTAAAATATTATTAAACATGCTTGTAATTCAAAAGTAAGTACTTAATGACGTGTATTAAAAAATTGTTAGATAATTTATAAAAAGTACACTTTTTCTTCAGAAAAAGCTATTGTTCTTGGAAAAACTCTGTTGAAGGTTCATGGTAAATGAGTATATTATTCTTATAATTAATATTAGATAATGATTGCTTTCTTTATTTCTCTAAATTTATAAAAACTTCAGAAGTCCACTTCTAATCAAAATAATGTCATTAATTTTTTCTAAAAAATGCATTTCTTTGTGTTACAAATTTCTCACAAAATTTACCGTTCATTGCTTGTAGATTAAAAAAAGCAAAATTAACCCATTACATACAATGACAATTTTTTTCAATTATATATTTAAAAATATTCTTCACATTAATAGCTCATCGAGTTAAAAGAAATTACATTTTTTTCTTTATTTTTCTTCTCTGATAAATTTTGATCCCAATTAGCTAAACAAAAGTGGTTTCATTATTCATTCCAAAAAGTAGTAACATCGCTCGATTTATTTAATTCAGTAAAAAAATAGTTTCTCTTTTTTTCCTGATAAATCTTAATTTTACTTAATTTCTTTTTTTTTTCCATAAATTATAAAACTTTTGAATTAAGCACGATAACTTTCAATATTTTTCTTTTTTTATATAGAAAAAGTTATTCCTTTGGGTTAACTAAACTATGAGTAATTAATCTTTTTGCTTAACCGTCTTTTATAATCCTTTAAGATTCACTATACCTTCATCATCGAAATTTTTATGATGGGAAAAGGAAAACTGAAAAAAAAAATAAATAAAAACTTCATTGTGTGTCTTTTTTATTCATTATTTAAAATAAAGACAATTTTTTTCGAAACTTATCATTCGTATTAGCATCAATCTTTCCATATCATTTGACATAAATAGGAAAATTTGGTTAATTCTCGGAAGAATAATAACGAGGATAAATTCGTATTGGATCCGTTTTAAGCCCTTTATTAAGTCGGTAAGTTGCATGATAAATCATATTCATTCTAGTGTGTCATAATGAAACAAAAGTTTTAATCTTTCGATTAACTGACCATCATGTAATATTTAAAATATATGCCTAATTTTTGTAACCATTTGCTTTAAACAGAGAAGAAATCTCATTTCTTTGAGATAATGTTAATGTAATGAATTATTAAGACTCATAAATAAAGTGATTCTTTAACATCAGTCAAGTTTTAACATCTTTCAAGAGAAGCAAAAATTTGTGTAAAAATTAAAGACACATTATTGACTATAGATGATTGCCAGAAATTAATTTTGTTTGATGAAATTATAATTACAAATCTAATTTGGCTTACTGTGAACAATTTGATTATATTCGTGGTAAATATATGCGTTTTTCATTTGCGTATTACGAGAAATGCTGTTACTTAGTTAAATTGTTATTTCTATGAATAATATTTTTTGTAATGTGAAATTTAATGACTATTGGACTTACATAGTTTAAATAAAGTTGGAAATGCTTAATGAAAAGTTTTTTAAACACAAAAATAAATAAATTATAACATTCAGGTATTTATTTTGAGAAGCTAACAAACTTCGAAATAATACTTATATTGTTATATAGAATTTAATTTCTAATGTTTATTTTGTAACTCAACTGAAATTAAGAATTATAAGTAGAATAGTTTTCTAGTTAAATTTGTTTGACAATTAAATAAACGATTTTTAAATTTGCATATAAAAAGTAGTTAACATAATAATAATAATCGATAAAATAAATTGCTATATGTCATATTTTCCTATTTAATTTGTATTTCTTTAATTGTTCCTTTGCTTGGCCTTATAAAAATTGCATTCTTATGTCTTAAACATAACAATTTTATTACTTAATACAACTAAAGACTATTAAGTTGAATAGATCTATATTTGTGTTAAAATTTACATATCTTTATTTTATCCTAAGTGATCTAATATGACGTGTAGATAATAATATCTTAACTCTGCTTGGTTATTCGAATATGATTCAAAATTAAATTGTTGTGGTTTGTCTTCAGTAGTTCAATCGTCACAAACAAGTAATAATCTACTTATGTAATAAAATAAATTAACTACATTTATCAGATATTTAAAATTTTCTTTTCACTCACAAATTATATATGAACTGCTTTCGCCGTGGCATGCATAAATTTAGCCTTACAGGTGTCATGACTCTATTTTACACATCGTTACTACGTGTCTAAATTCAAAGGGTTACTTACAAATCATGGCATGAAACCTTACGTAGGAAAGTACGACAAAAAAATAATCGTACTTTAGGCAACAATAATATGCAATGAAAAAAATCAACACATTGGCACAATGTGTCTTAATAGAGGAAGAGTTTAATAATATTGATAAATTTTTATTCTTGGAATGTTGGAGAGGTATTACATGTCTTCATAGAATATACACACAATGCTGGAGCATTCAAACAATTCAATTACTCAGTTATTTGTTTACCGAATTCTCCTACTTTTTAATAGCTTAATTTACAATTTTATGAGTATTATACTCTACCGACTGAAAGATTCTACATTCACTTAACGTGAAATGTTATTGTCCAAACTATGAAATAGTTTGGAAACATTTGTTTTTGAAATGCTGTCATAGTCAGCTTGGAGCTTGTCCATTTCTATTTATGATTATATAATGTAGTGCACATTTATTATACCAACCACCTTCATGGTACACAAATACATTCTCCTTCTTCGACATTTCACCGGAAATGATTCCTCTTAAGAAATGTGTGCAAAAAAGACTAGACTGCTATTTTTCACCTTTTTCTTTAACTGAGTGGGAACACCATGTTCTTTGATCACAAAAAACCAGTTCTTCCTAGGACCCTGTTCTTTGCCAGTTCCAATTCAAATACATCCTGTTCTTTATTTATTCTTTCGATTTCCTTCACCGAATCAATTCATTCTGTGTTCGCTCTTCTTACTTTATATTCTTTTCTTATTCTTTCAGAATACAAGTGTTTGGCACATTGACAGTTTGAATGGCAGATTATGTTATTCATTTATTAAAATTTCTGTATTGAGATTTTTATTTCAATTAAATACTTATTCATTTCATAAATTAGTTTATTCTACCATAATTGTGCTTATATTGATTTAAGTTCAATTTATGAATTTATAGTTTCTTTTAGTAATTACCATAAAAGTTTTCAGAAATTAAAATGCAATTAATAAAAAATATGTAAGCGAATTTTATTATACTAATAGTTTTCATTCTGATGAATTATTATGAACTTAAAATGATATTTTAAGTTGAGAATCTGTTAAAAATAAGCCTGAAAATAAGGAAATTTAATAGTTTTCTAAATCTATTCATGAAAACATCTGAACGGATGGCCTTTTGAAGAAAAATGAAAAGAAAAACATTTGTTTGATTGAATTATTGAATGTATAATTGAAGAGAGATTGTAAAGTGCGAAATAAGATTAGAGATAAGGTATTCTTTTTCTTTACAATAATGTAAATGAAACTTATGTTCCATCTCAAATTTCAATTAACACTTGACATATTATTTTTTAATATTATCTTCTACGTAACATAGGTATGTGTTTATAGACAAGCTTTATGTGTAATGTTTGATTGCTGTGGATGTACTTATATCTTCTTTTAGATTCGCTTTTTGAGTTTCAAGTAATTTTTTAGATATTTTGCATACATTTTCTAAATTTTTAGAATTTACCCTGAAAGAGTGAACTTATATTATTATAGAAGTAGTTTCTAACTATGTTTGCCTAAATTCTTTGATTTGAGATCTAATAAACTAAAATATATGGTTTACTCTGACTGATTCCAGTTGAAATAAAATAAGTTTAGAAAAATTGGATGACTATAATTGATTCCGACGCTTTAAAATAATGATAAGCAACTTCTCATTGATAAAATAAACCGATTTGATTCATGACTTCAAAATCACATGATCTTTTTTTCTATAGTATGAAATATTTTTACTATCAAGCAAACTGAATTTACCCTAGAATAAATTAATTATATAATGTATTAATTAATCATTACATCCTTCCAATATTTTCAATAAATTAAATTAATGAAATTTCTATTGGAAAAGTTATATGTTCTTTTCATATTTTCAATATGCACCATGATATTGAATTCAAAACAAATTATATATGAACAGATTAAATAAAGCGCAATCTTTTTATGAAAATACTTAATTCGTCGTGCATTTTTTTTGAATGAGTAATCAATAATCACGCTAATTAACATTAAATGCTAAATAAATAACAAAGAAAAATTTATAGGAAAAGTAATCATAAATATTTTGTATGTTCCTAGACTCCATAAGTGTAGTTTTTGATTTGAACAATTTTCTTGTTGGTAAGACATAGTTTGTTTTAATATGATTTTCTGCAGTATTTCCTGATTTTTCGATAGGTTATTTCATAGTAGCTTATTTTTTTTGCAAGAATATTTTTGTTCATGAAAACTTAATAGTGAATAATGTTATTCTTCAATCAATTTCTCAACACAAACAAAATTAGTTCGTCAAAAAACGAGTTCAGAAAAAAACAATGCTATTAAATAATTATTAACAAAAATAATGCTTTTTGAAAAAATATTCATATTTACTGAATTTACCAAGATATAAAGAAAATTACTTTGATACGATTTTTTATAAGTTTCGCTACATAAATTTTATGAAATTTTAAGGATGATTAGTCTATAGGGATAATGATAAGTATTATTACATAACTAACTTCAAGCTTTTAAAATATAGTAATGAATGACCATTTGTGCAGCAAATAATTTTTTTTTAAAATTATCTTTAGATAATAATTAAAAATAATTAAAGATGCAAGCGTCACTAAAGAGTTAAATCAATTGATGGCACAATAAACGTCATGCATTTCTTTTGAATGAATATATCGTGAAATAATATCACAAGAAGTTTTTATTTTTTGTTGCTCACTGACTTCAAAGAAAATAATGGTTAAATAAATGATAATTCAATCTTACTAATTATATTGATTAAAATTTTTCAACAACTAGAATTTCAATAAAATGTATTATTCATTTAGAAACGATTTATTTACACAGCACTTGTAAAACAATGAGGTAACTTGTAGAATAACAATTAACTTTCTATTCTTAAAAGAGAAAAATTATTAGGAGCTAATATAAAATAAGGAGAATAGTTAAGTTTATCCATTTTTTAAATGTAACTAGAAGATAATTGATAAGAAAAACGTTTCTACGCTTTGCGCCATCTAGTTTGTTAAAATACTCCATTTATCTGTTGTTTCAATTCGAGTATATTTATTTTCATTTTCACCTGATATATTTTATTTAACGTGTAAAACGTTCTTAAAACTTTTAGCTTGATTGAATTGAGTCTGCAAAAATTGTTGTCTTTAATACTTTAATTTTATTCAATCATTTTAGATAAAATTTAGAAATTTATTCTGAGAGAAGTGCATGTTTAATAAACAGAAATAGTTGCTAATTATATATTTGAAATTATTTTAAATAATAATATTTTAGTTGATGAAGTTTTAAATGAAATAATTTATTTTTTTTAATCATAGTATTAATCTTATGAGTAACAATTAAGAAAAAAAAGAAATTCGAATTATTTTCCAATGGGTATTTGAATTATAGTAAATTATTATTAATAAACGTGTACATTAAAGGAAAAACATGTTAAGTTACCTTTAAAATAAGGAAGTATTATTAGCCGGATATTGAAATGTAAAAAAAAAGTTCTAAATAAACAGGTTTACGAAAAATAAATTTCAGCATTTTACATTTGAAGAAGTTATATAAAAATCATATTGATTTTGCATTGAAAAGGTAATTATGAATATATCAATATATTGATATTTTTAATCAATATTGAATATTATGATATCATCACAACTTTCTGGATTTTTGAAACAATTTTTCTAATTTTGATGGAAAATTGGGAACCTATACGATAAGGTTTCTTCAACAAAAAAGTACTATGGATTTGAATTTTTTTTAAATTAATTTTTATTTAATTCGTTTTGTTTTTAATATACTACTTAATCTAATATGCAAATATTTTAAACTTTTCATACAACACTGTTCTGTAACAGCATTGTAACTCCAAATATTGTTCAAGAAATAATAATTCCTTTATATTTATTTTTGTTTCTGAGATAACTTTGATATGTATTCATTAACTAAATTTTATCCGCGCAAAATTAGTGCTATGAACTTTCATTTAATTAAAAAGTGCAATTTTGATTTAAATGGTATTTTGAAGCCTAAAGTATGACATAAAATCAATCAAAATCTCAAAAACGAAAAAAAAAATTTAAAAATTCATAATATATATAATTTAAATATTCAGTGTAATCTGACACAAAAGGCTGCAGTGATATCAATGGAAAAATATTGAAAACATGAAAATATATGATTTTAAAACATATTTTACAAAGCAAAAAATTAGAATTTAATCAAAAATAATTCAATGTATATTAATAATTATAAGGTCCTCAAATCAAAAAAAGTAAGGAATTTTGTTATGCATCAAAATCTTACTACTGTTTATTTTTTTATTTTAAGTTTTTATCAGAAATCAATTTCGAGACATTTTTAATTAAATTAAAAGTTTATTACATAACAGTAACATTGAGTTAAAAGCATATTTTATGTTTGATGTTTCATATTGAATGTAACATACAATTTTAAATAAATTAAATTTAATTACTCTTTTTACTTTTTTCAATATCATTCCTTCAAGTCTTATTTTTTTATCGCCACCACTGTTGCTCTGGAAATCTACGAACTGCTGTTAAAGTAAATGCAAATGAATACAAAGCATATTAATTTATAATTTTTTCTCATCTTTATTCAAATACAAAGTGATTCAGTAAAAATAAGATCTTAGCTTTGTGCATGGAAAGAGAGATTATATTTTAAAATGAAATCTCCATTTCATTAATTGCACATTTCAAATTACCTCCTCATCAAGTAGCAATTTAATTAATTAAATTGCTTATTCAACAAGACTTTATTGCACACCATTTCTAAAGTAATTGAGTGATTTGAAGAACAAATCTCCCTTCATTTCAAATGGAAAAGAAGCGCCTCTCTTAATCCGTGCGTGTAACATACGATTGAACAGTCAAAAAGAGTTTGTGCATTTAAATGCAATCAATGAAGACGTTGAGGATGCTTTGCACGATCCAACCTATTGCTTTGTTTCGTATTTCAATTAGAATACTCTCATTTATTTTTTTCTCAATTTTTTATTTAATGCAAGAAACATCTTGATTTAGGCCTTTTAGAATGATTGAATTAACTTAAGTGGAGGTAATTCAGTTAATTATTTGTAGTTTTCTTATGTAGTCACCAACGGAAAAGCTTAGAATTTTTGCACATGAAAGAATTGTTTTCTAAAGAAAATGATCGTAATAAAAATGATGTAAATGCTTGAATTTTCAATTTGTATTTGTTTGAGTTAAATGAATTAAGCAAATGTATTTATTTTGTTTAAGATAAGAATTAAATTTGGAAATTGAAATGTTTTGATACCAATTTATTTCCTTAATTCGAAAGGGATTTTAATGTGAATTGAATCACTAAAATGTAAACAAAATTCATCGAAATAAACCAGAATTGTATCACAAATTAAAATACTTAGTTTACGTATTTGCTCTGAAATACCAATCATAAGTTATCCTTTAATATTTACGCAACATATCATATTTTTATAAGAATATGCATTTACCTTAAATTTTGATAAAGAGAAATCAAAAGAGAAATCAATCAAATTCGCTTATTTCTGCACTTTTTAATTCATTTATTTTGAATATTTGTTCACCCTAATATTGGTTAATAGACTAATGAGATTATTACTGAAATATCAATATTATTGAATAGTTTTAATGATTTTACAATGGTATTTCATAATAGTGTTACTTTTTATTACATATCATGGTATTGTGTGTATAATTTTATCAATAAAAAATTTGCAAGTATTTTAAATCAAAAATTGAATAAAAAAACAAAAATACTATTACAATTTCAGCTTCCTAAAGACTATAATTGTACAGTTAAATAAATTAACTCAATATGTGTTGGTAAAAGTTATTAATAAATGCTCAAAATAGTAAAATAAACGTTTTCTGATATTTATATTATTTAGACATATAATTGTATTCAAAATAGTTACTTAACAGCCAAGCAAATCTTTTTGTTGCTATGCTACTATCTGTGGGAAAAAATACTACCATTGGTAATGGAAGATTAAATTAATAATCATTAAAAGGGGCAATTTCTGCTCCAGTCTTTAGAAATCAATCATTAAATGCATGGCCCTTTCGGACCAAGATTTTCGCATTTTCCCGATGAGTAATGAGATTTTAATAGGATTTTCTGTTATTATCTACCCAGTGTTGCATACCTATCTCAGTGTCAGTGAGACGTTAAATTGGGTCACACAATAAATAACTTAATAAAAAATACACAAAATAATAGAAAATTATGTATGATTTATGGTGAAATAAAATCTCAGAAAATTGTAGATACAATTTGCGTGCTTAATGATTAAGAACCCGGCTATAAACTTTTATGCATTCCTAAGAAATATATTTAAATATAGTTTATAATTTAATACTGTAAATTATTTCATATTTCATATAGCAATATTATTTTCTAAGTAAAAAGTTCAGTAATATTTGTTCATATTTAATAGAGTCCGACCACGTTTAGTTTATTTAATGCCTTCAAAGATTTTTTAAAAGAGAGTATGCTTAGTGAATATTTATTGTCAATCAAGAACTTAAAATAATTAAAATATATATAATAGCGCAAGATATTTTACATTATTTAGTTTATCATAATTTACATTATTTAGTTTATCATAATTTACATTATTTAGTTAATCATAATAAATACATGAATTAAATTAATTCAAAAATATGAATACACCTAATGTAAAAATTTCAAACAATAAAATAAGAATTAAATTCACAGAAATGATTTTCTACTTCACAACTATTATAGAATTGCGTATTTTCTAAAGTATATGAGTTTTTGTCAAAATTTTTATATATTTTATTTACTAAAATTTATTACATCCATGATATAAATTATTTCATACCATTCATATATCGTCTCATTGATATAAAATGTGTCTCAAAAGACTTCTTAGTTTTGCAAATAAGTAACTCTGACATAATATTGTATAAAATAGAGAAAGAATATAATGTTTATCAGTAATTCCTTAAATTTTGTATTTTTAGATTAATATCAACTATTGCATTTCATGATATTTACTAGGAAATCCAGTACTTTATACTTTCTTGTCTGAGTCCATATCAATTGACATAAGTGTTTATCTCATATTACTGAAAATCTCATCAAAAGTAGCATAATTAAAAATGTGAATTTTTACTATCAGAAAAACATTTAATGTAGAATAGTTATTGAATATAATGAAAATGTATTTAGTTAAAAATACGATATATATTTGTTTCTTTTTTTAAATGGTTTTTTGTCTGTACTTCGTTATTAATTTTTAGTAACTCTTAAAGATAATTTTTTATTTATTAGAGTTATTACTAAGTTAAATTATTTTCTCAATGATCATTTATGTTTCTAAAGAAAGAATATTCACATATTTTTTTTCATATTTTATAATTATATATACATTTTCTTTATCCTAGAGTTTCTATATATATATATAATTCCTGTATTATTATTTTCTCTCTGCAATACTATTTGTTATATTCTCTTCTTACCAACAATCAGTAACACGATCTATTACATTCTTTCGTCCAATAAAGGTCTGAGTATTGAGTATTTCAAGTAAAAAATATCTTTTCATGATATATAACATCCCTTAATATCAAATTAAATAATTCATATATCTTTTCAATTGATTTTTAAAAAGAAAAAAAACATGAAGGATTTAATTCTTATGTATCTTAAATTTTTTGAAGTATTCTGAAAATGATAAGATTAATATCATAGTAAAACGTTTTTGTTAGATTTTAATTAAAATTCATGATTTTTATAGCAAATAAGTGAAGCATTCATCATTGAAAATTTATAAATAGTAATTAGTGATGTAGATTTCTCATAGAAATTCTCTCGGTTTTTTTTTTTAATTGTTATATTTATTCTTTTATTTGGTGTTTGAACGATAATTTTGGAGTTCTAGAGACACAATGACCTTATAATCGATTAATAAATGTAATATGTATCATACCAAATATCATACAATAAAATAAAATCATGCCTAATATTGTTTTCTTTGAATAACTACAGGATACATTAACATAAAAACAATGAACTATTTCTGAAATCAAAGAACAATTATTTTCCCATCTCTTATCAATAATTATAAGATTCTTATCTCAGTTATTGATTTTAATTGTAAATAGTTTTGAAATAGAGAAAGATACTGCTATTTTTATATTTGATGTCTGCATCAATTTCCTCTAACTTTACTGGCACATTTAAAATTTATCATTATTGATGTCTTAAGAAACTCAATCGTCCTGAACACAATTTGATTTCAAATAAAGGTGGGATAATTTATTCTAAAAAGAATATTGAAAGAAGATATTGAGCAGCTGCTCTCCTTTCTTGTATGGGTTTTGCATATAAGGCAGCCGTTTAAAATTGGAAAGTAGAATCATTCAATTGTGTCTTCTTAAATCGTCGGGCCATTATAATTTTTCATGAAATGAAGGTGAAAGGAATATAAAATAAAACTACGGAGTTTAAATGACGATCTTTTTCTTGTTATTTTTACCAATTTTATTCTAATGTGTGCTTCATTTGCTATTTCTGAAAAAAGAAACTATTCTTTTAAACTGAAATTCGCACTTAAAGAAGAAAAAAATTATGAAAAAAAGCAATTTATATCTTCAAATGCACTTCCATTTAACGAAAAAATGCCTTTTTAATAGAATTCCCACATTAATAATCGTTTGTAAGTGGATAAGCTAATGTATGTGGAATTCTTTAAATATTAGAGGAAAAAATTGACGTCAAAGAATGGCAACGTTTAATCGAGAATTGCACATTCCTCGGCAAGCGATTTTTTATTTCAAATATTTATCCTTCACTCCGCCTGGGTAGATGAAGAGTTTTTCTACTTGTAATCTACTCATCGCTTTCAAAAACTTAATAGCTTTTGAAGGATATTAAGAAAAATACCCTAATTACATTTTTTGAAATGAGTAGAATTATTGATCGAATGTCATTGTAAAATGAAATTCCTTTAGAGATAATGGCAGACTGATGAACTTCGTAAATCATCAGATGAAACAAGAAAAACCTAAATGTTTCTTTACTTTTATATCCTTTTAACTTTGTATGGATATTTACAATAGAAAGAATTCTGTTTAGTAATTATAATTTTTATTTCAATTCTTAATACCGTTGCGTTAATGTTTCATAATTTATATAATTTTTCCATTACTGTAGAAACAGGTAAAATAGAAAAATATAACAGGTGATTATTCAATTGAGAAAATTTAATTATTAAAAAGCACGTGAAAATATTTTATTTAAACGTAGAACAAATAATCTAAATTTTTATTTTACATCTATAATGATGTTAAAGAGTTGAAATCAAGAGTTCGTTCTTATCTTATAATTTCGGATATCCTGAAAGAATCATTTCAACAAAATAGAAGCAAGGAATCTTAATTTTTAATTTACTCGGAAATTTATAATTACACGATAAAAAGTAACAATTTGAGATTCTTTTTAAATACTAATTTTATCGATAGCTCATCTTCAATAATTTTATCTCTGTGTTTAGTTACAATGAAAGGCAGAAATTTTTAAATCATTTAATGAAATAAGAAACTATGTAGATTTTTAGTGTGAATTATTATTATTATAGGTTTTTAGGTAAGAATTATTGATAAATGCTTACAAAAGTTGACAAATATTTGATTATTAATTAAATTTTTGCATGATTGAATTTCGAGATTATAATACTTTTTAAGAAAAATGGTTAACCCAAGTTTGAAATAATTTAAAATTCTCATAAATGTTTGAAAATATTCCAATACACAAGATAATCGTTCTTAAATTACGAAATTTTATAAATTATCTTTGATACAAGCTATATATATAATTTTTATATAATATACAACTTCAATTAATGCTATGTAGAGATATTTTATGTCAGTAGTTCTTGACTTTAATACTATATTTGCTTCGTGATTACAAGAATGAATTGTCTGTCGCAAGAAATCCCTGTGATCGGTTAATTTAATAGATACTCATTTGTCATTAAATTCTTTTGCTAATTTTATTCACGATCATTTTTTTTTTTTTTTTTTTTTTTTTTTTTTTTTTTTTTTTAAATAAGAGTTTTAAATCTTCTGTGTGTAACCAGAATATTTTGATTAACTTGTAGTTCATGGTGTTTGAACACGAATAATAATTTTCGATGTGCGTGTACCTAGAAAGTACACTTAAGATAAAATTGATGAATTGTCTTACACATGATAAAATTTAATTCAAATACCAATTGGAAATGAAATATTTTGCTCCAAATCCTTTGAATAATATATTATTCGCTTCTTCTAATGAGTATTTAAATAGATTATTTATAAAAAAGAATATTGCTCATATCTTTGTGATTAATAAAATTTTAACTGCGTATTTATTATTGATTACTTAAATATAGATAATTTTAAATTAAGATTTTTGTTTTATGATAATATTTATAAAATTTACATGCTTGTCACAGATATAAGCAGGAATACATTTTATTGCTTGTTATCCATTATGATTATAAAAATTTTTGATGTTTTATAGAATTTAATATATATTGCACTAAGTAAACATCTATTTAAATCATACTTTATAATCTCACATTTAAATGTTTACGCTTTATTCGGCATGATTTTCTTTATTGTTGCTTAAATATAAAAGATATTTTATAATTATAGCAAATTATAATTGCTGTGTATAAAATACATGATTATCGAATCAAAACATTTTAAGTGGAAGGCAAATGAAAAAATAGAAATATTTATTATACTTTAAATAAGTAGATCTTAACTTCATTTGGCTGTATTTCAACTTCCAAGTGGCCAGTAATTTTTGTGGCATAATCTTTTACGCTAAATAAGCAGTCACAATACTTATTATCGAATTAACTGGAAGTTACAATTACTTGTTATTATATATATATATTACTTATAACATTCATAATATTTTATTTTAAATTATTATAACTTGGTTAAAAAATTTTAAGCTTACAAATTGAAGTTTAATTAAATGGCTGTATGTTTTTCGCTCTTTTGAGTATTTATCACTTACAAAAATTACTCTTATGAAGAATATTTCGGAAATTAAATTTTTTATGATTTGTTCTTACACGTTACAGAATATAGTAAAATTTATAGGTATTTCGTAGCTTCTATTGATGTAAATATTTGAGTCTAAATTGCGTTCTTTTCTTTATTAATATCATAATATTGACTTAATAAAATAAAACTTGTAATTAAATTGTACTTTTACAAATAAATCATCCATATGATGGAACCGTTGTACCTTACAATAAATTTACATTCGCAAAATTTCATTCTGTGAATGTTAAATAAAAATTAGTGAAGATTTATATTTAATTACATGACAGAATTTAAAAAAAATATTTTAAAATAATTAAATGTATCATTTTAGTTTTACCTTGAAACTAGTAACTTTACATGTGTTAAATTGCTTTCAAACTTTCTAACAATTAATTTTGCAAGTAATTAAGTTATAGCTCTACTAATATATTTGCTTGCATCTTAGCTCACGTGCAGCGCACGCTATCGTAAGTAAATGAATTCATATCCATTTCTACTTTTTCTTCTGAAGTCCTTACATATTTCTTAAGTCAAGGCAACCCATGTTCACAGAATGTTTTCCTTCCCTTTTGAATATTTATCACTAATGAAACTGCATTTCCAGAAAAAATTAATTCAGCTTTAACTAACCCCGAGGAAGAAACTTTATCATTTATTAAAAGACGAGTTAAGTCTGCACGAGATAAATCGCCGAGACTCCTTACCATCCTCGATGAAACGGACGATTTATCTCGCCCTTCTGCATTCACAAAACTCCTTCGCTTATTATCATTATTTTTTCCCCTTCTTCTACCCTGACGCAGTGATACACGTTTTTCATTCCAAATCACATGCTTGACCTCAAAAGATGAGATTCTTAACTCAATTTCCCCTTCAAACCGCCGACCCCCTCCTCCTGAACTAGACCAAAAGTTTGAGTGCAGGGAGAAAAGGGGTGGAATCCCTGTATGTATTTGTCTTCTTAAGAGTCGTTGGCAGCATACCAGGGAGCTGGCCATTCGAATCTTTTCCATTTACCTCCCTCCCAAACCCCTCAACACCCAGAATGAATTAACCTTTGGTGTCGTTTGCCCGAATTTAATGCAGTAATGAGAGGAAAACTTTTCGAAAACTATTTTTAAAATGTAAATGATCTTGCGTGACGAAATAAGGGGAGAGAGGGTTCTCTTCCTAGAAGAAGTGAGGGCGGATAAAGAGGGAGGGAAAAGTTTTGTGCGAGATTCGTTTGCTGATAGTGTCTGAAGGATGTGAAAAGCACTCGAACGTTTTTTTTTTCCTGTGTTATCGTCGAAAGCGCTTTCTTTAACTTCATTATCTCCTCTTCGCAATGCTTTGCCAGTTTTATCATATGAAGATGTTTTTACATTTCACAAGAATCATTTCTATAAGTAGCTGAAATGTAATTTTATTTTATTTGTAATGTTTTGTGAAGAAAAGTATGGTACATACC
The DNA here is from genome assembly GCA_030067965.1 of Latrodectus elegans. Taxonomy (NCBI): domain Eukaryota; kingdom Metazoa; phylum Arthropoda; class Arachnida; order Araneae; family Theridiidae; genus Latrodectus; species Latrodectus elegans. The sequence goes on from CM057820.1 coordinate 107,629,411, forward strand.
ATGAATTTGCATTTTGTAATTTTTCAGTTTCATGGGATATTATACTAATGTATTTTATGAAGGGCTATTTTTCATTAAATTTGAATGGAATTTTATTTTATCATGATTTTATAAATTCTGAATAAATAATACTATTTTTTAATTTTTATCTGTTAAAAATAAAATTATTTATGCGTATAGTCGTATTTCTATATTACCTTACATAAAATGAAGTTTGATTATGAAACTTATAGCTATTGATAATTATTAAAGGATTATATTTTAAACTTATTTTGAATAATAGTTTAGCCTTTCAAAAAACAGACAAAATTTCCTACATTTAAGGAGTTTGATGTGTATAGCTGAAGTTATCAAATACATATATATGTAAATTCTTAATGAATAGACATATTTATTCAAATCTCTTACTGTTCCAAAATTAATTTGATAAACGAAAATGCTCCTTGAATTGTCATGTCTGAAAGATAAAATATTTAGACACATCTAAGTAAATTCTTAGAATAATTAATAGAAAATTTTTATAAAAATGATGATGGGAGACTATTTTCTTATGTAGGAAAAATCAGAACTTTATTTCTAAATTAGTACTGCTTTTTAATATTCATAATTAAATTTATGAATATTAAATAAATGAAATACGTAGATAATAACTATGATTAAATACGATAAAGGCATAAGGTTTTATTTATCTTTCAATTTTTCCATTTACAATATAAAGATATAAATAAATCCAGAAAGATAAAAATTATAAATAAATAAAATTTAAATTTTGAAATTTAATACCTATTCATAAAATGAAGACTATTATCATGTATTTTCAAATTAAAAATTGAAGTAACATGATGTAACAAAACTCCAATGAGATGAGTTCCAAGAAAAAAAAATGCTTAAATCATTTTTTTAAATACTTTTATTGATGAACTCGCAATTAGTGATCCTATTCATTTATATATATATATATATATATATATATATATATATATATATATATATATATATATATATATATATATATATATATATATATATATATATATATATATATATATATATATATATAGATATATGACATGTCAACAATATTAAATATATTATAAAAATAGAAAAAAATCTATATATGATTCTTATTTCATAAATAATCAAATTTAATATTGGTAAGCTAATACAGAATTAACTCAAAATTCCAATGATATAATTCAATAGAATTTTCTGATGATGAAATCATAATATGTTTTTATTATCAGAAACTTGTAGTTTCGTCAGTATAATCCAATTTAAATAAATTTTGAAGAAAATCCTAGTATAAGGATTTTCCTGAAATTAGTAATTAATTGAAAATTAAAAGTATTTCAAGTAAAAATTAAAATGAAGCAAATAAATTTTCTTCAATTTACGTATTACTCTCGTAGATAAAAACACTTTATTGTTTTATTTAATTAAAGTAGTACCAATTACAAATAAAGTTATCACATTAATTAATTAATTTAATCATTTCATTGTTTTTAATAATAATAATTTCATAATCTTTTACTGTAAATTTCATTATTTTTATTGCTTTTTATTTATGGTAATTAATGTATTTTTATGGAAATATAGAAAATGAATGAACTCCAGACTAAAATTAGATGTTTCTAACTACTTATAGATAACAGTTTTTCTTTTCTGGTATTTTGTTAATATTTTTCTGTATCTCTAAGCACATGCATCTTTATTCTTTAAATTTTAAGGCAATATTTTATTTTTTCAGTAAGTATTAGCAATTTGAAGAATTGAAAAGTGCAGCCTTTTGATTTTAAATATTTTACTGTGTGTCCTTTTTTTTTATTTGTACAGCTAGAGTTTTTCAGTTTTATAGTTAAATTTAACCATATGTGCTAACTTTTAGAATTATCTTTGTGAACAGACCTTTGCAACTACGAAATATTGGGGCCTATGATAAATTAGATTATTTGATTGAATGTTAAATAAAATAAAAATATATTATGCTACAAGATACAAAATTGCAAAAGATAAATATAACTGTTTCCCGTTTTTTTTTCTTTGAAATATCTTTTCCACAAACTTTCGTGCTGTAATGGCCACAGTAATCAAATTGTTGCCCGAAACAAACAATTCAATAAAGGCAACTCTGTTCACTTGCATGAAATGTAAACATATGTTTCAAATATTCTTCAAAATAAATTCAATTAGTGGGCGTAAATCTTTCATCTATTTTTGTTTTTACGATAGTTAACACTTTTTTTTTTTACATTTTATCGCCAAATATATTCCTTTATATTCATGTAGTTCGTAATGCTTCTAAAAACTCTGGATTCTTTTAATTGAATGCTAATTATGTCTAAGGTTTTAAATTTGTGTTTTAATATTTTATATCAACTGAAATTTGTCATTATTTTAAGATACTTAAAATGCTTAAAATGTGCAAATTATTAACAAATTTAGTTTAAGAAGTTAAAAAAAATAATTTGATATTTAATGAAATTCATTTTAATTTCATTAAAAACTTTAGAGTACTCTCTCTATTTCTTTAACGAATATAAAACAAGAAATATTAGCCGACTAAGAATAAAATGTGTGTTTTCTTAAAAAAACTATTTATTTAACTAAAACTAGTATGTTTGTATAATCTTAGTTTAATATTCAGTATTTTTATTCTTTGAGGGGCTTTATATTATTCTCTGATATAAAAAGTTGCATTTGTGATAAAAATTAAAAAAGTACATGCAAAAAACAAGTATACATGTAATTTTACTAAAATAGTTTACTCTCCATGAATTTTTTAATGATGTTGTAGCATAAAAAACACATTTGCAATCAAAATTATATTAACTTATTTCAAAAAATTCAGAGCAAGTATGCACATAATTTTAGTGAATTAATTTCATTCTTCATGTTGTTTATATTACCTTGTTTTATTAAAAACTCCTTTGAAATTATAATAAATTTAACTCATAAAAAATAATTTAAAAAATTATATATTAGTTAAATCAGAGAAATATAAATTCACTCATATTTTAATGTAATTCTATTTCTTGCTGTAATATAAATCAAAGTATTGCTGTTGAAATGAAGTCCATGGTGTAAAATATAATATATAATCTTATATGTAAATGGGAATATATAATCTTTGCAAACGAATCACACACAAAAAATGCATTTCAAAGTTATTTTGTTTTGCAATATTGCGTATAATCTCCGTTTTTTAGAATTTTTAAGAAAAAAGGTATTAAAAATATTAAAAAAGTATATTTGCCTCATAACTTATTATCATTTATGCAAATGAAATATTATAGAGTAAATCTATCTATCTATCTATCTATATCTATCTATCTATATCTATCTATCTATCTATCTATCTATCTATATATATATATATATATATATATATATATATATGTGTGTGTGTGTATATATATATTCTCCCAGTGAATTGTCATTTGTTAATATAATGATGTTAAAGTAACTAAATGTTATTAAAATTTAATTACTAATGTAAATAAACACTTCTTTAAAAAATTTTAAAAATGTTTATAAAAATAAGCTGCAGAAATTTATTGCAATTTATGGTACACTTAAACTTGTCGTTTGCATAAATTTTCCAAGATTTTCGTGATTTAAATTCACTGAATAAGAAACAGTTTTCTTTAAATAATTCAACAAAAACAGATCATTTAATTAATTAAGTTTTAAAACTTGATATGAAATAAATCAGCGTCTGCGTTTTTATAATTTAATATCAAATGAACTTCACATCTAAATAATTTTGATAATTGTTCCAGTGCCACCATTAAAACAAATATTTTCACGTAAAACTTATTTAAAAAAGAAACAGAATTTTGAAAATTATTATATTGATTAACGGGCAATAGTAGTTGAACAAACAAACTGAAACGATTTTCTTAATTAAGTTTGCCAACTGTGTTGGAGTCCAAAAACCTAATAAGTCGCCATCCATTCTGATCTTTCTCTATACCACTACACATTCAGGGATAGCTGATTTGAATATTGATTGGATATCTGCCCAAGCTGTAGTGTTTACGGTTTTATATTTGTCGAGGGCACTCACAGATGGCGAAAATTCTTCGTGAGAAGTAGCTTTTCGTTTCTACCATAAGTTAGTAAGCTATTGATCAACATATGCTGTGTTCTTGCTTGCAGTCGATCATTTTAGGGTAGAGTTTATTTATTTACCAACCACTATATATACAGGCTTAACTTTATTTTCATAATATTTTTATAGAATAAATATTCATGGTAAATATCTCATGGAAATGGAGACCAATTTTTTCTCTAAAAAGTTACAAAATAATATTAGATTTCATTTATAATTGAGAATTATGTGTTTAATGGTAGTTTCGTTTATTATTAGAATATAAATATCGTTGGTATATATTTTAAATTTTGTTTTTTATGAAAATCTTTTTACCAGAAATATAAAAGGCTTAAATTGATTTGTTAAACTTCATTAATTACATTTAATAAATTAAATTATTGATATTTTAACTAAGATTTCATTATGCTTGAACTGCATACATTTTTAGATTTTATTCTTACTTGTTCCAATGTAAGCAAAGCTCAACTATTTCGATAATAGAATTTTTGTCAATTAAAATTCCCTAATTCCTCTTCCTGAGATTATTCTTTGTGCTTCGTTAAATTCTATAACAAGCTAGATATAATATGTTATTTGACTGTTTAAAATTGAATCTACCTGTCTAGATACATACTTTTGGTAGATGCATAGTTTAAGTGAAAAATATTATTAAATAATTTTGGTTATATAGAATGAGCAAATATAGGTTTAATTTAAGCAAATAGATACAGTCTTTTGAAAACATATTTTAAAATTTAATAATATTTGAACTTCAATCTAATTCACTCGCATATTCATTAGTACTCTCGGCATAATTTATGAATCAATATTTGTCATAAATTACAGCTTTTAGTTGCATGAATATTTCAGCGCGTAATCAGTGTAATGTGTTGGAAAATATTAAAATCTATTGAAAGCTATATAATACGTTACTTTCTATTTTTTTCTATAAGATAATAATCGAAATTGTTGTTGAGTGGCGATTGGTATTTTTCCATATACCAAGAAAAAACCTCTATTATATAGTCGTTTTAGCTATTTACGTATTGTAGTTGAAATATTTCTAGGACAAGAAAAATATTAGGAAGTGTTTTTAATCGGCCAAAAATACATAATATTTGTTTCGCTGATTCAAAAGTAAAATCGTTATTGAGAAAAGAGAAATCACTATTTCAACTTCAAAAGTAAAAGAAACTTTGTTAGATGTACGATTTAAATAAATTTAAAACAATCTTGTCCCTAATTAATATTTTTAATCATTTAAAATTAATTATCATTCCTTTTTTTCTGAAATATAACATAAATAAGTATTTTAGGTGCTTAGCTACTTTTAAAACTAGAAAAAATAGAATCCCAAGCATAGTTGAAACATTCAACATTTCCACTCTTTTAATATTTACTTTATTATACCACATTACTAATAAAAACGAGCCCGCATCACTACTATTTTCCACTTTCATTGTTTCCTCGAAAAAGATATTTTTATTACCTTCATCTTAGAAGACGAAAATTTTTTTCTTGAACAGGTCTCGCGGACAAAAAAATAGCGATTTAATGCCAGAAATAGCAATGAGGGAGACATTTTGAAACCTTGTATAATTTTTTATTTTAAGAACGATATTAATTTAACGGCTACCTTCAGCAGAAAATTAATAAAGCTTTACACAGAGAAAACGCTCGTCAAAGTGAAGAATTTTTACGAAAAGAGCTTAGAAGTAATAAAAAAAGTAGAAAAATAAACGAAGGCTCGTTTCATCAACTTTTAAAATTTTCAATGTTCTTTTCTAAGCCATCATTATCTCAGTTTAAAGTGAGGCACATTTTTAAATTCTGATAACCCTACAGCACCTGCAGAGCTTTTGGATTTGCATATTAAGCGAGGATTTGGCATTCAAGCGAACAAAATAATTGCTTATTACGCCGTTTCTAAGGGAAAATAATAATCCCTCGGCCACTTTTCTTTCTCTAGCTTCTGTTACTTCGTTTGATAAAACCTATAAAATGAGAAAAATGTGTTTTATAAAAAAAATTAATAATTTTGAGCTTGAAATTAAAAAAGAGAAATGAACCAAAAGAGTGATTCAGAAAGCAAAATTTTCTCCGTATTTCAGCTTATGCAAATTGTTTGTGTAAGTATATGCTTTGTTAGTTTTCCAGAATCGACGCTGTGAAAACGAAGTTTCAATAAAATTGTTGTGCTTTCATTCTAGCACATTTTTCATCTGATTTTGACATTTCTGAAGATAAATGATTCAGCATTCGTATTCCTGAAATATGTTATAATTTATTTCAACGTTATGATTAATATTTCTTCTGTTCATTATTAACCAGATTCCATACTCATTGAATTTCTTTTTATTTTTTAATTGTATGCTTTATATTTCACTTACGGGGTAGTAAAGCTGCAATTAAATTTTACACAAAATTACTAAATATTTTATTCAAAATAAGTTTCGTGAAAGTTTTCCTCAAAACTAAAGTTTTAAATCAGTCTATGTTTATACAAATGTTAAGTTTTTTAAAAAAGCCATATTTAAAATTGATAAAATAAGCGATAAAACCCAACATTAATCATCCAAATTAATTTTTTTCTTGTAAATTAAACATTCTGGAGAATAATAAATTAAGTTTAACATAGAAAACATTAACGTGGTAAATAAGTTAATATCATTACATGTCACGAATAAACTCAGAAACGTAGTGTGAATTTTGCTACTCTTATAAAAATGTATTTTAAATATTTTAAAGTCTGTATAAAAACACAGCATAAAATTAATTTTTATCAGATTATGTTTAAATTATTTGCTCACCGTATCTACTTAATAAAAAGTAAAAACAACAATTTTAATACACTAGTTTTTAAACTTTCATTTGTGTGCATGGACTATTAAAATTAATTATTATTTAAAATTGAAAGTAAAGGAAAATATTTTTTATAAATCCTAGTGTAATTTATCTGAGTAGTCTTTAAACTATTAATAGGCATTAGTGTCAAGTATCATTCACTAAAGATATTTTTAAGCAATCAGTGTGGAATTTCTCAGATTTAATTTAAACTGCGGCTTTGCATTCATTTGAAAGTATCAATAGTTTCACGTGCTACCCAACTTGTCTAGTGGTCAGTGAACCGAACTGCGGACAGGTAGGTTTTGAGTTTGAATTGCCGTTCGGGCATCCATGTACTTTCTCTCTGTATCTACCTTCTATGTCCTTTCCTTGCATGAATAGATTGTGCAATTTGAGCCATTTTTCAACAGCTTGAGCCATTGTCAAAGAAGTTGTTGAGCCAGCTTTTAAGGACCTCTTGGTGCACTGGGAAATGCTCGAAAATAATCCTACAGTCAACAAGGAGCTCTACATTGCATAGCTATACCACGTGAATGAGGCTATTTGATTGAAAGAGCTGATCGACATGGTCAAACTATTTTCCTTCACGACAACGCCAGGCGCCATGTTGCACAAGTTATCAAAGCCGCACTCCAAGACCTTGAATGGGAGGTCCTTCAGCATCCGCTGTATTTTTCCAAACCTTACACAGACCGATTATCATCTTTTCCGCTTCTTGTCAAACCATATGAAAGGCGTTACCTTAGATAACAAAGTGGTCCTTAAAAAATGGCTCAACAACTGATTTGACACCAGACCATGCGATTTTTCCCGGACCGGCATCAACAAATGGGTCGAGAGGTGGGAAGAGGTTGTAAACAGCAAAAGCGAATACATAATTGATTAACTTATTAATGTGAATATTGTTGTTTGTTTAAATAAAAGTTTTTGGTAAAAACACTACGTACTTATTCCCCAACCTAATACGTAGATAAAAAGCTGCTTTAAAATGCAATTAATATTAACAAAAAATTTCAATTCCACTTTCTTTGAAACATTTTTGAACCTTCTAATTTTATAATATTCGTTTGAAATATTTTAATAAAATTAACAATTTAAAACTGAAAATAATAAATAAATGCTTAAAAGAATTTCGTATTTTTTTAAATTTAAAATATTAATTTAAAAATAAAAAAATACTAAAGTACAAAACTGGAATATTGAAGAAAATGGAAAAAATATTAAGAGAATTTTAAACATGAAAGTTCTATTCTAAATGTCTTTAGATTACACTATAATCAATGAAATTAGAATGTTATTTAATTGATGATTTTTAAAAAGTGTTGCTTTTTAACTTTTACAACATTTTATATGCCTTAGATTAATCATTTTAATTTTCTACCTCTGTAAATAAAGTAAATAAATATTAAAAATTATTAAGTTTGAAAAATATGTTATATTAAATTTGAAAAACTTATAAAAATGGGAAAATTCTTTCATCTTTTTTTTTTTGGGGGGGGGGGGGTGTCGTTAGGCATATCTGTATCATAGCAGCATTTTATGACAAATGCTTGAAGCTCAAGACTTCTAAGCTCCATTTGTACAATTCTTGTACGTTTGACAGTACAATCTATGTTTGTTTGTTTTTTATCAGCTGACAAATTTTATGTCCTTGCACTAAAATTGTATTATTTATTGTGCTTTCAAAACATAAAATATCGTCTTCACTTTCTTCAACATAATTGGTCAGCGTCTGTGATATGCATGCTGCGAAATAATTGATTTAAGCATTCTTTTTTAATCAATTTATTTACATTTTTAATACTATCAATTAATTTAATGATTGCATACGCTTTAAATACTTATACTACACTAGTGTAGTGAATTTAATGATGTTGTTAAGAAGTAATTTAACATTAACTATAATAAGAAGAATAAACAATATAATAAATTTAAGCAAATAATCTTGTTCTATCTTGAATATTATATTTTTGGGGAAATAACGAAATTAATTAAAAAATCTTAATTTCTGGAATAGAATCAAGGAGCTATAAATAATTTTAAACATTTTTAATGCACTTTTCAAACTCTCTATTTGTATTCAAAACTTAGGTGTCATTTTCTTTTTATATCTTATGTTTAATACTAATGAATTCTTAACGTAGTTTTAATATCTTAATTTCTCTGGAGTTACTTGAGAAAATCGAAATCACTGAATTTATAGTCACATCATAAAATGGCTTAATTTCATCGCCGTTTTCAGCAGAGTTCTAATAGATGAAAATAAATAAACTTGGAGAAATTAAATCGTTTTATACGATCGTAACTGCCATTTATTACTAAACAAGATTTTTTATGGTGATCAAAATTGCCATTTAAGAAATGATAAGATTTTTTAACACTTTTGACAGAATGACATATTTATTAGAGTTTACAAACAATAACGACGTGGACGGATACCAGAACAAATAAATTCTGCTGTCATTTGCCGAACTTCATAAATTATATCTTACCCCCTTTTATATTGTTTTCTTTCACCTAAAATTTGATAAGTCCCTTCTATTCCAGCAGGGCTTTCGCTTCTGGATATATCACTTTTCTGTTGTTGTTATACGTTACTTTTTATAACATTTTTAGTCGTTTATTTATTTATTTACGACTGAGCGTCTCTCTGCAGAGCTTGACCCATTTCGGAGTGGGGGGAAAAATCGATACTTTGGCGGAAAAAGTTTCTTTGCCGAGTAAAAATGCGCGAGATTTTTTTTTTTTTTTTTTTTTCAAGTTTTATTTTTCTTCTATCTTTTTCGCCTCTTCACCCTTCTCCTCCCCGTAAATATTCTGTGACCTGATCCCTCCTGCTTATTTTGCCTCTACTCCGTCAAACTAATGGTCGAAAATGTTGCCGGGCATTTTGCCGGATATCCGAGGTTTGGCATTATCGGAGTCATTATTTTTACTTTTTTTATTGTTATATTACTGCTGCTGCTGTCTTGTGAGGAGTGGAGTTAAGATGAAACAATTACGCCTCAGAGAATATCTAGGTTTTATTTATTTTTAGTAGCGATTCACTGTGACCGTAATGGTTTGCATTGGTATGTAAACGCTAGCACATTTATTTGACAGCAGCATTATCATCTGGGATTTTTTCTAAATTCTGCTAATTAATGCATTTCCTTTAATTTTAAGCAGCAGATTTCTTTTGAAATCTTCTCAAAAGTTGCGAGTTTAGACACGGTTTTATTCTTTGTAAATACTATTTTTTCTTCAAATCAAAATTTCATCAACTGTGTGTTTACGTTTTTGTGAATATATCTTATGCATATTATTTTTTTTATTGAAAAAAATATAATATTTTATTCACACTTAGCATTTAATAAAATTCTGTATAATTTAATAAAACGACATTCAAGTTTTTGTTACGCTATTATAGATTATTTCAATATTTTTTATCAAAATTCTTTTTCAAGTTTTAAAAAATAATCTGTATGAAGAAATGCTTCCCCTTTGATTAACATTGAACTCTAACTGTTTTTAAACAGAGACATACTGTTTTAATGCAATATTTTTTTAAATATATTAAAATAGCCTTACCTCGCACGTTTAAATGTAGAGTTCAATAACAGAATTTAGCTTTTAATACTAGTTTTATTTAATCGTGTTTCGACATTATATGGCCCATGCCTTTCAAATCACTTAGAATGTATATTCGTAATTATCGGAAGTATATCTGCTGCATTTCCAATGTAAAATAAATACAAAATTATAAATTTTCAAAATGCAGTCAAAGTATTTAAACTTTTAGATTTATTTACACTAAATATTTTTGATATAGTTAATTTATAAGCCTTATTTTTCATTTACTTTAAGTTATGCCTTTAATATATCGTAATTTGTATTTTGCTATAGTTAACGCATTTATTCAAATCAAAACGAACGGCATTCCTTACGACATTTTAAGAAGTTAATAAACTATAAATATATACCAATATATAACATAAATTTAATAACGTAAATATTTTATATGCATTCTTTTTAATTTAATATATTTTATAATATTTTAACTTTATAACTGAGGCGCGCGCGCGCGCGCTAGTGATGCTAAACTATGACATCTTAATGCCAAACTTCAGATACCCTAATAAATTTATTTTATAATCTTATGCACATTTGTTGTTAGATGTCCACATTTGTACAAGTTCTATAATGTCTGCAAGTAAATAGTTTATGAATGTAACTTGTTTAATCTTTTGATATAGTGAAACTGAGTTACACCATTTTGGTTAAAATTAAAAACTAACTTTTTTTTAAATTAAAAAAGAGTAAAAATATTTTAATTATATAAGTATAGAACTAATTACATTGAATAATTCATGTATAAAAGATTCGTATCAAATTTACAATAAATTTTATAAATTAATTTAACATTATTTATAACATACGTAAAACAATAAAATAATGCATATTAATGCAATATAAATCTTGTAATTATATTTCTTATTTTCTACCAATTTTAGAATGGAAGAATAATAATATGGTAGCAAAGTAAAATAGAAGTGTAAAACTTAAAATCTTTAAGCAGAAATTTAGAATGGGGTATTATGAGAAGAGAATTTTGACATTGAAAATATATATAATATATTCTGTTTTGGTTTCTTCATCTATAAATAGAGTTAAACTTGCGGCTGAATGGTTAAAATTCTGCATTCATTTCAATAGCTTGCGGTCAAATTTCCGGCCATGGTGCAGATTGTGTGGAGGGTAATTTTGAATCAAAATTATAGGTTTCGATTGTGTGTGTGTGTGTGTATGCATTCACGAGAAGCTGTGGCAGCAAAATGAGAAACCGCTTGATTGATCCGACCTTGGGTATTATATGTGACCCTTGCAATGGCAAAGCAATTAATCAATGGAAGGAATTCATCTGAATAGTTCAACTTATATCAGTTAAATATATTTTATATCATACAACCGCGTAGTACTTCATTTTTATTGTCTATGTAATTAAAATTTTTTATAAATGGGTAATATCACTTTCTCTTATTTAAAGTGTTATAATTAAAAATTCTAGAATATAAAATATTATGCTAAATTTGTATATAAAATATACAAACTTAATTTATAAATTAATAAAAAAAATTTTGTTTTCATAAAGAAATAGAACCTTGTAAGTTTTTTTATTTAAAACTGCATGTTTTTTGTATATGAGTAAATTACTTTACATTACTCACATAAGTCAAATTAAACTATGATTCATGCATTCATGTTTGATTATAAAAATTGATAAAGTAAAAAAATAAAACATATATTGAAAATATTGAGAATATTTTAATTTATTGACGTTTTGCTTATTTTTTATACTTTATTCAAATCGTTCCTCGGGCATTATCAAAAATAAGTGTGGCATTTTGCGTATGTTTTTAAAATTTTATCTATCCTATCAACTAATTATCCTGTATTAAATAAAATTTATTTAAATGCTTATGATGTTAGTTTCAAATATTTCTGTTTGCCATTTTCAGGTGCTTCTTGAATGTTTGGAGAGAACGATGAAGAAACCGTGTTCGAGGAAGAGAGGGACTTCAGGTCAAGGGAGTTTCCTACTCTTCCTGCTACTGTGTTCGGACTTAACAGAAGGCTTTTGCCCATTTAGATGCATCTGTAATGAAGAATCTCTCACTGTGTGGTGCGATGGAGCAGCACTAGATGTCGTGCCAATTACCCTTAATCCTGTGCTTCAGGAATTGCATCTTAATGGCAATAGAATCAAGAGTATTGCCGACTCGTTTACAGTTTATCAGAACCTTAGGTTCTTGGATATGTCACAAAACCTTCTGACATCAATAGGAAACAACAACTTTTTGGATCAAAGAGAGCTTCTAGTGTTACACCTGAACAGCAACAAGATCTCTTCTATCAAAGCCAAATCTTTTGTGGGCTTGTCCGCTCTGAAAGTGTTGCGATTGGATGGAAATGTTATTACAGATATAGCGGACGAAGCGTTTGAGCCTCTATACAGTTTAGAAAACTTGGATTTATCCAGAAACAGCATATCCACACTCTCCCCATCCGCTTTCTCTGGTCTCTTGAACTTAAAAGAGCTTTTGCTCAGAGATAATAAACTGACAGCCCCTCCCACTGAGTCTTTTCGGAACACAAAGGTTCTTCGGAGCCTCGACTTGGGCATGAACTATATGTATGTTATTCCCAAAACCTCGTTCCATTCCTTGCAGCACCTGCAAGTTCTCAGCCTTGATGGCTGTGGCATTCATATCATCGAAAACGGTGCCTTCCTTGGACTGAACAATGTCATGTCCTTGTTCCTGCAGGATAATGAACTGCCAGACGTGCCTACGGAAGTTTTATTGGATATACCTTTCCTCCAAGAGTTGCACGTAGGTAAGAACAAAATCGAGAGGCTCAGTCCGAGCGCATTCAGGGGTCTGCGTTCATTGCGGACTATTTCAATAAATGGTGAAGACAAACTCGAAGTGATAGAAAACGGAACTTTCACAGAAAACCACCAGTTAGAGCGTCTTATCATCAGTCATAATAAGATGTTAAAACATATTGAGAAAGGAAGCTTCCAGGGGATGGATAACCTTAAATTTCTGAGCCTCAGAGGAAACCAGTTCACTACATTCCAGGAAGATATGCTAAACTGGGACAAGCTGGAAGTGTTTGACGTTAGGGAGAATCCTCTGGTTTGCAACTGCAGTATCCTCTGGCTGTGGCGATTGCTGAAAAGGGAAAATTTCACTTCTTATGGCGAAGATGTAACAAAAGTGAGGTGCAGGAATCCACCACCTGTCAGCGATCAACTGTTGGTTGACATTGGGTCTGAAGACTTGGACTGCGAGAATCCATCCCTGAAGCAAATCTTAGCGATCGCCATCACAGGGTTAGGGGTCGTCCTGGCGGCCGTAGCGATATTGGGATTTTGGCACCGGTACAAATACGCGGCCAAACAGAAAAGCAAACTGGGTCAGAGCAAAAGAACCCTCTATCAATACGGGCAGAACTCAGAGAACTTTTCTCCCATTCTCTCTCAAATCGTTCAGCAGCCCTTGAAGAATCCTACCATCGCCGAATTATGATAATATCGCAGGAGGAAAGAGAAAAAAGAAATAAATCACTTGTCATGTTCCCCAGATTCAGTAAAGTGGAGGGACTGAAAAAAATGACATAAGTTCGCCTCCACTTTTTTTTTCTTCTTCTATAGATTGTTATCGACTCTCTTCATGGAGAATGAATTTCCTTTTTGGAAGGAAGAGTTTAAAAAAGAGAACTAATACTTTTTTCCCTTTCAGACTTTATCTCCCTTGTTATTCCATTCTTTGTCGTCTTCAAATATTAAAAAAATGTTTTCTATAGAGTGTATATAAATCTGTAACGATAATATTCCTATGATTTAAATGTTGCTTCTTATTTATGTTGTGTTTTCTGTTTTATTTCTATACACAATATTTTACTTCGCAAACACTCAAATAATATAACAACCTAGTGTATACAAAAATTGCATATTATTGACTTAAAACTAAATAAACATATAATATATAAACAGTCGATTTTGTTAACTAACGTAAATGAAACATAAATTAATCGGAGAGAAGAAATATGCATTTTATATATATCATTTAATAAATATAACATTTGAATTTTAAAATAGTATCAACAGAAATTCACATACACAATTTCTATTTTCATTTATTCAATTTATAATCTCATCAACTTTTTTTTAACAATTTATGATATAAGTATTTATGTTTTCTAATTATTTAAGATTTTTAGAACTAAAGATATTATTCAAAAGAGGTAGAAATCTGTTTAACATAATCAAATTGTTTTATGTTAAGATTTTGTGTAAGTTGAAAGTACAAAGAATTAATTCTTCACCATGAAGTCCAAAATTTTCCACTAAGAAACCGGTCAAAAGTAACTACGGTTATCAAAGTTTCAATGAATTATTTTCAATATCATGAAGCGGCATTTATAAGTTTTCATTGTAGCCAAAATTTATCCACCTCAACTATTAGCAAGAAATAAATAATGATATAATGAACAACAAAACCATTTTTGAATAAAAAGGAAAATATGGATTGATTAGTAAATAAATAAATTTAAACAAAATAATTTATTTTAAAAATTACATCTCCATAAGTTAAGAATGTCGGAACCTGTTAATAATGTTGCAGAAAAAAAGATACGTTATTTATTTATTCATAAAACACATACATTAAACAAATTAGAAAGAACGAAGGAGAAGGCGCATTTACAAATCCATGCATACAAACCATGATTTAGATCCCTGGTGCAATTATACCATATATCACCTTTATAATAACTGAACAGTAAGTTGTTTCTATGATGATTTATACGTATCTGCTGTATGAGGAATTGCTGTGCGTACAACATTGAGTCTGAGCTTTACATTATCAAGCTGCACTTGAGCCAGATAACTCTATTCAACAAGCGATGTTTTTCAGAGGTCCGGTGGGAATGTAGGAGGTCGTTGATGGGCTGTGATTTTTCAGCTAATCATTTTCCACACATGCACACAACATGCTATCTCATCCGATATAGTATGCTGGGAATTTCTTTCGAAAGTTATTCTCAAATTGAAAGAAGACACGATATTTGAACGGTAAGGACTGGAGTTATCATCCCTAAACACAAACTCAGCCCCCACGGCATCTCTAAGCAAAATGATATACTATTCCAGAATGATTTTTCAACAAATTCGGTCCGAAAAGATTTTGATTTGAACATGCAAATCTGTTTTGGAGCTCAGTATAAAATGCCTCAACAAATAAGAACTTCTGCACCGTCATAACTTTGGAATTCAAAGATGATGTCATGGTGGTAATGTTTAGCTGGCGTTTTCTTTATGTACTATCGGTGGGAATCGTTATAAGCTAACTGCCTGTGACAGCAAGATTAACTGAAATGAACAAACCTAAAAAGCCTGTGAGCATACAGACAATCGGCACAGTTTTCTTGAAACGGTTGTACCCATGGCTGACGTTAGCTAAAGCGACAAGTCCACTGCTGTGTTCCATCTGTTTCTTTTGGTAGCTACTTTCAAATACCAATCGTCATTCGGCATTGTACTCCGGTGATCTTATCCCTTGGGCTTTAACGTAACGTTTCTTGATATTTCTATCATCGTAGAATTGTTGTAACAGCCTAGAAAGGCACTTTGGGTGATTCCGAATTTCTCAACTACTATCAACTGCGTATGATTGCATTTTAAGCAACTGATAATTCTACCGCGTAAAACATATGAGCCCTCTTTATCATACTTATGAGGTCGTGATATCAAGCAAGGTATGAACCGATTGTGAAAGCGCTTACCTTCTTTGATACAGATGCTTATATACTCCTCTCTTTGGCGCTCGTCAATTTGAGGTAAGATCGACGTCATTAATTGTCTTTCTGTAGTTTAATTATGATTGATCATAAATGTGTGATATTCCTATAGTTAAAATTCCTCCTTTCGCTTTATATTTCCGCGTGCTTCTGGATAATTTTTAATTTATGGACATGTATGTAATATGGTAATTATTAAAAACTCTTTGAGCCTCTCTCAATTATAATTTTATATTCATTTAAACATGTTTGACTGATAAGGTAGAGCAATACAATGAACCAATAAATTCAGCTTAACCGAAAACATTTTACACTTAAAGTAGATTTTAAAAAATAGTTTATAAAAAAGATTTTAAATTACAATGAAAAACATATTTGGTTGAGGTCCGGTAGCCTTTCAGTCTCTCAAGGCACAGATTCAATACTAGGTTGGGAGAAGTCGATATATTCTTTTATCCCTTCAGTAGGTCGATAAACTGCCTACTAAGCATGCTGGGGAACTAAACACTTAGAGTTTCAAGTTAGGCTGACCACCTAATGTAGGCATATGATTCGCATACTAGTGCCTCTCGGTCAGGAAAACGGAGATGAGACTCGGCCCACACATGGGCTGTAGTGTCAGAGAGTTAAGTTTTATTTCTACATATGGTTGCATCTATCTAAACTGTAAGACCGTATTACTTTTAACATCTCATACTATATTTAATATAAGTTACAAAATTCATTTGACTTTGGGTTAATTAAAAGATAAATACCATATAATTGGGCACATTTAGACTTCTATCAAACTCAGAAATGTGTTGGTTTTACTGATGAATACTCGCTTTTTACACTAATTTGGAAAAGATCAATAAAAGTTTGTTTTTTAGACTAGACATGCTTTTTTGATGTTATTTCCAAGGTGTTTTAGGAGACGTTTTATATCCTTGATTTTAAATTAGACATGAAATATAAGTTTGCGATGACTGTGTTTCCTTTAAAATTTCTGTTGTTCGAAATTATCTCAGTTCGATCAACAGAAATAGCTGGTTGGTCTATTTCTGTCTCAGTAAATCGTGAATGCGATTAGATTACTAATTAAAAGCTTATAAGAAAAATAATTACTAGAAGAGAAAAAATTGTGGATCTTTTTTCCGTCAAAATATTAACTCTATCATTTAAACAGAAATAACATTAGTTTCCATTACCCATTAAAATTGATATGTCAAATTTTTCAGGAATCTAAATTGTTTGTTCACCTAATTTATCTTGAATACAATGAAAGCTCTTTCTTTTGATCTGTATTAAATTTTTTGTACGAATACATTAATAGTAAATCCAAAAAACATTGAGATATGTTTATATCAGATTAAAGTTTTAAATAAAACTGTAATTTAGATAAAAATGGAATTTAATTAAAATAAACTAATTGCAATATGAGCAAAATTAATTTATAAATAATCTCCAAAATATTTCTACTGTATAATATGTCTGCATTAAAATAAATCCGTAACTATTTTATTTTCAAATAAAGTATTCAATGCATTTTTATAAAATTCGTTAAATATTTTAATTCGATACAATTTATGCATTTAAAATGTGTGTGTGTATTGATATGCATATATAAAATTTCTTAAAAAATAAAATGACAGAGTATCACTAGCTGTAAAATATGAAGTTTTTTAATTATTTGATTTTCATATAAGCTTTAACAATAAATCTTCAATTTTAATTTTACAATAGTTCTTCTAAATTTTAATTCATTTCACACACACAGAAATAAATTATACAAGTCCAAATTCGTATAACTATATGAACTTTTCTTGAAAAGTGAATAACAAAGAGTGAATCATCATTATCAAATGAATGAAATTTACATTGTAGTGATTTTTATTTACATTTCATGTAATTTAGATTTCTTGTACTCAAATGAAATAATTTATTCTTCTAGAATTCAGATTTCTGGATTAAAATTCTGATAACAATGGCGAAATAATTTGTTCTTCTAGAATTTCGATTTTTATTAGCCCAGACACACACACACACACAATATGATTTATTCTTCATGTAGAAATAGTTGTTATATTTTTCTAAAGCTTAAAATGAAAGTTTTCTTTGAATTTTAAATAATCAAAACTGTAATATTAAATTTAAAAACTGTTAAACTAATTTTTAAATATTTTATAAAAATAATTTATTAAAATTTTAACAATATTAGGCATATAAATTAATTTTTTTACAAATGCATTATATGTATGAAAATAAAATATCATTTTAATACGCTCTAGTAAAATATTTCATATAAATTGGATAAGTTATTTTTGAATGTTAAACTTCCAATAATGTTTTATTCATCCGAGACTTCTATTACAATATACAATATCAAAAATTGTCTTGCAAATTTCTTCATATTGAAAGTTATATGATTTGCTTCTTGAGATAAGATATTCTTTATCTTTCAATTAACTTAAAAGTTACTTATAATTTTATATTTGGCAGCATGCAATATTCGTTTGAATATGAGCACTCATATTATAATTCTGAGTTCAAAAAAGATTCCTTTTGGATTATCATAGTGTAAAATCAAAATATGGGATGTTAACAATTTCAATTTTGTTTTAAATAGTAATCATATTTATTTTAAATTGTTCATAAAATATATTTATATTCTTAAAACAATAATCAAATAATCTTTAGTACAAACTAAAAATTAGATTATTGCTTTGCAATGCCCAAACAAAATACATTGCAAAAGGTATAAGCAATAAAATAAAAATAAGCATATGGAAACTTAAAGTAAGTAGAAGACATTCAAATTTTTATTCTCTCACATCTCTGTCTCATTTTTACTCCAACATTTTTGTCAAAATTTATTTTTGCTTCATTGGTGTCATTTTCATTTCTAAAGCAGAAAGTGTCCCTAATTTGACCTCAAACTAAGTTGTATTTATATTTATTATCAATATCAACTAAAATATGAAACAAGGTCAAGAACATTTGTTTACTTCATAATTTTTCTCAGTTATTAGTTGGTAAATACTTAAAATAACACTTAGAGAAATCAAAAGTTTCAGCAAAGTTTTTATCACTTAATCAAAAGTTTTTATCTCTTAGATTTATTTACATAAACTAGCAAACAATTTGATTATTTTGTTGAATATAATAAAGAAACTCAATTTGAATTTATATTTTACAAACATAGTTTTTACTTTAATTTATATTAAATTGATTATTATCTCCTTTGATTTAGTTTAGAAAATATACTTAAGCACTTTTAGCCACTTTATTCATTCTATTTAAGATTTTTTTCCTCATGCCCAGCTACCCTTTAGAATTTAATTCAGATTCAGTGTTATTAGGGGCGAAGGTGATGGTATTGGCTTACAGTGAGGCATTTAAAAAGCGAAAGATTAGAAAATGAAACACATTGAAAGAGAAAACATCATCCACACCGAATCCAAACACGTCACTTACTGTTTCGAAGTTACAAAGCTAACTACTCCACCATCTGTCAGAACTTTAAGATTCATATAGTTTGAATCTTCCGCGTTATATAGTGCTGTGCGTTAAAACTTACATTTATAGTTAAAAACTTAACAATTCGTGTGGTAATATTAATTGTCTAAAATATTTGTGTTTTACTAATTTCAATCACTTATCTTACAAGAATTACTTTATTTATTTATTTTAAATTAATATTCAATTAAGTTTTTTTCATTGCATTTATATTCTAAAACTGATATATTCTAATTCCATCTTCATATGAATGCATTTTGTTATTTTTTGATAATTTCTTTCAAATAAATTTGTTAAGATGCGTGGATAAAATATTTTCGAAGTTTAAAAAAGAGTAATCCAAATTATTGGAATTTCAGAAAACTGAAATAATTCGTTCATTTGTTTTCAAAATTATTTTTAATCTAATGAAACTAATCTAATTTCACATATAAAATGATAAATTCCTCAAATCTAAGAACTATATTTTGCATAAAAATATTTTTTAGTTTTTCTTTTTATAAATTTACTTTTCAGCCTCTCTTTTGATAATTTTATATAGCAAATTTAAGGTGCATATTTTATAATAAACATTATCGGGGACTGATTGGACAGTGGTTTTAAATTTTATCAGATATTTTAATATTAAATGGAGAAGGACTTGCATTTTATTTTCATATTCAACGAATTCAAGAAACTTTCGAGTTTGAGTTTAATTCTTTATTTGTATAAAAATTTCAGTTTAAAAATATATATACATTACGTAAATGTAATGCGAAATTTAGAAGTTTGTTCTTAGAATAATGATATAAATTCAAGTGATAAATAACTTAACTTCAGTGATCATCAATCGAAATATAAGAATTATTATTTTTATTTTAATTCTTTTTAATTTATAAAAAATAGAATAATTATATTTAGTATTCTCAATTCATATAAGTTTTCATATAAAATGCTTCTTTAATGAAAAATCAAAGTTTTCTGATAATTATCGAATGTTTTCTTATATTTTCATAATTTTATTTCATTTTTCAAGAAAAAATATTATGATTTTTAAAAATTTTATTGCTACAGTTTTAGAATTTTATGTTTTAATAATAAGACAAATACTGATAAAGTATTTAGCAATTTTTATATGCTTTTAATCCCCTCCTTTTTTTTTATCAATAAACAAAACATAAATATTATAGTTGATTGTAAGGAAAAATGTCCTGATGATTATATTATTCATTCAATACATTGTTGGAGCACAGTTTGTCAATTAACATTTACAACGAACGAAAAGATATTGAAAAAAATGTATTTCCCCTAAAAAAGGAAAAATTGAAATTATTACAAAAATGTAGGTTTCCAATTAATCTACCTGAGATAGAAATAAATTTTTAAATTGATTAACAAGTTTCTTTTTTTTATATTGCTTAGTAAAAACTTTTATTGATAGTTATTCTTATTAATAAGGAAAAATAACAAGGATCATTTTTCTCCCATAATAATTAATATTAGCTTCTTGTATTTTTAAATTTATAAATGTATCAAAACAAGAACCAAAATCTAAATAATTTATTGCACATATTTTTAAATGAGAAGTATTATTGAAAAGTGGAAGGGAACAAATGACATTCTTTAAAAACACAATCAACAGATGGCGCTACATTCAGTTTAAAAATTTTTTCAGACTTTACATCGTAAATGATGGAGAACGTATTCAAATGTGATGATGAAAATTTAAATGACAAAAATGCATATATTTGTGATAAGGATTTTTTTTCCTGCTTCTCATCAAATATTTCAATTTTGAAATTAAATTTTTACTTAAAGTAAAGATTGTAATAATACTGTAAATTAAAGCATATAAATAAGAATTAAAATATATAGTACTGTATATTAAAATTATTCCTAGATATTCGATTACAGCACACAAAACTATTAAATATAATAATTGACTGATATCAATAATTAAGTTTCTTGAAAACTGTTTTAACAAAAAATGATAGCTAAGTAAAATATCTTTTGAGGTTCTTTACAACAATTGGGGAAAAAATGTTACATTTTTATTTAGATATTTTTATCTCTAAATATGATGTTTGAAAATTTTCGATGTTTCTAAAATCAAGTGTCTTGATAAAAAAGCTAAAAAAATATCGTACTAATTAAACGTAAATGTTTTGCATTAAAATGTTAAACAATAAAGAATTCAATTTAATTTTTTTTAATTGTACTATATGATAGTGTGCGCTAAGTAGACAAAATAGCAAAACGAATTTCCTTGTGAATACTTATTACATTTGTGATCTTATGCATGTTACTTATATAAAATCTCATTTTATCTATGATCTTTATTCATGATCTTTATCATATTACTTGTATAAAAATTCATTTTTTTAAAACTATTCTCAAAAAATACAAATCATCCAACAAAAAATCAATAAATTTTCTAATATTGAATAAACTAATAAGTGAAGCTTCAAGTAATAAATAAACGACATTTGTTATTAAATATTAATTTACTAGGCCCTACTCAAAAATTGCAAACATTAACACATTTTTTTGTTAAATATTTCTATTTTTATTCATGCATGAGACATGTAATGCTTTAAAATTGCTTTTAAAAGCGTGATATTTGCTTTACTATTCAAAAAGCTATTTTATAAGTGAATATATCTTCTATAATCTGAGATTTTCTATGTTCTTTCATTTATAAACGTAAAAAATTCCATTTTAAACATTTTTTATATTGAAAGTTTATTAAGTCTGCTTTTCTGGGTGGTAATAGATTCTTTTAAGTGAGGACAAGTTTCGTTGAAAATTCAGTTAAGTATCCTTCTGAAACTAAAATTTTTTAAACAAAATTTCTCCTTACGATAGTTGTAAGCAGGAAAGCTAAAAAAATGGATAAAAGTACGGAAAGTATTGAGTGCATGAACATTATACCAAAGAAAAATTGTTAAAAGAATCCCAGATATATTCTCAAATAAAATCGAAGAGAGCTTCGTCCGGAAGTAAAAGAACTCACTAAGAATATATTTGAGATGAATTCTATCTAAGTAGTTCTTCTTAGAGTTTTTTTTCTTTTGTAATTAATCTTAATTATTTTTTATATTTTCTGTGTGCTTCAACTAAAATTTTCATCACATATATGCATAAGAAAATAAAAGTTTAGTTTTGCAGTATATATGAAAACATTAATTTAATTTAAATAGTTTACTTTTTAAAACAAATAATTTTATTTGTAATAACACTGTAAAGATAATACTGAAATATTAAATTATCAATTAGAATTGAGACGTATTATTATGTAATTTTTAGAATAAGTAAAATTATTTCGAATGTTTGATGATAATATACATGGATCAATAATTCTTGAAATGTGAAATAGTTTTTTTTTTCTTGCATTCAATAAATAAGAGTATAAAATTTTCTATTTCCAAGCTTTTGTGTTCAGTAGTTTTATATACTTTATGAAAAACTTACAAGAATCTATTTATTTACAAACGTATCCTCCTTTCCTTGTTTCTATCGAGTAAATAAGTAAAACCATATTTATAATTTAAAAATATTTTCCTCTTTAAATAAAGTTTACCGCTTGAAAAAATGCCATAATGATTTTTCGAGCTTTATTAAATATATCCTAATTATTTAGTAAATATTAAATCATTAACATTTCAGTATAATGAAATTTACCAAAATATTTAGATGCACTACACATTAAATTTTGTGCATTTTCAAAGATCTCATAACTATTAAAATAAAAAAAAATATTTGCGTACATATTTAATAATGCCAAAAAAAATCTCTAAAATGCAAATTTCTTCCCGTGCTTGAAAAAATTACGAGAAAAACTGTTACAGCGATGGATTTTACTTTATTTAAGTAGTTTCTAGAATCCCTAAGTATATCCCATCTTTTCTAGTAGACTTAAAACCGGAGAACATTTTCTCCGTATATTTTTGTGAGTTTTAATATTTAATAACTGGCAACTTGGTATTTTCACTGAGAAGAAAAGAGCAAAGAACGTGTCTAGGAAGGTCATAAGTAAGATTCTTATTTTGAGATCAGAGGTCTATTATAATGTTAATATATATATATTTTTTAATTCTACATATCCATTTTTTTTTCAAAACTCAAATTCTGAAGTCTATTGAAAGAACTCTCTTCTTTATTTTGCAGTCTGAAAGAAAGTTTTTTTCTAAAAATGAGAAATTCCTGAGTTTAAAAGGACGGAAATTATTTCTTGAATTTATGATTTTAAAATAACTAGGTTAAGTTTGAATACTATAATAATTCATCTCTCTCTCATTTAGTTTTATATATCTGTTACATGAGTCTAAAATTAATACATATTTCATAATTTTGTGCTGTGCAAATAGAAATATTGTTTTATTTTCTCCGAAGAAGTTGAAATATATACCTCAATCATTAATACAAAGAAAACAAAATATTATTATGATGAAATTGAGGAAAACTACATCATGGATTTAAATTTATCTCTTAAATATATCGAGGGATATCATACACTCTCTCTCTCTCTCTCTCTCTCTACAATATAATATACACTAATACACTACAAACATAATATATCAAAACAGAAAGCAATTTCCCAAACATTCTCAAAAAATATGTTTAGTTATTTTATTATAATAATTTAAAGTTCTTGATAGGAAGTGTTTATTCATGAGAAACATTTTATCTGCAATTTAATTACAACATAAAATTTCAACGATCATTTAAAGTCAATTAATGAGAAATATAAATTATGATTAGATAAATTTATATTTCACCCTTATTTTTTTATTCTATAAATACTTATTCTAAATTAAGTTTCATTCAATAGCTATAAAATAGCTATGAAAAATGAAATTCGTACCATGTTTCTTCAAAACATATTACTTTATTTCTAAGTAAATGCTATTTCAATTTTATTATGATAAATGTAATAATATGCATAAAGTGTTCTATAATCTCATGATTATATTTTCATTTAATATTTCGAAAATATGAATTTCCATACTTTTTTGTTTATGTATTGATATGAATATTTTAAATTTAAATCCATTTCTAGCATCAAAAAGGATTTGCATTATATGAACGATAATCTCTAAGCATTGTTTATGCATTTAGCATTTGATACTACATAAATTTCCAAACAGATGAGTATATTCACCCTAAAAATGCCGATATAAAAACGCAAATATAATTCACTTTAGCTAAGACATATAAAGATCACGGATGTTATTTATTTTCAAGATTTAACATTTAGCAGTAATGATTTTAAAAGTCAAAGTAGTAATTATTAACAACTTACTAAGTTTAAACAAGCATGTTACAAGGGTAGAAAGCCGAGATTTTCTCTGGCTCTTTCCTGTGATAGGAAATCCAGCACTTGCCTCTGGCCACTTAAAATGCCTCACTTTTGTAGCGGGTAACAAGAACTTCCCCCTCTGCTCTAAATGCCATGGACACCAAACTTCTCCTGAGCATATCCTAGATTGTATGAATATACTATGGGACGATATCCACACTTTTTCCCGCATTGTCATCCATTTTCTCTCCGCCAACGGATTTCTTGATTTGGTCTGACTCTGTCAGATCCCTTGGAGATAAGCAGCAACAACAAAAAGCGTGTGTATTTTGTCTAACAGAGGGGAATTTCTTTTCAATGTAATGCTAAAACAAATTGCAGGAATGTATCCGCTGTAAATGATTGTTAACAGCAACAGAATCTAAAACTAGCATCCGAAAAAGACAATATTTCTAGAGGGCATGTGTTACTCGTAAGAGGAAATATTACCTTGTACTACATATAGTATTGATTCTGGATTAAAAATTTGAATTTCTTTAAGAACAGCATGGATCAAGCGATTATAGCGTGAATTGCACCGAAGCTACACCATTGTCGTTGGTGAAGTTAGTAGTATCAAGCTATGTTCTTTTGAGGAAATAACAGATTTATGGTATTTTACAATGAAAGCCGGTTCTACCTTAGTGTCAGTGAAGTACGAGGATGGAGACCAAATGAGCGCCTGAAACAATCCGATCTTGTTATACGTGGATACAATGAATCTAAAACTTGATTCACAATCTGAAGATCAATAACCTATGACATTACACATTTTAACAACAAATTTGTGTTTCCATTTGACGATTCAATCTGTTATGCTGTTATTCATGACCAATATTCAAGAGGTGTTTTCCACCAGAGTAACACTTTTGCATGTCACTGTTGTAAAACAACACAGTTTATTAAGTATAGTAATTTTACATTTTTCCCTGCGAGACTGACCAATATTTCTTCAATAAAATAATTCTTCAATAAAACCAATATTTCTTCAATAAAATAATTATGGGACATTATTAGTCGACAATTTTAACTCCTTTGTCAAACATTCTTAACAATTCTTGCAATGATCGTTGAAATATAAAAAGCATTGAAGACCATCTTACAAACTGACGTTCATGACATATACAGCACAAAGCATTTGCATGATTACATTAGAATTTGCTTTCTATTTCAATTAGGCATTCTATCAAATTGTTAAAACATTAATTAATAAATCAGAATATCATATTTAAAATGAATCTTTTTTTTTCTTACAAATTTCAATAATCTTAAAATCTAAATACATTAAACATGATACTTAAGCAAATGTAATTTTAAAATTTCATTACACTACAAGTATTTTTTAAACTAAGAATCAAGAAGCATTAAAAGAAGAGAGGGAAATTGTACATGAATTTTAATAATTTAATTTTAAATAAGTTATTAAACCAGTAACTAAATCACTAGAATTTTTCTAGTGATTTAGAATATTATCTATCTATCTATCTATCTATATATATATATATATATATATAAATGGAGGAATATATCTTATATATATTGGATAATCTAATTCAGTTCAATTTTTTAAAATTTTGTAATGAAATAACTTTATATATAATATTGTAAAGAGTAATTATATGTTCAGTAATCTTTATATTAATTAATTAATTCGTCATTCACCAGCAAAATATGTGGAAGAGTAACTAAAAAGTAAAAAGAAAAAAAAGATGTTAAGAAAAGGCGACTTTATTAAATTAGTACAATGTAATTTAATTGCTGGACAAACTATTATCTTACCACAGGAAAAGAATGATGTTTTTGTTTTCTTTGTGAAACGCAAATTCCCTAAAGCCTCATTATTGTTGCCTCTTTCAAAAAGATAAAACGAAAGAAAACGTCTCTGCATGAAAGTGGCAAAATAATTTATGCAATTCCTTGTAAAGAAGAGAAGTGAGAACTTCTTGGCAAAGAGCAGTTGCACAACTCCTTAGTTTAAATCTTTTTCTCATAAATATTGAAAAGATTGCGATAAGTAGACTTTTTTCATTTTGGTACAGTACTTTTTTTTTTCTTTTTTTTCCACTTTATCACTCGTCTCTCTAAGTCTATCTAATCACACACACACACATATATATATATATATATACATATGTATTTCATTGACCTCAAATAATCAGTACACTTGTACATGTATGGCAGAAACAAAGGAGGCAATTTAAAATAAATTTTATGAAAAGTTTAGTTTCTTGGAATGATGGAAAATCTATTGAATTATGTTTTAGGCTAACAGTTTAGTCATATATGCAATACAAAAAATTATTATTTGTAAATGAAGCAATATGATGTGTGTCTTTCTGCAAGAGTTGAAACTATTGCATATTTATTTTAAATGCACCTGATGAATAATCATAATATTCTGGGAAAAATGTTTGCAATATTTAACGAATGAAATTATCCTATTTTTCACAAATAACTGAAATCTTGATCTTTTAATAAGGATAATCTTTTAAGTGACAGAAGTTAGTTAGATCACATTTAAATCAGGTAGTATCAAATCACTTCGCATTCTAATTACTAAAGGGTCAGATATCAAGGGATACTTCCTAATGTTGAGTCGGATCTTTAGAAATCAAACTGAAGCAACTTAATGTGACATAAATCATCAAGTCATTAGAAGCCCACAGCTGAAATGTGTAATCATGCTATATGAAAACTTAGTTACGAAGATGTAACAAGATTTTAGGAATAAATGGATCCCTTGATTATACAGAAATAGTTTGGTATTCATATCAAGTCAACTATATTGCCAAATAATTCACTGGAACTGTTCAGAATGTTTTTCACACCAATGACCCAAAGATGTAGCTCGATGATGGGAACATTGCTGTTCATAACGAATGTGTTTTTTGTTTGGGTATATAAAGTCTATAAATAGTGTAGCCCTTTAGGTAAATGAACACAGTGATTTCTTGTCAATGATTTGATCCATAAAAAGGAGAACCAAATTTCATCATAAAGTTACCACCAATAAGGAGCTATCAATAGCTTACATAGTGTCTTGTTGACAACTAAATTCATATATTTTAAGGATTTACGGCACAACTGCATTATTTCACTTGCTTTTAATAACGCTAAATGTGTTTGATCTTATTAGACAACTGGAACTACTGTTTCTACTCGTCTAAAATCCAAGGAAATCATCAAAAAATATAAATATTTGCAAACAAATCTAACTAGCATGTCTATCGTAAATTCCACATTTATACCAGTGGTTATTTCCCACAATGCTGCTTGTTAATTTCTACAATCATTTCTGCATAGAAGTTGCAGGTCTTGGTCAATGCACTCAGTGACCGGTCATTGCGTTAACCGTGGTGGGATGTTAGTATGATTTCTATTGCTTCTTGATATTCTGGATCTCGAAATGTTGAACTCCTTAATAATATTCGAAATGAAATGTTTACTTTGTCTAGCTTCAACCACCGCATAACAATCGAAGTCCTTTAATTTCTGTTTTGTGACCCTCAGTCATGCCAGCAACTTTTACAATCACACGAATATAAAATTCAGCTAATGCCTTCTCCTTTCCTTTGTTTTGTAGGCAATGAAAATATGCTGTTATCTGTATACTTGAATATTGCTTCACCATGACGTTTGCCTTCTCAGTGTATTGTACTCGCTTTAAGCATCTTCTTTCTTAGACTAACTGTATAGGATCTGATGTCAATATGGGTGAAAAAAACTATTAATCATGTAGTGTAAGTCATTGACACAAGTTAAATGGGAAAATTTTCGACTTTTTATTACTCATTTCATGATTTGAATATGATATATCTTTACAAGAAAATAGAACTGTATAAAGTTGTCTTTTAACTTCACAGACTGTGAAATGAGTTTTTCTTTACCTAATACTTTGGTAAAATCATTTGTTATCATGATCAGCTCTTAAAATCTAGTTATAAGCATACTAAAAGTATTTATTTCTTCTTAAGAAAAATAAAATCTGTCTAACGAGGTTGAAAGGAAAGATGAATGCAAAGAGGTTGAATTTCAGTTCAACAAGTCCCATTGATTTAATATGTTAAACCTGCTTCTTCGTTTTGAGATTGGGCTTTCTTGATGTCTAATCTGTGCGTTTATACTAACAACGACATGAATCATTCGGTTTTCCTAAGATTTCTTACATTATAAGCTTTTTTTATCAATATTCTTGAGGGTACATTACAGATTTATATTGATGTTATCAAAACCGTTAATTTTATTTTAAGTAGCAAAATGTTCATTAAGTTGTACAATGTCATAAATATTTGTGTGTTTGATAAACCTGATATAAATCATTCAAACTTTATTAAAGCATGTGTTTGTTAACTTCAAGTTTTTCCAATAAGTAAAAAATTTTCTGAAGTGAATTATAAAATATTTCACTCTCAACAAAGATAGGAAGCCTTACCTTTAAACAAATTCATCAAAATAAAATTTTCATAAAAAAATATTTAAAATATCTATTTTTGACATAATTATTACAAAAAATAGTTTCATATTCAAAATGGTGAATTTTAACTTATACAATATTATTTTTATATTCTTCGCAAATTTATTATAAATTTTTATAATAAATTCTTATTTATAATCTATGGCATAATTATAATAAATATCAGATGAATGCAATTATTTATATTTAATTTTAGATTGCTACTACTGAATAAATTGCAATGGCAGTAAGGCTTAAAACTTAGTCAAAATATATGACATAAATTAATAAAAATGAAGCAATTGATTGAAGATAAAATAAATCCAGTAAAATTATGTATATTTAACATAATTAAAGATAAAATATTTTTAAAAAATTAAAATTAAATAAAACGTTTTGATTGTTATGTAAGAAAGTAAAAAAGTTTCTGTGAAAATACTATTGATAATCCAATGTTTAGAAAATAACATGTCTTCCTCACTATTTAAAGATTCCTTGTCCTAATTAATATTTAATCTCTTTTTCATCATCTTAGTTTATAAATTAATTCATGTTATTGAATTTATAAAAAAGCTGTAATTCACACATACCCAACACACGCAAGATTTCATTTTTATTGTTAGGCTTAACATGCAAAAAATGAAAATATGGTTTTTATTAACTTTGTTTATAATATTTTTATCTTTTACTATCAAATACAATTTACATTGTAAAAAGGTTGGTAACTATGCTCCATAATCATTGTTAGTTTCTTTATGAATAAATACAAAAATATTATATTTAAAATTTGTGGGATGTAAAAGTAACAATATTTTGTATGCCATTAGATAATCAAGAGTAAATAAAACCGAACTTTTGAAAATTTTTAACTAATTTTTCAAAAAATAATTTGATTATTGAACAATTCTATAATTACTTATTTTGCAAATACGTACATGAAATTTCATCAGAAAGAAACAATCCTATTTAAGTTATTATCTTTTAGGCATGTAATTTAAATTCATAGAGATTTTTGCCGAAATATAATCCTTTTCAAAAGTATTTACTTATGAGTGTGTCTTGAGTTAACATAACAAAATTTCTCTTATGCTAATATTTGAAAAATATTCTCCCTTGGAATTCATATTTATTCTTGAAATTACATTAATCCTTCTTAAGACAGTGTAGATATATATAACGATTTACTTCATTTCTAAAGAAAAACAGGATAAACAGGATTTTATTTATTTGCTTGATAAATAATATTTCCAAGAAAATTCCTTAATTCTCAAAAAGTTCTTCAGATTTTTTGAAATTCAATTTATAAAATAAATTATTCTATAACGTGGAAGAAGAGCATCATGTTTTTCTTCTTTTCTGTAATAAATGTTTTAAGATTATTCCGTTTTGAAAATCTCATCGAATTTTGCAATCTTCTATGTATTTTAATTTATAGAACTTATTATTTAAATATTTACTTATTTTCATACACACAAATAGACACACACATATACATAGATACTCATATAAAAAATATATTTCGGAAAGATTTGTATATGATTTCAAAAGAAAATGATACAAGAATTAAATATTAAATATATTTCAAAGTAGTATTTTCAAATAATTTAATATTTTTATAGTATTGATCATTAATATAACACACATTTATCTATTAATAAAATTATTGAAAATTGATATTTTAATGAAATCTCCTAATTGAACTAAAACATATTATACTGAGTTCATATGCATCATTCATCAATTAAAAAATGCATTATATTGAAATCAATTTATATGCATTAATCATTAACTAAAACATATAAGCAAGTTGCATGGCAAAAATAAATAAATAAATAAAAAACAAATCGCGTTAATATTATTATGTCGCTATCATGAAAGAGAATTGTAAAAATAAACAAGATTCTGACACTTACAATTATCACTTTTAGCACAAATTGTTAGAAGAACTTATAAAATACATAATAATTATTTCCAAATCCCAAATATTCTCCTTCTGAGAGTTAGAATTTTTAAATACTCTATAAGTTTCTATCATTTATTTCACTTGAAATCAAACAGAATAATGTAAACGAAAAAAATGGTAAACTTAATTTATCATTTTTACTACATTGCAGTAGAATTATAGGATTCATTGGCTATTATCATTCAAGTATTGCAGAGAAGCTTAAAAGAAAACTACATTTCCTGAAAACTTGCTTGCCAATTTAAAAAATATTTCCAAATTATAAAAATATACTAATATTGATGAAAATAAATGTTATTGAAAATATATATATATATATATATATATATATATATATATATATATATATATATATATATATATATATATGTAGATAGATACACACTCACGAGGGTTACTCTGAAATTTTTGAGATACGCCTAAGCGAGAATTTACAAAATAAAAATAAACGTTTAATTTTAAAATACAAAGTATTTTAACACTGAAGACGATTTTTTACTGATTTACATCAATTTGTTTAGCGTAGAATGAATTTTAAACAAAAGAGAAAATGATGTTGAAGCGAGAACATTTTCGCGCTATAATTTTCTACGATTTTAAAGCAGGATTAAATCAAGAATGCATTCAACGGTTGCAATTAGCATTTAGTGATGAATCTTCAGCTCGTGCTACTGTATTCACATGGTTTAGAGAATTTAGAAGAGGTAGCAATTTTCTTCGGGATGAAGAACACACAGGAAGAACACCGTCGGCATTAAGACCGGATAATTTGTCTGCCATACGAAAAATCTTAATGGATGATCTTTACCTATCAAATGATACAGAACGAACTTAACATTGGATCCGCATCCATACACTAAATCATTCATGAAGAACTAAATATGCAAAAAGTAGATAGCCGTTGGGTTTCCAATAATCTTACTGAGCACCAAAAAGAAGAGCGTGTCAGAATCAGTAAAGAAACTCTTTAATTGCTAAATGATGGTGGCCACCGCATCATTTCTAAAATTGTAACAGGTGATACACTGTTTTTTGACGTTCCAACTCGTCAAGAAAGAAAAATATGGGTCTTTGAAGATAATCCCACGCCGATAATGGTGAAAAAACAACGCGCACTGAAAAAAGTTATGCACGCCGTTTTCTTCAGAAGTATGGGATTGGTCAAAGCCATCAAGTTCGAAGGACAGAAGACAGTAACAGCAAACTGGTATACCACTAAATGACTTCCAGAAATTCTACAAGAACTGAATATTAGGGGACCAATGCTCCAAAATGACAATGCATGTTCACATACAGCCGGATTAACAGTGGAGTTTCCTAAACAAAAACAAATTAAAGTGATTGAACATCCCCCGCGTTCATCTGATATAGCTATGTGCGACTTTTGTTTATTCTTTAATCTAAAAGAGATCTTACGTGGACGTCGTTTTCCTTCAGAAGAAGAGATTGATGTGGCTATTAATGCGTTTTTTCATCTATTCAAAGAAATGAATGGCTTGAGACATTTAATCTATGGAAAATTCGTCTATGATAGTGCATTGATGCTGGAGGAGACTACTTTGAACACACCTAAAATTTTGTAAGTACAGCTTTAATAACCTAGTTGTATTTCAAAAATTTCAGAGTGACCCTCGTATAAACAAAGAGCAGCAAGATAATTTAATTTCGAATTGCAATAACACAGAAAGTAGAATTGATATGGAATGTGACTTGGTCTCGTTTCAAAGAGGAGATCATAAAGTGGTGTAATATTATGGTTTAGTCACCCTCATTCGTTGGAGTGGACACCGTGCATTTGTGGTTGAGGCCTATTTTTTCGGGTGCCTCATTTCAATGAGAAACCATTTGGAGTGACCAGCACTTTTTCCCGATTTAATCCTATTTATGGGAGTATTTGAAGTCACATATCTTTAATGACCACCTGTAAACTTTGGAAAATCTGAAAAAAAATACTGAAAAAGAAATGGCGAACATACCTGCCAATGCACTGGAGAGAGTGATGAGAACAGAAGAATTCGATTCACTCAGTGTATCGCAAAAGGCGAGCGTTACATGCCCACTATGATATTTAAAACTATGCAAACCAAAACTTTAAATATGTAACTTTTTTTATCCAAAATAGTTAAAAATACATCATTAACACTTTTTTGTATCCATGAAATACGAAGTAACGAAATAAAGAAATTATGTAATTATTATAATATAAATACGAATTATAATAATTATATAAGGAAATTATATAATTATTATAATTCGTATTTAATTTAATATTAAATTATGATGTGTTGCACACAACACATCATAAATTGTTTCATT
This sequence comes from Latrodectus elegans, assembly GCA_030067965.1. Classification (NCBI taxonomy): domain Eukaryota; kingdom Metazoa; phylum Arthropoda; class Arachnida; order Araneae; family Theridiidae; genus Latrodectus; species Latrodectus elegans. Next base: position 107,663,240 of record CM057820.1, read on the forward strand.
TTTATTCTTTCTGTAAAATAATAAAATGTAAACACCTTCTTAAATCTGACTTAAAATTCTTTCTAGTTATGAAATCAAACGAGAAAATATAATTAATACTATGAAAATTGTAGCGAAATATTTATCAAGCAATTTTCACGTATGGAATGCTGAAATAATAATAAAAATAATAATGATAGTAAAAATCCCTCAAAGAATATGGAAGATTTTATTCCAATAAATGTTCAAACCCAGTTCATTAAATCTGCAAGAATAATATTACAAATATTTCTATTCTTACTTATTTATTAGCTATCACATCATATCTATATCATAGTATTTTTATATTAAACTCTTTTTTAACTTATATTCTTGTATGAAATTACCATTTTAAAAAATTCTAAAATACTTGATATAATTCGAAATAAAGTAGCAAAAAATATTTGCCTAATATATCCTTTCATACTTCAAGCGATCAACCGTAAATTCAATTCATTTTTATCAAATTTTTATCTCATGCATTTATTAAATGTAAAGAGTTTACTCGAAATTTAATAATACTTTTTGGTACTATTCAATATGAAAACTAATAAGATATATGATAAATAATAAGTATCCTTTTTCACAGGCAATATCCTTTCAGTGCTTTAAATTGAATTTTTATAAAATACCCCAAAATATTTAAAATGTTATTTTTTTATCAATGCAGTCTCGATTATTATAATGAAATTTTCTTAAAAGCTAAAAAATTTCATTTGAAATCATGTTTATTTTAAATTTTCAACAATTCATTACTAAGGACTTCTTTGAATTCAATATTTTATTTCCTCGACCGTCTTATTACTTCATTTTACAGATATTTTAAGAATGTTTTTTATTTAAAAGACACAAAAAAGTTTACTAAATATTTCTTGAGGATTATTTAGAGTTTTTATGAAGATTATACCCAAGGTAGTTATCATGCCTAAAATAAATACTAAGTGCTTAAGACATGGTATACAAACTTAAATTCACACACACTTATAAAATAATGTTGACATTTAGTATAAATACACTTTAAATATTTAAATTTCTTTTTGAGAGTCTGAAAAAACATAGTTAAGTTCGTTTTTAAATTTATAGTCATTTTTTTGTGTTAAAATGGTCCTACCAAAGTAGTTTTCAGATCACTATAAAAATCGTGTCAAAGTTGAAAGTTAGAGTAATACTTTGAAACTTTCTTTTCAATATGAATATGATTTTTGTTAAACTAATCCATTTTTCAACAACTCATTTTTTAGGGTATGTTTTTTACTTTTCTTGTTGTTATTGTTCTCATATGCCAGCCTAGGCTGGCAAACTGGAGTGCGCTGCTCCACTTTTCCAACTGAATCGTATTTGGTGTGGAATGGTTTTGAACCGTAATTGGTTGGCCTTATGGCATGTGTGTGTACTGAACCGTATTCAGTAGAAACACATGCCATAGGGACCCGTTTATAGGGTAGGCAACCATTAACACCTCATTCACACACTAGAAAATGACAAAGACAAGATAGTGAGAGATAATGTACATCCATGCCTGAACCGGGATTCGAACCCAGGACTTCCCTATCCGTAGTCAGGCACGTTGACCACTAGACTAGTTGGCCGGCTCTTATTTTTCTTAATATAATTAAAGTATGGAAATGACATTTTCAAATAGCAGTTTAAAAAAGTATATCAGAGTATTATGAAAAAATCAAAGAGAGATTTTCATTTGTAATGCATTTTAAGTTATATTCTGTGAAAAAATAATCTCAAATAATTAATAGTTCACAGAATAATTTTTAAAGTAAAACTAGCATTAGTTTTTTTATCACACACACCAGTGTTAACGCAAAATAGTTATTTAATATTTGCGGTTTTCTAATGCCAATTTAGTATATGTTCTCGCCAAATGAACTTAAAGAAGTAGTTAGATTTTTAATGGTTGTGCACCAAACTGATTGCCCATGAAATTCTAGAAATGTAATTGTTGACAAAATAACAAATAAGCCAATAAATGATGCATTTTTAATAACACAATTACTTTGAATTAATATTACTGTAACATCCGATAAAATCTTAGAAAAGTAAATACTAAAATATTTTAATTGTAATAATATATCATAAATAATTGAGTAAAATGAATGTCATTCCTTAAATTTATGAAATATTACTGAAATTATAAAATATTATATATTGTATAATGTTGTGGAATATATGATTTAAGATTTTTTATCATATTTCTCTAAATTGTGTCTTACATATTTTTGCAATTTAATTGATCTTTGTGTAAAAACCAAGAGTAATTTTATATTGATTGTTAAATAAAGCAAACATTTTTATCATTATCTATTCATATAAATAATTTGTAAGACTTTTTTAAAATGTTTCATTTTTAATCTGATTTACAATTCTAAAAGTTTCTAAAGTAGACCAGATAAAATTAGATAAGAGAATATAAGATTCAATATAGTACATTTATATAATAACAAAATCATGACCAATAGAAGAATAATTTTCGTTTTGTTCATTATTTTTCTCGCGATGCTAAAATCTTATTCTCTTAATGCAATGTGTTCATAAGTGACATGATTAGGGTATTTAAATAAGTAAGTAATGTAAAAGCTGTATTAATAATTAAAATAGTTAAAAATCACCGAAACTTTTGACTATCCAAAAATTGAGTGATGGGTTTGTTGAAGTTAGTCCACAAAGTGATGATAAACGTGATTAAATCATTATTATCTCATTAGAAAAATTTGTAAACATAATAGGAAACAAGAATAATTTGAGGAATTATAAAATTATTCATGTCTTACAAATTTCACAATTTGCTTTAAGAATTTAAGCATATCTGTTTGTTGAAATATATTTTACTTCTATTTCTATTATGTTTATTTTATTTACTAATTTTTCCTCAGCACTTCATTATATTCCTAAATTTTAACATTTATGAAAATTTTCCGATTCTATAGTAAAACCAATTATTTAAAAGGAGACGTAAATAAACGGCAAATGTGCTGTATAATCCATGATTCCATATTCTGATTGTTTTGGCGATGAAGAAATGTTGCCAAGATGACGTATCATGACGTGTGCGAAGACGTAAATACTAGAGTTACCAAAATAGAATTTTATGTATAATTCTTATAGGTTTCCTTATGTTTGCTAGATACATAAGAAAATCCACCAAAAAATTGCCAATCTCTGTATTTAGCATCCTGGATTATACCAACCTTTGTCAAATAAGCTTCATTAAACAGACGAAATTTTCATTTTCCTTGAAATTATTCATTTAACATTAGATAAAACATGGTTCCATTTGTTTTTAAGGAACTAAGATATGAATTTACCAGAATCTTCTTGCCTGGGCATATTGTACTTACAGGTAACGAAAATGCCAATGATCTTGCTAAAAGAGGTGTTGGATTGTTATTTGTAGTACTTTAATCATCTTGCGGTATTTCAAAGTTTCCATTTAGTATGTTCAAGGCACTTCTCTTTCGTGAAAATTATTTTCCCTTTGGAGCAACTTATAGAGTCAAAGACGAAAATTATTACGTCTTGCTGGTGCAATGCAAGTGTAATGCTGAATTTCAATTTTAATCGTTTTATCAGATGAGCATCATTTGATTACCTCACAAACCACTGATGTTAAAATTTTAATGCCAGGTTTTGTCACATCATGAATATCAAACAAAATCTGTTCTACAGGAGCCTTGAAGAGAAAGAAGAGACGCCCATTCACATTTTGTATGGAAGACTGACCACCATTAGGGTGAGTACATTTGACACAGAATAACTAGTTTCAGTTCCACTCAGGAATACTCAGTTCTTTTTCCCGGTTGACTTTTAGATAACCTTTTGACTTGGGATAGCACTATAGGACAAAGTGATTGTTTAAATTAAAATATTAACAATGCTAAATAACTTGCATATAAACTTTAAGTTATTTTTAAAAAGATCAAGTGATATTTTTATTGTACGCTAAACACTAAACTTTAAATCTTGCAATGCTATTGTAATTTCTCACTAATAACAATAAGAACAAAATAAGCAGTTGAAATATGTTTCAAGTTTCACCTGATAAAGTGGAAAAAGAGAGGTTTAATGTATATATAGTTTCGGCAAATGCAATTTTTTAGAAAAACTAAGAAATATTTCTGCTCTAAAAATATAATCAATTATTATACATATAATCAATTATTATACATAACAATACTGAGACAAATTATTATCTTATTTGCCATACTGTCGGACATTTTGATATTAGAGCATTTCAGTATTATTATATACAAATATGAAAATATTAAAATATTTTAATATTCTTATAAATGCATAAATTTAGATATGTCTATAGATTTGAGAGTTTTCAGAAAATAATTTGTATCCGTCTATTCTAATTTAAACAATCTTCGCACAAATCAGAATTTGAATAATCATAACTGTCAAAGCATTTTGTTTTATTCAATATAATTGATTACATATTAAAGTTCTTACACAGTTTTTAATATTTAATTCACATTATAAAATTTTATTTTGAAATTAAAATTTCTCCGTAGAAATCGGTAGTTGTGCCAAATAAGAAAATTAATATTTTAAGACCAACCTGTTAGCATTATTTACCAAAAATTGATCAATTTAATTAATTTTGAAATTTTCAAGTTATTTCTAACTTAAATGTTTTATTGTATTAAAATAAATGTATGATAAATCATGGATTGTAGTAACAGATCATTAATTTAAAAAAGCATTATTAACACTTTATAATTTTTCAAATATTTAACTTGAAAATTCAAAAATATATATATTTTTAATCATGCATTTAAAACTTATAACTGATTAAAATTTATAACTGTTTTATATTTAGGCGGAAAGAAAAATCAAAATCTCTGGATTATTATTTATATTAAATAAAATTTTTTGAATGCAAAATAATCAAGAATGCTTTGTATCTTTGATAAGAGATTTTGTCAAAAAATACTTTAATATTTTTCTAAATATTCTTTTCTTTTTAATCATAAAAAAAATACTTTATTATTAAAAAACTATTCTTCTTTGTTTTTACTTAGCAACAGAAAAATATTCTTAACAAATAAAGACTAAAGATATCGAAACTGGCATGTGTTTATTTTTTATGGTATGCAATAAGAGTGTTTGTTTATTATGGAAATTTTAATAGAGAAGAGAAAATATATATATAAATATATGAGGAAGTAAAAACACATAATTTAATTTAAATGTATATGAATGACGTGTGAATATATCTAATCTAAAAATGAAAAACTTTCGAAAATTAAATATAATCACTGGCATTTCATTGAATCTCCCTAGATATTTCGAAAAACTAATAACATCTCCCGATTTTATGTCTTTCAGAAAATTAGCTGCTGAAAATGCTTAACTTTTTCATGGAAACTTTAAATCAATTTCCATGACTTGTAAAACACCTGATATTTAAGTATTTAAAAGTCGTTTGTGTGTGTATGGAAATGCGATGAATATAAAAACACGTATGAGTTTTTATATTCATCGCATTTCCACACCCACACACAAACGACTTTTAAATACTTAAATATTAGGTATTTTACCAGTCATGGAAACTGATTCAAAGTTGAACCCTAAAATGGTCAAGCTATTTCCAATTGCAATTCCCATGTTGATTCATATATGTAAGTTAAGCGTATATATTTAAGAGTTTTGAATTTTATTAATAAAAACATTTAGATAAATAAGCTAAAAGTTTGGATTGCCTCTAATTATTTTTTCAACTGAAAAGATTAATTAAAAATAAGATTTGTTCTTCATAGTGGAAATATTTTGGCAGATCTTTGATTTTTAAGTTAGTGATTGTTAAAAATATTTCAAAATACTTTGGTAGCTTATAATAACATTAATAATAAATTAAATGTGTATAACTAACAGCAAAATCTTAAACACTTCAAGCGCAGATTATTAGTTAGGAATGTTTTCAGTATTTAAATTGATTCCTGAATTATTGATATAAGTAAAATAATATTTTACACAAGTGAAATTATTCTTATAAAACTATATATTACATATATATATATAATAAATCCGTGCTAAATAATAAGCTCGGATTTCTTTCATATAAAGTATAAGAAAAATGATTAATAAACTGAATGACTTTTTTTTCAAAAAAAAATATATATATATATATACTAATGCGTATATCACTTATCAAAAGGCTAAGACGAAAATGTTTGGAAATAGCAAACTGAAAACTTGCTTCTTCGAAAGAAACAAAATTAGATTACTACCACTTAATTTAATTGTGGGACATGTTATTAACTTGACATAAGATACTAATAGTAATTCTACTTTTTTGCTAAAATACAAATTCCCATACGCCTCTTTATTGTTACTACTTCTTTTGAGGAAAAGTAAGAAAGTAACAAATTCTCTGTAAATGTGAGGGAAGAAAATTGTGCATTCTCTAGACAAAAAATAAAATAAATTATGTTATATAGACAAAAAAAAAAAAAAAACTTAGCGATGAATATTCTCTTTTATTTTTAAATAAAATTTTGATGTCTTTCAGACCACCTAAATGTAGAACTATAACGGTATTCATTTATAAAAGATATTAACTATGGAAAGAAAATTTATATTCTGTTTTTCAATTTTGTTAAATGATAGATATTATTATTCTTGAATAAAAACATTTCAGATATAATACATCTCTTAAATACCTCTTCTAACACGTAGTGTAATTTCGCTTACATGGTACATTTTGACAAATTTCAACTCTTATGTTAAGTAAATGAACTGAATTTAGTTGAAAAGTAGCGTATGCTTTAACTGCTGCTGAACTTATTTTATAACTCCAATTACATTACTTTGAAGTAAAATATTTAGTAGGAAGCGAATATAATTTTGTTTTTAATAATTATGTACTCTTATGTATTTTAAAATAAATAAAAATGAGATGACTTAATACACTTCTCTAAATATTGTGATATAATTATGGTGGATGTAAATCCATACACACATTACTTATTTTAACTGTTAAAATTACATTATTTTAGAGTAAAATGCATTGTTAATAATTATATATATATATATATATATATATATATATATATATATATATATATATATATATATATATATATATATATATATATATATATATATATACAGGATTTTTTCAAATTAAGAAGGGTGACAGTACCAATCCAGACAAGCAATAATTACAACATAGAGTCTCATTCCATTCTGAGAGGCAGAAAAGAAGAGTTCCGAAATGAACTTACAACAGTGTTGTGGTATAATTCAATGAATAATACTAAAAGCTTCAGAATCACATTTATCGTTTAGTGAAAACCTCACAGCAAATGCTTAAAATGGTGAACACGTGTGTCGTTGCACAGTTGACTTCAGCGAAAGAATGACTGGCACACCTTTTCTAAGATTCCTGCTGTCGTAGTAATTTTGTTCACCACATCAACGATTCTAGCCTCAAGATCTTCAGCTGAGCCCACAGGCGTATCATACACTACAGATTTCAAATGTCCTTAAGAAAAACATTCTATTGGGATGAGGTCCGGTGAGAAATGATGCCAAGTTACAGGTCTGATATGTCAAATCCCTCGTGTTGGATATATGGCATTCAAAAAGCTACTGACCGTGATGGTAAAATGTGCTAGATCGCCATCATGCATAAATTACATGTCTCCCTAGATGGGAAGTGGAACAACCTGCACTAAACATTGAAGCACTTGTTCCGTTATGCTGCGCCAGTCAAATGGTCTGATATGATTTAAGACCCTACCTGATATTCAGCACGGGTATGTGCCCAGATTTCACGGAAAACTTCTGCTGGTATCTGTGAGGGGTGTACAGTTGGAATTGTTGTGAAACCAAACGTGTTGATTGTGCTAGTCAAAAATTATTTTTCTGATGAATAATGCCTTATCACTAAATAATACACATCACTAAATATAATTACTAAATAATTTAACACATATTAATGACTTTTTTAGCATTTATACAATACTTAATATGGTAATTCATATGAAGACATTTTTTTATATATAAATTCTCTTAAATTTTTCTTCTAATAGCAAAGAATATTTTCGACGTATTGTATGTGAATCTGAATCGAAAAGAGTAAACTTATGTTTTTTTTTTAAATTTATTTAGGGATTTAATATAATATAATATAATATATATATATATATATATATATATATATATATATATATATACACATTATATATAAACATATATATGTGAAATACCTCAAGAAAACATCTAGATATAAAGTTAATTCTGTTATAATTTTTTTAATGTGTTGGTATGAAATAATGCTTATTTTTGTTAACATATCAGTAATACTATACTTGCTTCCTACACACGAAATGATAGGGTAACTGATAAGTTTTAAAGCTTTTTTTTCTAACTTTTTAGCTGACTCTGCTATAATTTATATTTTAAATCATTTGAAAATATCAGTACATACTCTATTTGTAGAATAAAGAATATTCTTATACGCATGTAATGAATTGTGAATACTCTGCTGGCCACCGTAAAAGAAGCACTTTGAAGGAAGCATGCAAATAACATTAAATTTACAACATGCATTAGAGGAGATGAAATGTGCAAATGTTTAGAAGTTAAGTGCAGTACACATCAAGCGCGCTTGTAGTGCCACTTCAAAACGCTGTTCAAGACTAGGAGATTTCGACAATTTTAAGTTCGGCAATTGTAGTTTTCTTGTGTTTTATTTTATTTTAAAAAAGAGATTAATTATGCTTTGTAGAAAACAGCAATCATTTTTTTGCTCAAGTATTCGTATTTGACATTTGAAGGAGAGTGGCCTACCAAGATTGTGGATTATCTTTCAGGGAAATCAGTATTTCTGTTTGATGAAACCAAAAAACTGCAATGCGGATATGTGATCGTTGGATGCAGGAGAGAACGACGGATTGACATGTTCGTTTACATCCACCTCAGTGCACCACATCAAGAGATAACAGGAAATTTGCACGCATGGTAAAGACGGATCTCTCAGCCACACCTCGAACCATAGCACATTGCATTCAGTTTGTAACGCATCATCCAGGGTCTGCGAGTACGATTCAACGCCGTTTACAGCAGAGTGGTCTGTCAGTAAGAAGTCCATTGCTTCGTCTACTCTTGACGCAGACTACTCAACCAACAATAGTTTGATGAAAGAAGGATGCGAATGGCAGAATGGAAGGAAATTGTCTTTACGCACGAGTTACGCTTCTATCTGCAACACTACGATGGTCTAATTCTAGTCTAAAGACACCGTAAAGAGAGGATGCTGAACAGCTGAGTTATACACCGCCACACTGGTCCTGCACCGGGTATAATGGTATTCGGCCCTATTGGATATCACTATCGCACTCCTCTAGTACACATTCCCGGTACTTTAAACAGTCAGCGCAACATCTCCTAGGTGTTGGAACCAGTTGTCCTTCTTTAACTTCTGTGCTTGCCCTCAGTCATATTTCAACAGAATAATACTCAAATACACGTAGTATGCATTGTCCAAGGGTTCTTCGTCAATCTCCAAATTGAATTACTTCCCTGTCCCGCTCGCTTTTCGGATCTTCTGCCGATAGAAAACATGTGATTCATGGTTGCTCAGCAATTGACCAAGATTACTTCCCCGGCTGCTACACCAGATCAATATTGACAACGTATGGAAGCTATTTGGTCTGTTGTACCTGAAGAACACATCGAATGTCTCTTTGAATCTTTGCAGAGGTGTGTGGCAGAGACAATTTCCAACAATGACGGCTTCTCTGATTGCTGATTTTTTCATTTTTATTTTTGGCAATAACTTTTCAATTGTTTATTTCTTAAAATAAATACTTAGATTACTTCGTATGTTCCCTATTCAACATTATCTATTTTAGTTTGAAATTACAAACGGGTAAAAATAAAAAAGCTACTCAATGATTACTTGTAGGTATGAAACATAATTAAGAAAATATTCATAAAAATCCACAAGAAGTTGCTTTGCTCTAGTTACTGTTTATTTCTCATTGACACTCTTTCAGAAAAGGTAATCTCCGAAATTCATATTAAAACATATTTGGTAATAAGTAATAAGGACATATTGCTAGATCATGAAGAGAGGAAAACTCATATTAATTTTACATCTTTAAATTTTATGAAAACGTTTCTCTGAATATATTGTATGGTGTATAATAATTACTTAATTGTTAATGAATGTGATATTGGTGATTGTATGATTTCTATACTTTTTCTCAATATACAATTTAAGTTATTAAACTTAATTATTACTTTACTCATAGTCGAGACACAGGTTTTATTTATAGATAATTTTCATTTTTTATACTCATCAGTAAAATACTTGAAATAAAAATGAGGTTATTTTTTATATTAAATCTTCATCGAGAAAAAAAAATTCAATTGTAGTAAACAACTAATTAACAACTATTTTTTATATTAAGAAAATTATATCAATCATTTTAATATAATGAATACAAAAACTTTAAACAGAATGTCAATCATTGTATTCCCCTCAATTATTGCATTTATTTATTAACCCTCATAAAAATGTTCGATCGAGAATATAAATTTCAAATTCTCATTATCAAACATTATTTGGCAAAAAAGAATCTTTTTCTCTCTAAATATACCCTAAAAATTAATGTAAAGCAGAATATAAGTAGAAAAGTTCCTGCTTACACAACTTTAAGTAAAGTCATAATATTTTACTATGTTTATAAATTTCAGTAGATGATTTGAAATACATAAATATCATCTAAAGAAGAAGACATTTTTCTAAAATACATGAATAAATTGAATCTAGACCGTAGAACGAAGATCATTTTTCAAAATATGATGCATATTCCGCCAGGACTTAAGCTATGAATTGAATTATTTTATTCCTTGTATAATATACCTAAGCTTCCTATGTTTATAAAAGTTGTGTCTATACTCTCATGAAATGTTCTGAGATTTTAACTGATTTTATTACTTTACTTACATTTTATGACAGATTCGTGTAATTTTCTGAGTGATCTGATTTTTTTACTAATAATAGTTATTTACGATGCAGTGTGATCTTGAAGCGATAGGCGTATTGCATATGAGAAAAATCATTCTGAAAAGCTATAATTTTTTTAAATTAGCTTAATATGATGATATCTAGCTTATAGCTTAAAGTAATTATGATCATGTTTCTACATGTTTGTGAAGAAACATGATCATCATCGTATTGTAAATACTTTATGAACACAATACATATTTAAGATAAAGAAAATTACCTAATTTTTTTCAATTCAGAAAAAATATGATATTTTTAATAAATTAAAAGGATAATTTTTATTGCATAATAAGTAACAAAACTTTTTTTTATTTTAAGCTGATTTTTGTAAAATGTTTTAACTTTTTAATTTTATCTTTAAATTAGAATTTCTATAGAGAAAATAAAATCTCTTAGTAAGGTATTATTCCTTAAAGATTTCAATAATTAATTAATTTGTAATTTAAATTTTAATATTTAATCCTTAATTATCATTATGAATTTAATTTATTAACACTGATAGATTAATTCTTTGCTTCAGAGATTGTTTCTTTAATTGAATGTGTATTCGTTTAGTCAAAGTTTTAATATTGCTCATTATTAGGCAAACGAATTTTTAATAATAAAAATTTATTTATCTATATTCTATTATAAAGGTTTATTTTAAATATGAGTTACATGATGGAAAAACTGGAGATAATGGAATAAAGCTTTTTCTATCTTTAAGTTTCACATATTAAAAGGTACGTAAAATTCAATATTATGATTTTATTTACACTTTTTTTCATTTATTTCAATTTGTAAACAGAAAAGATGTTATAACTTTGAGTGTCTGTAATAAACATTTATTATTTCAAAAGCAACTGCACTGTGAATTTTAACACATTGTTTAATTAAAATGAAAAAAAATATTTTCGAAATAAATTATTCAGTGAGAATATGAAACATTAATTTAAAAATTTTACATGAAATTATATGTTAGAGAGAGAGAGAGTTTAAGTTTATGTTTCAATGAGAAAAGTAATATACTCTTGAAACATTATTCATTACTTTTCTAAAAAGGAGATTTTATTTTATTAATCCAACGTCGGTGTAAACTATAAAGGCACAAGGAGATTTATAAAAGCAATACTTGTTTTCAAAAATTGAAAGTATGAGGATAAGAAGATTGAAAAACGAAAGTAAGAAATGAAAGAAGCTCTAAATCCGTTATAAATATATTTTGGGATAAAAATATGAGCAAATGCAGAAAATTATGCCATTTGTAATGTTAAATGAAATATATTTTTTGTTTCAATAATGTATGCGTATATCAAATTATACATACCTACACACACACACACACACACACACACACACACACACACACACACACACACACACACACACACACACACACACACACACACACACATATATATATGATTTGATATACGCATACATTATTGAAACAAAAATATAATTCATTATATATATATATATATATATATATAGGTTTTACTATCGTGTTTTAATTATTGCTTCAATTTCAATTTATATGTAAGAAATAAGCATGAAATTGATATAGTTGAAGTTTTGTGAAATTTCCTGAGGAAAAGTGTTACAAATTACCATTTTGAATGATACATATTACAATTTTTAAAATTTATGGTTACAGTTATTGGCTCCAAATATAAATAAATCCTTTAATAATAAAATAAATGAGGTCGAAAGTATTATTTTTAAAGTTAGAATACATGTTTTTGGCAAAAATTTAATTTTTTTTAAATGACTATGCTTTTATTTTCAGCAAGTCCTTGCTATTATAATAAGCTCATACTTCTATGAAGTATCACTGGCTGTAATTATATATGACTTACATATTTCATTACATTATTATTATTTCTGATTATGTTAACTAAAAAGGCTTAAGAAAATTTAATTAAAATTTAAATATCTTTTAAATAATCAAAAATGTATTAAATGAATCATATAATATTACTTTATAATTTTGATTATAAACTCAAACCGGTGAATGCTTTAATATCTAATGATTTAGCAATATTCAAAGAATAACTTCTAAGTAGTACTTACACAATGAATATATATTTTGATAAATTAGGCTATTCAGAAACCATGTATTATAATAAATCAAGGAAGAGAAAAATAATAATTATTAATTTTTCCTCAGTCCTTTTTAATTTTTAGAACTTTTTTAATTAATTCAAATTCAATCAAAGGTCAAGTAAATGATATATAAATTGCTTAGTTATAAAAACTTTGTTAACTGTGTAAAAATAAATATCAATACTGAATATATAATATTAAAAATCTTTGATGTTTCAAAGGTTTAGAAGTGTCAGATGAATAGCAGATTAACTATAGGAAGCAAGTAAATATGATAATAAAATAACAAGTAATTAAAAATAAAACAAAAAAATCTAACTGATGAATGAAAATTGAAAAGAAATGTAAATTATGATTTCTCAATATATATATCAGATAATATTTAAAGATGATACTGTATGTATAGATCAAATTCATGTTAGAAAGATAAAATATTACTTCTGCAATGTTAGTGATCCATCTATTACTTCATCTAACCCTCTTCTTGATTCGAGAGTAAGCAGAACAGATAGTGTGAACAAAAATAAATAAATGAATTATTTAAGTGATTGTTGTCTATATGCATACCTGACATTTTTCTATAAATATAGTATCCTCTTCAGGTTTCTTAAGCAATATTTTAAATAATTATATTATTTTGTTGGAGATGTCGGTTGCCTCATGAATAGTTATTGTTTATTTAGATTCTTAAGAGACCTTTTAAATAAGTATTATGATATTGAAGACATTAGTCTTGAAATTATAGATTTTTAATTTCTTCGGCTTCCGAATGCACCGTTGAATGTAAATAGTAAATGTTAGAGGCGCCATCTCATGAAAATAATTGTAAGTATTTTAAACTACATTGTTTACCATTATTCCACCAAAAACCAATAATTTTGGTTCAAAGGAAAAGCGGAAATTTACTGTTCTAATCATTTTAAACTATTAATTGAACTGCGAGTATATATCTTTTATAACCGTGTCTTTAAAGGGCCAACTTTTAGTAAAATTATTTTGCGAAGGAGGATATTCACGAGAAAAATGGCATTTAAGAAAGACATAAAACAGAATCTGCCAATTCAAGCAGTTTCTAACCAAGGACCCACTAGAAAGGCAATGTTATTAGCTGCAAGAAACAAGGCTTTCTTAGAATTTTGTATGATTTATTTGAAATTTAGGCAAAAAATTGTAAGGGTTTCTTTTATGCCTACGCCATTCTCTCTATCCATTTTAAATTGAGAGATTTTGACTTAGGTTACTGCAAGTAACATCTTTTTGTGATTTTAATTTCATCAAGTTTACTTTTTTTCTTTGAAAATAATATTATTATGATTTTTTTGTCAAATTTTAGCAAAATAAGAATATTAAGCAAATTTTGGTACTAAATTCTCAGACCAATATTTTTCTATGAAATATATATATATATATATATATATATATATATATATATATATATATATATATATATATATATATATATATATATATATATATATATATATATATATATATATATATATATATATATATATATGTATATATATATATATATATATATATATATATATATATATATATATATAAAATTTCTTATTCCTTGTAACTATATTTATTTCACAGAATTTTAAGTTTATTTTTTATATTTTCCATTTGTATGTCGAATGATTGCTTACGGTACGAATGATTATTATTGCTTTGTTTTAAATAGGAAAATTTTAAAGTAATTAAGTATTTAATTAAATGTGCATATATATATATTATTAATTTTATCTTATTTAATATTCAGAAGTTTTACATTTAGAAAGTAATAATTTGTTGAACTCCAAATCAATATTATGAATATTTTCAGTAAATTTAATGTAATTTTATTATTAATTACATTATAGAGAAATAATTAAATTAATAATTTTGTAAAAATAAAATATCATTGCATGAAGATGCATTTATTATTGTTTTTACTAAGTAATTTCTAATTTTATATTTGTAAAACGTACAGTTAAATAATTTGCTATTTTTCTCTAAGTATATTTCCTTCCTTACATTAATGAATACTGTTCATCATTTAAATAACTCATAACAATTTCATAATGTAAATGAAATTTTAATAGTGTATTTTATTTTAAGTTTGAGTATCAAAGTAGACAAAAAGTGCATAAGTAAGGATATAAAAATGTATTGATACATAAGGAATTCATTAAGAGTCAAACATGAAAAGAGATATTTGGGCAAAATGTATTTAATATTTAAAAGTAAAAAGAGTAACATCATAATCCCCCTGAAATTTTTTAACGAAATATGCACTCATAAAATTGCTTTATTTCAGGTGTTTATGTAAATTTTTCTTGTAAAAAAAACTAAGAAAAACACCAGAATACCTTTCTTTTATTTATTAATAAATAATAAACCTTTGCGTTGCATGAAAATCGTAGAAGGATAAAAAAAAGACTCTGATATCAGATTAGGAAGTCACTATCATTATAGAAATATTTCATTTTTTAACATCTTCTAAAGCAATTTCAGTATTACTATTAAAAAGTTTGATTTCATATTACTGAAAATATATATCCATAGAAATTTTCCTTCCAAATATATATAAGATATAAAAATTAAATTTGTTCAATACAATAAAATTTTATATATTAAAATGCGTTTTGTAAGCATAATTGTAATATTACTTGTTAATAGTTTCGTAACTACAACATAAAAATTAAGATAACAAAATAGAGAAATATTATACCAATAAACTCACTTGATTTCTAACAAAGCAAATAATTTAATATTAATTAAATTGATATTATTTGGTAAAAATGGATTGGAAATTTAATTTCGATGATGTAGAATTAATTTTTGTCAATTTTAAATCTTCGTTAAAAGTATGCGTACATAATAAGATTCATAATGAGTATGAGAGATGAAATGTGTTTCTCCTGAAAAGCGTCTATAGAGGAAGTCATACAAATATTTCCAAAAATAGTATTGCAGTCATTAAAAAATATTATAGCTTTTATGAAGTACCTTAAGATGTCACATAAGAGAATTTTTATTCACGTTTATTTATAAAATTTATGAGAATGGAAAATTTTATCTACCCTGTTTTATATTTTATCTTGATTAGAATAAATTATTATTATGAATACATAAAAACTCATGACATTTAAAATGAAGAAAGTAAGTTCAATAAAATCGTATATATTCAATGCAATATCATATATTAAGTCACTGAAATTTAAATGACTTTGAAGCAGTTCCTTTTAATTATCTCACAAAAAAAGATAAAAACTCTAAGTCTATAGAATAATAAGAAAAAGATCTATGAATATAACTTTAACCCCCCTTCTTTAAAAATAGAAATGAGAAAAAAAAATAACTAGATTACTATACAGTAATTACAAATGTAATACTACGATAAAGAAAATTATATGTAACTTTATTCATGAATTCCGGAAAATGAAACATAATACAAACAATAAAAATAATGTCATTAATTTGTTATTTTGGAAACTCTTTTTTGTATTTGGGAACTTAGTTTGCCACATTCCTGTTCACTTACAATTATTTTGAAACATCAGTTACAGATTTCTATTAATATTTATCAATATATATATATATATATGTGTGTGTGTGTGTGTGTGTGTGTGTGTGTGTGTGTGTGTGTGTGTGTATATATATATATGTATATATTTGAATATTTGATTGAAATAATAATATAAATAATCGTTGTATAGTAGTTCAATTATAAGATATTATTTCTTTATTTCCATATTTATGGCCTTTTTTAATAAATTCTTAATAATTGTTGTTGATATAATTTAATTTAATTTTTGGTGAGATTTGATATACATAACACTTGTACTCCCAAACAATTATTTAACTATTTTGAGAGAAATATATATTATTTATTTATGAAATAATGAATACAATAATTATAGAAGATTCATTTACTAAGATATTATTTTAATTAAATATTTTTTTCCGATTGCAGATTGTAGACAGTTACAACTGCAACAGAGTCTATTAATCTATTGTTCCCTGGTACCCAAGTAACCGGCCAGAAACAGCGACCTCTTAGCAGCCGAGGCGCTGCCTTAGATGCAACACAGGGGGTGGGCCTCCATCGCATCCTCACACATGCCATAGGGACCCGTTTATAGGGTAGGCATCATTCATACTTCATTCTCACGCACAAGGAGAGGACAAAGACTGGATAGAGAGAGAGAATGTACATCCATTCTTGAACCGGGATTCGAATCCAGGACCTGCCTATCCGTAGTCAGGCATTCTGATCACTAGACAAGTTGGCCAGCATTTTTAATTAAATATTATTGGAAAAAGTATTTCTTATCCACTATTTATCTATCAATTATATTCATTGTATTTTTTTATCAAGAAAAATATTAATTAATCTGAATATTGCTGAAATATATATAATTTAATAAATAGTAATAAATGTATATAATTTAATCATGAAATTAGCATAATGAAGCTTTCATTTTTTTACTTCCTTAAATATCTCAAGAAAATATAATTAAAAAATTGTGAATAATTATGAATGAATATAATGAAGCTTAATTGATGTTTAAACTAAAATTTCTAGTATATTAAAAATAAATATTTATAAGTTTCTAGTTAAATAAAAACTTGCCTCAATTAAATGTAATATTTTCTACTTAAAAATCTATTATTTATCCATATAAAAATCAATAAATATTAAAAAATGTTTAATTATTTATCATAATTGTAAGCCCTTATTCTCTCTTAAAATAATTCATCTCATATAATATGCAAACAAATAACTATAAATATAATTTTCAATTTTATTTCATAAAAATTACTTCGGCTTAAAATATTTGTACTCGTTTATAAAAAACTATTAATAGTTTAATTTATTTTGTTATTTTCTTTTTCTCGGCCATTTTTAGTAAAATTAACAATAGTTTCTATTATAATATATTTTTAATTTTTTTAATGATATTTGAAACGTAAATCCCTTGTATCATAAATACCTTCTTATTTACATGATATAAATATATTTGCTTACGATCACATTAAAATGAACATTAATTTAAAAGGCGTAGTATGTTATGAATTATTAATATATACGTGGATATAGACATAAATAGTTTGATATATAGACCAAGAGTTAAAAGGAAAAACTAATATACAGAGCAAGATGTATTTTATCATTTGACATAATCTTGCTAAATGATATACTTTTAATGACAGTGTTTTTTTTAATTCTTTCAAAAAAATAAGAATTTTAAAATCATTCAAATAAGCCATTTGAGCTTTTAATTGTCTCAGAATTGGCAGGAAACATTTTTCCAATATTACAATTTTTAAATTTGTAAAAAGAAAACAATCATTTGAGTTTAGTCAATGGGTGAAGAGAGATTTGTAACGTAATTCAGCCAATTGTTAATGGTGATGAATGAACTATCGTTCATCATCGTGGTGGTAATTCCCCTTACTTGTGGATAAATGTAGCTACTTTTTTATAATACTTTAAAAAAACTGTCTACTTAATTGGAATAATACTAACATTGATCGCTATTCTTTTTGAGAGAATAGGTGAGAATAATACCCTTTGAATCTCAGAAAATTATGTCTATAATACACTGTTGGCATCAGTAAATGAAGCACCTTGAAAGAAGCATGCAAATAACATGAAATTTACAACATGCATTAGCAAAGTAGAGATATGAAAATGATTTGTATTTCACCACTGACACTCATATAGTGTGCCACTGGTGCTACTTAAAATATCGATTTAAGGCATCGAGATTTCAATGATTTCAAGTTCCGTGATTGTTTTTTTAACGATTAATTATGCTTTGTAGAAACTAGCGATAATTTTCTGGCCAAGTATTGGAGTTCAACAGAAGAAGGGTAGTGGCCAACCGAGATTGTGGATTATCTTTCAGGGAAATTGGTAGTCGTGTTTGATTAAACCAAATAATTGAAAATCGGATATGTGATAGTTGGAAGTAGGAAGTTATGATGGACCAATGTGTTCGCTTGTATCCACTTCAGTGTACCATTTCACGAGATCACAGAAAAATTGTGAGCACGCAGTGACGGATCGCTCAGTCACGTCACGAATCATACCACAACACATTCAGTCCGTAACCCATCATATAATGTGTGCACGTGCTATTCGACACCGTCTACAGTGGAGTGGTCAGTCCGCAAGACGACCATTGCTTTGTATAGCCTGGACGCAGAACAGTAGACGTGTTCAACTACAATGGTGCTACGAAAGAAGGATGTAAATGGCAGAATGGAATAAAATTGTCTTTACTGATGAGTCACGTTTCTGTTTGCAGCACCACGATGGTCGTATTTGAATCAGGAAACATGGTGGAGACAGGATGTTGAACAGTTGTGTCATGCAACACCATACTGTCCTACACCGAGTATTATGGTATGGGGTGGTATTAGATATCACTCTGGCACTTCTCTAGTACGAAGTACCAGTACCAACAGATAGCGCTACATCTACTTGGTGTTGGAACCAGCAATCCTTCCGTACTTTTTGGGCTTATTTCAACCACAGCCATATTTCAACAAGGTAATACGTGATCACACGTGGTTCGCATTGCACAAGATTTCTTCGTCAATCACCCGATTTAAATGCTTTCCTGGACTGCTAATTCTCCGGATTCTTCACCAATAGAAATCACGTGGTCCATGGTTACTGCATCAGCATCTCATAAGACTACACAAGTGTAATTCAGTCTTCCAGCTAGAAGACCTAGCAATAAAAGAATCACTGCTTTATTCGATCCGGCATAAATTACAAAGTGTCACAATTTAGACAGACAGTTTATCTTCTCCACTGGCTTTAAATAACCCGTTACACAAATCCCCAATAATAAGATCCTTTCAAAATTTACTTTTTCACAACTAGAATATGAACATCCAACTAAGTTGGTTAAAAGCACACACTAGAATCATGTGGAATGAGGCAGCTAATCAAGTGGCAAAACAAGCAGCACCAACCTAACTCTTTTGTTGTCACCTTTAAAGTGGTCCAGAGTCAGTCTAAAATCCAAAATTAGCAATTATATAGAGCAAAGCTGGCAATCTCTATGAAATAATTTGCCAAATGGTTACCATACAAGACTAATACCAAAAGTTTCATCAGATGTGCTTTATTCCAATTCCTTTATGAATTGTATTTTAACAAACAATGCGCCCTGCCCAAGCTACATCCACAGAATTAACAAATCCAGATCTCCATCTTGCATCTGTGGCCAAATTGGTACACTATAGGATTATATCACAGAATGTCCTCAAACCAAATATCTACGTATCAAAAAATAATCTATTCTAACCAACTACCAGTTCCTAAAATTCTGCACAACGAACAAGTTTAATGCAACTAATTACTTTCCTCCATGAAAAAGGACTCCAAATGTGTAAAGACCTGCTGTCCACCAACAGGAATCTTATAACATCGAAGAGTCAACAGATCTCGAAAATTAACTAAATTCTCCAATTCAAGTAATAAACAAACAAATTAATCACCAGTTTTTCAGTTTGAAATATTTTTAGTACATAGTACACATCTAAATTTCAAGACAAGTAATTAACTAATTGCATTTTATTCCTATAAACTTCTAAATTAGATTAACTATAGTCACAATTTCTGTTCGTAAATTATGTAAATTTTTCAGCCATCCTTACTTAAATTTATTTAGATCCTGTTAACATTTATTTTTCTGTTTCACTTGATCCTATCCCATTAATTCTGTTATTTCAATTTTGTATTCTGAACTGTGATACAATGATCTACTACGTAGATCACTGTAGACTTGAAAGCCCCACCTTTGTAAAGCATTCGTCTCTCAAAAAATGTGACAGTGGTCATCTTAGTGCCTCTTAAAGCTCGCACTCCCAAATTACAGTTCCCAGCGGGCACCTGGAACTACATGCAAGGTGTCCGACATTCAAGACTGAAGTAGGGGTACAATCTGATAGCCAATAGGAATAGAGCAGATCCTCTTCTTTTTGTCTGTCTGTCTGTGGTCCATGATTGCTCAATGATTGGGTCAGATTACATTCCTAGATACCACACTAAATCAACTTTGGCAACGTGTAGAAGCGGTTTGGTCTGCTGTACCCCAAGAACACATCCAAATTCTATTTGAACCACTGCTGAGGTATGTGAAAACGGTGATTTCAAACAATAGTGGTTAATCTAGAAACTGATTTTGACTGGAACCACAATTCATAGAATTCTATAAAATTATCATTTGAATGATTACTCAACATGTTATCTACAAAATCGTCAGTAAATTTTGTTGTGATATTTCTTGTCCTTCTTTGTGTTGCAATATGGATGGCCAGCAATGTATTTTAGGTAGTTTGCGGTATTTTTGATGTTTATGAGATCAGAGATTTCTTAGAAAAATTTCTCTTTTTTTAAAATTCTTACATTTTAGTAGTGTTGTAATGTTTCCGTATTCAATCAACTTTCAATATACAGTTGAATTTATTTAAGCATATATATATATATATATATATATATATATATATATATATATATATATATATATATATATATATATATATATATATATATATATATATATATATATATATATATATATATATATTATATATAATTAACTTTTTTATTATTAAATTAATCAGTGCTTTGAATTGACTATACCTGAATCTATTATTGATTCACTGTCGGCAATTGTGGTACCCATTTTGATTATGACATTTTTATGTCCAAAATTTCATTCAAAACTTGAATACATGTTTATTTGATGTGTTTACTTCATTGTAGTCCCATGCATTTCCCAAATCACAAACTGCCCTCATATTATCAAAATTGATTGTCAATATTAGGTTTGTGGTTAACAAAATTACTACCAAAAATTTTACATATTCTCATATGAATTTATATCCATTTACAGTGAAGAAGTGAAGGTAAGTTATTCTAAATCCCTTTTTGTCTAAATAAAAACTATTCAATAAATTTTTTGTATTAATTGTTTTTTAAAATACATTTTAATATATATATATATATATATATATATATATATATATATATATATATATATATATATATATATATATATATATATATATATATATATATATATATATATATATATATATATATATATATATATATATATATATATATATATATACTTAGCATCAACTATACTTTTCAATTTCAGCTTTAGTTCTAGCAATATAATGTGAATGACTAATAGTTATTAGAATTTATCTAAATTTAATTTAAAAACATTCAGTGTTCACAGAGAAAATAGTCACTAACCACAAATAACATTTTACTAGTACATGTAAAAAAAAACATATTTTTATCCAAAACTTAAAATATAACTGATTAGATCAAAAAAATTTATTTACTATATATTTTATAACACCAATAAATGAAAACACTTCACCAGCAACTTTCCAAAAAATGTTTTTCAAAATGAATGTGTATTAAGTTCAACAAAAATAAAATTCCCAAGGCCTTCAAGGTGAGCTGCAGGCAAATTTCGCAACACTTTACGATCATAGTGGGACTACTTGCCATTGATCCGTCTTCTATCTAGGTACAGCTTGCAACTGAACTTTGTGATATTTTTACAGAGTATTCAACGCAGATCATATTTTGAAAATAAATAAGACATGTGATAAATGCCGTAGGATAAGTAACTAAAGTTATTAGATGTTGTTCTCAAGTGGGTTCATTTTTTATAATTGAAATATTTTTACTGCGACAAGAATGTTTTTTTCATAAAGTGTTCTTTAGTTATAAGAGAAGTCGTGCTTATACTTAAATTACCTAATCTAATTGAATTCCTCAAAAATTTAAATACTGTAAATAATTTTATAAGTTCACTGTATCATTATAGGTAAGAAAATTGCTTTATCTATTTTAAAATATTCCTTAAATTATTATTTATTTATTTATTTCAAATATATTTATTGACTTACTTTTAAGTCCTAATATCTATATTATAGTTATATGGTGGATTGCTAAATATATTTGTATAAACTGAAATAATAGTGTACTTAACAATGTGAGTTACGGTATAAAAATAGTGTGTTACAAATGTCTCCGAATTTGGTTCAAAATATATTCCAATAAAATAATACGAAATATGTTCTAAGGAAATACTTTACTACAACACTGTCTAAAAACTTTTAAGAAGTTACAAGAAACAAAATTTATTAATGTCTTCTAAATATTCTTAAAATTATGAAGAATAGGACTTCGTGTAAAAATATTAGGAAGCCCAAAATATAAGACTAAAAATCCTTCTGAAACATATATTAAAATTGTGATTTAATTGGAGTACATGTGGCAAAAATTTGTCAGAAAAGAAGAAGTTGTAAATTGTTTTGTTGTTATTATGAAAAAAGCTTTCTCTTTACTAGAAGAAAAAGAAAATCTACTCGAGAAATGGTGAATATAAAATAATTTGTTCATTTCGTGTAGAGTGGAAGTGAGCTGCTTATTGGGATTCTTGAATTTATGTTCTTTTAGCATCAATTATTTAAATAATTTTTATTAAAAATTGAAAGATTTAAAATTATTTCTAAAAATTCAACTTATAATAAAATGTTTAGAAAATTCTACGCATTAAAAGTTATATTAGACAATTATTTAAGCATTTTAAATTGCAAACAAAAAAGACTCTTTTAAAATATGAAAAAAATGAAGAGCATTTAAATTAGCGGAATCCTCCAGCGTAGAAATGCCTCACAACATTTAGCAAATTCGCCAAATTTCTTTGTTTCTCTTAGAATTGGACTAACATAAAATTCAGAAAACTTTGAAAGATATAACGATAGATTTTACGAAATTTTTTTTATAAGAAAATTAGTTTAATGTTATTTAAGAATTTGTCTTAAGTAATTTATTTAGATTGAAATTTCTTTCCTGGTTAGGTATATCAATTATTTTCTGTTTTAATCCTATAAGAGAGTTTTATGAAATTTATGTGTTTATGGTAGATTATGTCTGATAAAAGCAATATGTGTTTTCATCTGTGCAAATCATGGACAATCTTTAATTATAATTATAATTGAAAAAATTCATATTAGAAACATTTAACTCAGATCCCCTCAGCGTGATTTCTCAATCTGTGCCCCATTATTTTCAGGTGTATCAAACCCATTATTTTCAGGTTGCTTTGAAAAAGAATAACAAAGTTTTAGAATATAGTTATTTTTGGAATCAAAATAAAGTGAAAACTTCAATGTATGGGCAACTTTATAATTAAACTGACGTTAATTTAAATAAATAAATGTAATCAAGTATAAAACTTTCCAAAGTGGAAAGGAAATTTTTAGAACAAATATTGTTTTTAAAAATATCAACATGTCAGTAATAACATACGTTATATTCTTCTGTATTTATTTTTAAGATATTTCACACATATATTTGGTATGCATGAAATAATAATTGTGTATCCAATACTTATGCTTTTAATGCTCTTCTATTAAGTTGATCAGTGATCGGTATGAAGATCATTTATTTAATGAAGCTAAAAATTTATTCGAAACGTAACTCTTTCAATGGAAACATCAACATAAATTTATTTGAAAATATATCAATTGTAAAAATAATCTATGAATAACAATTTTTACTGAGAATAATATTTCATATTTTGTGTCTCAACCTTTCAGAAACAATTCTTAAAATGTAAAAAAAAAAAAAAAAAAAAAAGCCAAAAATGTTCAACATTACATTTTGTTGCCAGAAATGTCTTACAGAATTGCTAAGTATCTTGACAAGAAATGAGTGACTAAAAAACTTTTTTTTCTTGAAAGAGCAATTTAAAACATTAACTAAATTGAAGATTTAATTAAATCAAAGTTGATTGAAATGCAGAGTACAATACATGCAGAGAATGTGGTACGAATGTGGTGCCTTACAAAAGCGGGTATGTAAGTTCTGAAGTAATTAAGATTTGAGCCATTGAATGCTTTATATAAGTTATATGGACAGATTGCGGTTGTAAATAATCCTTTAAATACTAGATAGAAGCTGTTTTAAATGATTATTCTAATCATGAAAAGATTTCACCTTTTTTTAAGTATTACAGAGGGTGATTGATTAACACATATTGTTTGTCCACCGATCATTGGTTTACCAAAGATTTTTTGGGAAATTAATTAATTCGTTCCGGAGATCCTAAAAATGAAATTAAAAAATTACATATAATTTTTTATTAATTTATAAAAAATAATGCCTACATATTGTTTTGAATATTAATTTCATTTGTCTTTTTCCTTTTTTGTTTATAAGGCATTAAGATCACAAAAAGAGAGGAAAGCAATCGACAAGAACATGTTCAATGTCAATTGCTTTTCTCTTTTTTTGGATTTTCCGGAAGTAAGTAATATCA
Source organism: Latrodectus elegans (assembly GCA_030067965.1). NCBI lineage: Eukaryota > Metazoa > Arthropoda > Arachnida > Araneae > Theridiidae > Latrodectus > Latrodectus elegans. Next base: position 107,688,746 of record CM057820.1, read on the forward strand.
TTGTCACAGGAAAGTGTTAAATGATTTTGTTGGTCGTCTGGAATTTGTTATTCAAGAATATAGATGAGACAGTAAAGTAATCAGGGAGGGAATCACTCAAAAGGAAATCAGTTTCAGTTTTGTAAAAATCAAAACCGAAACTGATAGTCTACTTTAGCAATAAATATTCTGTATTGTAGAATTTTTTTCCAATATATAACTTTGAAGTTCAATAGATAAGCAACATAATTCAAGAGAGATTAAAAATGAGTTTTGTTTGGGTTTCGCAACCCTGCACATTACCTCCGAAAGCCGAGAAATGCTCGTTAACATGTTTGTTTTAGATCGCTATCCAAACATATGTTCGTTGTCCGAACACAAAAATTTTTCATGAAAGTCCTTGTTGTCCCATTGGTTCGCAGTCCAAATTGTTCGCTAATCGATCATTTACTGTATCTTTTTTTTAGAGAGTAGTTGATCATTATGTTAGAAAAAAGATTAACAAAATACCTCTGAGAGCAATAACATTGTTAACACAAAGTCGAAAATGAATTTATCGTTCGCATCGCTGATTTTATTTTGAATCATTGTTAGCACTGAACAGAAAATTCGTCTACACAAAGGATTCTGAAATTTTAAGCGCTTCCGAGACATTAAAAATCAAAAGGGTTCAAAGGTTCTCTTTTGTGTTATTCCTGCAATTTAGACTCTCTGTGTAATTCCTGCACATGAGGAATAACAAATATTTTGAATGCATCAGATTCATGCATGACTCGATGCTCCTGCACTGGAAGGAACTGCATTGATTTTATTAATAATAATATCACTAATTCAAAAAATGCTCTTAAAATTTATTCTTATTTTAATTAAAAATTATAAAAATATATCAAAATTACTAAGTTAAAAAGTAATACCCTAGAAAAAAACAATTATGTTGGAAGAATGATCGTACTGTGTGGCTCAAATCTAACTTCTGAATGCCCATTTCAAAAGTTTTATTGAGTTGAATAATAATTTAAAAAAAATTTTCCACGAATTGCAGTTGAATATTTTAGTTATTAAATTACAAATAACACATGCGAAAAATCCTGGCTAAGCAAATTAAAAGAAAAGTAGAAACGTTTTTTATTTTAAGCCATAGTTTTGGGAACTGCCGAATTATTTTGAAGCAAATTTTATATGCGATTATCATACTTTTGTAGGGTAGTTTTCAAAGCTTCATAAAATCATTCATATTATCATAAAATCATTCTGAAAAGGAATATCCCAATATTCATAAAAGTATTCATGTGACCAGATTATAAATATTTTATATATATTAATTTCCTAGTAAAATAATTTTAAATATTTGATAAGTCTTTGTATAAAGACTTAAAAAATTGACAATAAACTTGTATTTGATTGAAGATTTCAATCAAATACAAGTTTGCTTGAATGAATCGTGCTTATTTATATTAAAATTCTACTTCAAGATATTGAGCTCTTAAGAGGGCAGAAATGATAATTTTTACTCTAACAAAGTGAGCTCTTCATATTGAACTTGATTATTATTTTGATGGTATTCTGCTAATATGAAACTTAAAATGTAATTATCTCTCAAAGCTAATATTTTCTCTCAAAGAACTCAAATATAGAGTTGAAATTAATTCTTCAATCATTATTCTCACATAATCTCCCAAAGAACTGATCGATGAGCGCATTTCTACGAAATTTCTTCACAAATTAAAGACATAAATTACTAGCCAATGCAAATGTTTATTGATATGTTTTAAGTTAAAATCCACATCAAACCAAGTAGTGTGTGTGTGTAAATGACTGTAATATTTAACATTTAAAAAGGGCGATGATTCATGGTGACGACACCATGAACCATCATCAGCCTGTTCAAAGTTAAATACAAACATCGTGACCTTGTAAGAATTTCAAAGGTACATACAAGGGTACTGTATTTACAAAAATATATTTTGTTTTCAAAAAATAATGATTGATTGATTTAAAATTGATTTAGTGATTGAACAATTGATAGATTGACTCTTTAATTTTTGACAGTATTAAAAATAGATTCAACTTTAATACCTGAAACTAAACTTTGTTCAAAAAATCATCCTTAATAGATTTTCCTTTCTTCACAAACTGTACATTAGCAATAAAACCTCAGTAGATGTCTGTGAAATTGATTTGTCAAAGAGAAAGGAAAATATGGAACTAATTAGTGTTTGGATATGAAAGCTTCAATATCTTCAACAATCGCATCAATGCGTCAATGTAATGAAACACTGATTCATGGATTATTATTCATAACAATAGATACAACTCTGGTGTAAAATGTTTAAAAAAATCTTTTTTGACATTGATATCAATTCTTCATCGACCTAAGAAGATATCAGAAATTTATCATTTAATTTAGTTTATTATACAAACAATCAAACCAACATCACATTCTGTAGGAGATTGTTAATAAACTGGAAACGGATTATACCTATGGAAACTTGTTCTTTATTTTAAAATCACAAAACTTTATTTAATTAATCGAGTTGAATTTTTGTAGATGTCACTGTAAATAAAAGGGTTCTCCATTGAATTATAAGATCACAATTTACATATTACTAGTGACTTTAAGGGGATAGATTGTTTTTCCATCCCCTTAAGTCACATATTAGTATATGTGAGTTGTTTTAATTCAATGCGTGGAACAATAATGATAATGCTTTTCTTTTGTAAATAATATATTTTACCAATTAGTAAAATAAGGTAACTATTTTCCAAAATTATTAATTCACGACCATGATAAAGAACTAATAAGCGTACTTACCAAACTTACTGTTAGAGGAAAAATTAAAAGCTGAAAGAGAATATGGAAATGTAGGGAAAGAAGTGTAAATCAAATAATGTTTCTTAATAAAGAAAGCTAAAATGTTAATTTTCCTTTTAAAGACGCGTGGATTATGCAGAGAAGATTAGGATCAGAGAACTGTTGAATTATTTCAATGTAATATAATGTCCAAATTTTTTTAATGCGATCTTACCTAAAACATGATTTTTCTTCATTCATTTTTGAATGGCATGACAGGATCTATTGAAATTTGTATAGTGCTGTTATAAATGATGTAAACCAGATAACTAATTTGAAACTTTTTTTGAGAGATTTAAAAGTAAGTTCAAATGCCAAAACTGATTCATCCATTTATAGTTTAAAAAAAGTTTCTCAAAAATTTTCTAAGCTCAGATTCGCTACTTAACATTTTACTAAATCCTCCATTAAGGATCAATATTCCTTACTAATGACATAATAAAATAAGTACAGAAGTGTAAGATATGAAATGCAGTACAAAAGATATTAGTGGTAGAATTATTAAACCGAAAAGTGACCATCATCAGAGGTATCGGATGAAACGTCAGGGTGATGCAATTTCCCTTAGGAATTTATCTTGAATTAGAGTTTTATTTCAAAGAGGAATGTTGCTGTTTTGTTTGAAAATTTTATACTTGTTTTTCATGTTCTTAATGTCATCGGCTGAAAGGAAAAGTTTGATTGCGTTTTTTATTAATTCTCAATCATCTATTATGATATTTCAAAGAAGCAGTAGCTCAGTATTACGATAATTAATTATAACAGACGGAGCTGTGTAACACTATGGGTAATTCATCCAAATCACTTACAGATATAACATTAGATATCGATTAGCAGAGCACAACTTCGGGCTAAGTTCAGGGAAATCTGCATTATCTATTCACCCACATCAAATATTTCAACAGAGTCAAATTTATTCAACATATACAGGTGCCGGAGAAGTATATAAGCTGAGTTGGCAAATATAAGGGTAGGCTATGTTAATAAAGAAATACAAAATACTGAAATAAGCTTACGATTAAATTTGATGGCATTGATATACATGCATACATTTTAAATGGGAGAGTTTTTGATAAGTAAAAAACTAGTGGTCTTCATCTGCTTTTCTAATTCGTTTCCTTATTACCTAGTATCGCCATCTCTTGTGAATAGTATTGTAAAACAAACTTGATTTCTTACCGATGAGTATATGTAATAGTTGTTTAAAAATATTTTAATAGGGCAAACTCTTCATTGGTAATTTTATAATAAGCAAATCCTGAAATATCCTTTAATGCTCTAACCAAAGATGCATCATCACATCCAGAGATAAGTTGCCTTGTGGGGATAGCATCTTCCTGGGGTTTATCAGATTGGTTTTCAATGGTTTTTGCAATCTCACCTAAAAGCTAATTTCACGATCTTGAAATTGTTTGAACTATCATGTTATCCTAAGTACTTGCTATACAACAAACCACATCTTTTAGATTTATGCGGATGCCTTATGAATTGTGTATTAGCAACCTTCAATTTTTCGGATGAGATTTAACACATGCATTCTTCAATAGATTCTCTTAAGTGTTTCCTAAACATTTTGGTCCATTGGTTGACAAATAACAACCACATTTGGAGGGATAAACTTCAACTTCTTATCCAAATTTGTAAGTGAGTGTGCATTAGATGGATTGGAGCATTATTAAGTGGTAAATAAAGGCTTATTTGCGTAGGTTATTACCTCTTAAAAACTTCTCAGTCAAAGGCCCATACTTACCAAAAACCAATATTTAGAAATATCACTGCTCATTCCTGACTTTTGATTAAAATATTTTACTGAAAGATCATGGCCGTTGGTTGCTGTTTACTTTCTTGCTGTGAACTTCTTACTCGGTCATATTTTATAATAAGAACTAATTTTGTCGAAATTAATAAATTGACATCACAAAATTATAAACATCTAAAACAATAAAAGCTTGAAACTTAAATTGCTTCATTTCTTCAAATCATAAGGCCAGTTTTTCATGAAAAATGTTCAAAATTATTTTTTCCATTTGTCTAACCAGTCTACTTTATCTTTTAGATATGTGTATCTCATTCTTTTTAAACTCTTTTTGGAAATTCAAAACCTTTTCTTTTAAGATAGGCACTCCTTTATCTTTAAAATAAACCAACAAAATCTGAAAGGCCTCATTATTTTCTCATAATTACTTTTTCAAATTTTTCTAGCTTTAAAGTTGATTTTGGAGAAGGAGAAATATAAGGAAAGCCATTCTTGTTATTCGAATCATTTCTGCTCCCAATCTACAGCATATATACAAAGAGGTGCAAACGAGCCACGGACTGCACTTTTTAGGTTAACGGGTTTGGAATACTCGCAGATTACCAAGTGTCTCGTAATTTTGAACCACGGTCAGGTGATGATGTCATACTTGATCTGTTATTCTACTCTCTACATCAAGTAAGACTAACAACCATAGTCATCAGCGATCAGCGATCTTTTCAATGTTTCCCTTTATAAAATCTTTTCTTAACAATGCTAGCTTGACTTACAGTGATAAAACTATCTTCCTTCTTTCTTTTATTTTCCATAATAGCGATTAGTAATAAGATTATAATAAAACACCCTCGGTTGAAAACTTACCATGAATGAATAACCACATTAAGCACTGAATACAGAAGAAAGGAGCAATAGCTTACTAAGCGAGAATTTTAGTAAATAATTGAAATATGAGGGTAATACTCACACACACAATGAAAATGTACAGTCAGAGTAAGGTATAATGCATACTCAATGACGGTCACAAACTGTCAGTAGACGCATATACTGAATGACGACTGCAATATTAGAGGACTATATTTCTACGACTTTTATTGCATAGTTTAATATATTAGAAAATGTCAGTGATAATGGTACAGTAGTTAACATGTAATGGAAGGTAACCAAAGGATGGATAATTGGTATTTAGAGTTTAATTTATCATACAGAATTAATGAATTAAGTCTTTCTTTATATTAAGTATTTTCTGTATTTATTTAAATTGTTCATGCATTGCACGTAAACAGTAATTTCTTGATATTTCATGTGATAACCGGTACCTTTTATTCCCCTCAGGGGGTTTACCTTCTTTTGGCAAACACGGGTGCCACAATCCCGAGCATCTCTTGTTGGACTCGGTGGTGGGTGGTAGGGTCAGGTCCCGAAATTTTAACGTATATTATGGAAAATAAAAACATTTCTTTCGCCCATGGGAGCAAACACTAAATTTTAAAAATTGTAAATTTTTATTACTAAGAGGAAGGAGAGAAATTTTGAGAAAAACCTCCCCTTTTTTAATTTATAAAGGGATATCTGGAAAAATTGGGGAAGTGAAAAACATAAAGAAACTACGTTCCGGTGACTTGATTGTGGAAGTGGTAAATTTCATACAAGACGCCACCATCAGCAAAATGAACTTGCTGGCTAATCTAGAGGTAACTGTTTCACGTTATGAGAATCTGAACTTTTCTCGTAGTGTCATTTCCGCAAGGGATTTCATGAATACGACAACAGATGAGATCCTGGAAAATTTAGAGGATCAGACAGTCTGTCATGTTTGACATTAGAGTCAGAAGAGATGGAAAGTTTATAAACACAAAACATCTCATTCTGACTTTTGTGACTTCAGATCTTCCGCAGGATATCAAAGCTGCATATTTAAATTTACCCGTTCGGCAATATATTCCTAATCCATTGCGATGCTTCCAATGTGAACGTTTTAGACACTTGAGGAACGCTTGCAGAAGCCAACTAACATGCACATGCTAGGCAGTAGTTAGGAGCGATAACTAGAACTGCTAAGCGAAGGAGAGATGTGTCAATTGTCATGGTGACCACCACTTCTATTCTCGAAATTGTCCTCAATGGACATATAAAAAAGAAATTACCACGATGAAAATAGAAAATAAATGTTCTTACCCAGAGGCTCGAAAACTAGTTTCTCTCGCACACCACAATCTGGAATTAGCTATGCAAGTATGGCCAAAAAAGTCACAAAAACAGTTTCAACGCAAACAGAATTTTACTAGCCAACAATAAAGCAAAAATTGCAATCAAATAGTCTAACTAAAAGAAAAAATCCTTTGGCAAAGTCAAAATCCAAAAAAGATTTTAAATTAAGATCTTAAAAAGAGGGTTCTCATAGACCCTCCATATCCACCGTAAAACCTGTATTTTTACATCCTTTCGAAGATTTTTCACTCGAGGAGATGTCAGATAACTTGCTTTCCTGCTACGGGAAAGGATCTCTTCAAATTAAAAATTAATTTCCTTTGTTTCTTGGAACTGCCAATGTTTACGTTCACATTATGATGACATCAAGTCTATAATTTCAGCCAATAACCCCGCATGTGTTGCACTTCAGGAAATTTTCCTGAAGTCTAGCAATAAATTTTCCATGCGAGGGTTTACATGCTTTAGAAAAGACGGTGGTGATGATGGTGCAGTGTCTGGAGGTGTTTGTATAATAACATCTAGTACTTACCCAAGCACTGCCCATCCATTGAATACTGCTCTAGAAGCTGTTGCTGTAAGAATTCATACTTCAAGCTTATTAACAGTTAGTAGTTTATATTTACCACCACATGATGTCTTCCGCCAAGAGGAACTTGATCCATTAATAGATCAGCTGCCAACTCCATTTCTACTGTTGGGTGACTTCAGCAGTCATAATTCTTTGAGGGGAAATGATGATACTAATTCTCGCTGTGGGCAGATAGAGCGGTTTATTTCAGACAACAGTCTCTGTCTGCTTAATACCGACGAGAAAACAGATTTCTAGGTATCCTCAAGAACATTTCATTCTCTCGATATGGCTATTTTTTTCATCATCTCTTCTGCCATTGTTAAATTTAATTGTAGGAAATGATCTGCACCATAGCGATCATTTCCCTTTGGTCATCTCCCAGGCTAGAAGTAGTAGTGTACACAAACGTGTATCTACTTAGTGTACAGTCGGGCAGATTGGACATTATTTACACAGTTGGCAGTTATTGATGAAACCATGGTCATGAACAAAAAAAATAATGAAACCGATGAAAGGTTCACTGAAATAGTTATTAGTGCAGCTGATACAGCAATCCCAAAAAGTTCCTCTACACGAAACCGGCGTTGTAAACCATGGTGGAAAGAAGAATACCAAAAAACTTATATAAAACAAAGGAAGTTATGGGGGTTATTTAGGAGATACCCCACAATAGATAATTTATTAACCTTTAAGAGAGCAAAAACAGTAGCTTGCAGAGCTCGTCGTCGATGCCAGAAAGAATCTTGGTCTTGTTACGTATCTTCAATAACTTCTAAAACATCCAGTAAGCAATTGTGGAGAAGAGTAAAAGCATCCAATGGAATTTATTAGGAATTTGCTATTCCTATTTTAAAAACCGGAGCTTCTGTATGCTCTTCTGAAAACATTGCTAATAACCTTGGTGAAACTTTTGATAGTATCTCAAGCGTTGACTCTTATAGTACTTCATTCTTAAGGACAAAGAGTAATGCTGAGAGAAAGCTAATTCGTTTCAACCACAGGCAAGCTTTACCTTACAATTGAGAGTTTCGGATGTTAAAATTGAAGAAAGCATTACAGCAGACCAATTATACCAGTTCAGGGCCTGATGGAATTAGCTATTTCATGCTTAGGCATTTGAGTCCAGATTCTCTAGCGAATATACTTCGCTTATGTTTAACAGGATCTGGTCGGAAAATGTATTCCCAATACTTTGGAGTAAAGCTATAATTATTCCGGTCCTGAAACCTGGTAAAGATCCTTTAGATCCTCTAAATTTTCAACCAATAGCTCTGATAAGTTGCTTTTGTTAAACTCTCGAGCGTATGGTCAATGTTCATCTCGTTTATGTCTTAGAAAAAAATAATTGTATTCCTTTTTATCCGTAAAAGACTTCCGTAAAGGAAGATCTACTCTAGATAACATAGTATATCTGAAAACTCAAATCCGCAACGCTTTCGTGCGGTGAAATCATCTGGTTTCCATTTTCTTTGACATAGAGAAAGAATATGACCGTACATGGCAATATGGAATCTTCTGTTCTTTATATAATTTTTGCTTTACGGGTCATGTTTCGATATTCCTCTAAAACGTTTTACGCTCCCATATATTTAATGTACGTATTGGATCTTTTACATCCAATACTTTTATCAATCTGAGGGTATACCTCAAGGATCCATTTTAAGTGTTACCATTTTTAACATGTACATAAGTAACATTCTCCATCAACTTTCCCCTTCTGTTAATTGCACAATGTATGTGGATGATATGCAAATATCTTGCCAAGTTACAAATATGCGATTGAGAGATAATTGCAAACATCTATTAATAAAATAGCTGCATGGTGTGCAGGGAATGGCTTTACTTTATCTCCTAGCAAAAGCTGATGTATCCACTTCTGCAAGAAGAGCAGTCTTCATAATGAACCTGCAATCCCTTTAAACAATACACCTATACCTGTGGTTAATGACGTAAAATTTCTCGGAGTGATATTTGGGAGAAAATTAACTTTTTTTTTCCGCATGTATTACATTTGCGGAAGAAGTGCCAGCGATAGTTAATAGCCTCAAGGTGCTTTCTACTACATCTTGGAATGCTGATCGCACGTCACTCCTCCCAGCTTACCAGTCATTTATTTTATCTCGTATTGACTACAGCTGTGTTGTACATGGATTTGCTAGGCCTTCTGTTTTATGCAGATTGGATACTGTGCATCACTCTGCTTTGAGAACATTTTCAGGCGCATTACACGCATCACCCGTCCATGGTCTTTATGCGATTTGCAAACAATTTCCATTTGACCTGAGGCGAATGCAGCTATCTCTCAATTACTACGCAAAGATTATGTCTAACATTTACCATCCTTTGCATTCCTTGGCACTTACTCCTGTATTAGGAATAATGTATGATGCTCGCTCTTATAACATCCAGCCATTTCTCACACGAACTATACCTCATCTGTATTTGACAGACCTATGTGAAGTCCTTTTTTGTAAAAACGGACTTATTCTCCTTGGTATGATCTGCAGATAAATCTTATCAATGATTTTATTAGATTTCGAAAATTAGACACAACTCCTACGATTTTTTCAACAACTGTATCTTTCACATCGCTGTCAGTATTCTTCTTACACGCCTGTATTCACGAATGGATCTAAAGCGGCAAGATATGTTGGCTGTGGCATTTATATAAACAATACAACATGCATTTACAGTCTTATGCATCCTGCTCCATCTTTACAGCTGAAGAAATTGCAATATACCAGGCACTTCGGCTCGTGAATACAGCAAATAATCATAAATTTATCATGTATACTGACAATTTGAGTGTCATAGAAGCGTTGAAAAATTCGAATTATTGTAATCATCCAGTTGTGTCATAGATTTTTGAATCATTGGATTCCCTTGCTGGCAAAGGTTATGAAATCCTTTTCTGTTGGATCACGTAGGTCTTATGGTCACGTAGGTCTTATGGGCAATGAAACTGTTGATGCAGCTGCTAAAGCTGCATCGAATTTAATTCATTCATGTATCCTTCTTTTCGATGTGAGTAGGGCTGTTAAAAAGTTTGTTCATTCTCTCTGGCAGGAGATTTGGAATATGCAGGTCTCCAACAAATTGAACGCCATCTTTCACTCCGTCATTCCATCATCAGTTTTAAATCTACGATGATCATCATCATCAATTTTAAATCTAAGATGAATCAGTACTAGTATATTGACATTCTAAAAAAAAATTTAAAATTTTCAGCACGAAGCCTCATGAAGATTCAACCTTTATAAAGATTTTAAATTCTACCAGGACAATGACCTCAAACACTCTGCTTTGAACGTTAAACTCTGGCTGCTGTATAACTGTTCTGAAATAATAAAAACACCACCACAATCTCAAGACTTAAAGAGAATATTCGGCAAGAATTGGAATCAAGAATTCGCGAACACACAATTTCTTTAAAACAACAGTTAAAATCGGTCTTCAAGAAGAATGGGGTAAAATCTCTCCATAAATCACAAAACATTTAGTCAAATCCATCCCAAGAAGACTAAATCATGTTTTAAAAGTAAAAGGAAATCCAAAAAAAAAAATTAAAACCTTTTAAAAAGTGAAATTTTTGGATAAATATTTGATAGAAAAGTAAGCGTCCTACCACTTATGTGAACTTTTTTTTTTTTTTTTGCTTGTTCTAAGCAATTGTATTTTTATTTAATTAATGTTTTAATATTTTGACAAAATGTATATTATTTAACAATTGATAGTATCTTACAAATGAAACACACCCATAAAAAATTTCTACATGTATTTTTAATTTATTTTATTACAGTTTCCTTTTGTAAAGTACAAGTGTCCCATCACTTTTGTGAGACACTGTATACAAAAAAAATCAAAGATTTGTCCAGCTTGTCCTTGTTGAACCTTGCGCCAGAAAACCCAACGAACCCACAGCCCTGTGCCTTTTATTAATTTTGAATTAGATCTCGATTTTAATAAGTTAATTAGTTTTCTTTAGAATCATTTAATTACTGTGATAATTAAAGTTTGATGAAAAGGTAAAAAACAAATTCTTATTTTGATATATTTAAATTGGAAAGTTAAGAAAAAACTCATTGATCGCTGATCAGTGTGCTTGTGCTTCCATTAAAATATGTAAACAAATTTTAATGAAGAGATGCGTTAAAACAGTGCACTATATCTAAATAAAATATTAAGTTGTATATTCATTTATAGACATTTTGTCAAATTTCTAGAAAAAAATATCTAGGGAAATCCTCTTAAACTTGAAAGTAATTGAAATACAAGTTCAATTCTACTCTTCTAAAAATGCATCAAAAGAGGAACAAAAAACTAAATATTTCTAGCGAATTGATTTTGCAATTATTTTATAAATAAATGACATTTAAATGCATTCCAGGAAGTTTAATTTTTGGAGAATGATTAATGGATACTGCAATTCAAGTAACGTTTTTGGAATAAAAAATATAACACTGTTTTTTTTTTCTTTTTTTAGAAACATTTTATCAAAACTGTTTATATCTATAAACTTATAGAAATTAAAAATTTTCATTGCAATAAAACGTTATTTTTGGAGTCGTTGTCAGATGATAAAAGAAATCCTTTCTAGGATTTTAAATTGTTTTTGGAAGGGAATGAACAGCTTTGTAGGTTTGAAATTTATAATCGTTTTCATTTCAATAATGTATTTAAAGAAATAAATTTTTCAATTTAATTTGAACACGAAATAAAATCAAACGTATGTTAATTCTTAAAAAAACATTTTTAATCTAAAACCATTCGTTAGATGCATTTTTCCATGTTTTAGTGCAAATTATGAAGAATTACACATTTATTATGAAGGTAAGTAATTTCAAAAACTGCCTTCCAAAATCTTATATTCAACATAATATATGCAACATTTTATGAGTTTAAGATGCGTGATTAGTAAATCATTATTCGTTTATATTAAAAAAAATGTGAAATCTTTTTGAAAGGAAACCATCAAAAATATGCTTTGTGAGCTCAACTGATAATAATTATTGTCAAAGTAATTACAATTTTTCTATTCCTTTCCAGTTTCTCAGGTCAAAGAAAACTCAATTAATAAAATCATTTTTTCCATCCATTTAGAAGCAACGTAAATAAGTTAAAAAATATTTATTTTAATTTACTGTTTTTTTTATTAAATTTTTCCTTTCATTATAGTTGTATCGGAATTAAATATTTTAAATTTACACTCTTGATGAATATATCCTACCATTGTACAAAGCTTCAATAAAACATTTGTAAAAAGGCATATTTTGAGTATATTGTTCTTTCCAAAACTTAAAAATTCACTTTCAAAGTTAATTTTTTTTATGTTTGAATATTTATTTTTTAGAAGTTACTTAAAGAATAAATTCTAAAATTCTTTGTAAAAATGGCTATTTTTTCATTTCTGAAAATTTTGGATGCTATAAGTCAAATTTCATGAAGCCTAATTTTTTATTTTTCAAATAGTAAAATATAATAATATAATTAAATATTAGTAATATTTTTAAGAACAAAACTGAAATTAGTTTTTTTTCGCCAAAGTCATATCAATGCACTTATTTTAAACTTATAAATATGTATTTTAAATTTTTGAATAATTTACAACCAAATCATATTGTTACAGGTGAAAAATTTTGCTAATTAGTTAGAATTTATGATTTTATACAGTATACTTAAAAATCGGAAATTAACTATTATTAAAGTGATTAACATTTTTATCTGAATAGGATTTTTTTTTAAAACTATAATCTTTATTTTAAGCAATTACTGCAGTATATTTCTAAATTTAATAAATGAGTAAAAATACTATATGATCAGAATAAAAATAAATTACGTGAATATAATATTAGAAGTATAATTAGATGGCTTAGTAACTCAAAAAAGGAACTATATTAAAAAAGCTAATTAAGAGAAGAATATTTTTTACTCCTTCCGAAAATGAAAGGAAAATATTAAAGATATTTTAATTAGAATGATTTTAATTACCTAAAGTTTTATTCCTGAATACAGTATTACGAAAATCCCTTATAATCTCAATTATTAAGAAAATATTCTAGAAATACGAAGTTTAAGGCTTTGTATGGTCACTTTTTATATCATCTTTATCTTCTTAAGAACTAAATTTTCCTCAATGATATAAAATAATTTTCCCTTGAGATAACGTTTCAGACACATTTTTTAGTTTATATATTAAAAACTATGAAATTGAAATTGAGAGCATTATTAAACAACTGTTGCAAAATAAATTTAATTTGTAATTCTAGTTTCCGATTAATATCATAGTAAAAGTTTATTTTTTCACCTAGAACCTAGAAGTATATCCCTTTTTCAGAAAATGAACAGTCTGAGTAATGCAATAATTTTTTTATTATAAATATTAAAGGAATAATGAATTATAAAATGAATTATACACATTTAGCAATTTCCTATTTTATTTCTGGAAAACAAAATTGATATAAGGGCAAAGATGCCGTATAATACATGACTCCAAATTCTGAGATAGGCAATTTTTTGGTGGATTTTTATGTATCTGGCAACCTCATTTTTGTTAAGTCATACACATGGAGACATATAAGGATTATGCATAAAATTCTATTTTGGTAACCCCAGTAAATACGTCATTGCGCATGTCACGATACGTCATCTTGGCAACATTTCTTCATCGCCAATAAAATTCATAATTTGGAATCATGGATTATACGGCATCTGTGCTGATTTTAGCATATCAGGGCTTATTGGTAAGGCTACATTTTTTGATACAGAAATGTTTATCAACTGTAGATCTAATTTTTTTTAGTTTCACAAAATCTTAAATAGAACTTTTACATTTGATTAGTGAATGCCGATTTTTCAACTTGTGTGATACAAAAATGGATACTGTGATCAATGAAGAACATTATTGTTTAAGGTTATAATAATCTATATAAAACAACATATTTATATATTTTGTAATAATCTATATATCTATAAAACAATAAACTATACATTTTCCAACAGCGTTAAGTTGTGAAATATATAGATTATTGCCGTATAATCCACAGGAATCAAAATTCATTGCATAATAATTGCCAAGATGACGTATCGTGACGTGCGGAGATGACGCAAATACTAGAGTTGCCAAAATATAATTCTCTACATAATTCTTATAGGTCTTTATATCTCTCCATAACCTTATAAAAATGATTTTGCCAGATACATAAGTAAATCTGCCAAAAAAATCACCAATCTCAAAATTTGGAATCCTGGATTAAATTGGCACCAGTGTCGATAGTTGTAGCAAATCAAAATATCCCGAATATATTAACCCAAAAAATAATGAAACAAATATTTTTAATAAAATCTTAAGCTTATGATCAATTTTTTTAAATTATAAAATTATAGTTGTCATGTAAATAGAATTGAGGAGAAAAATTATTTTTTGTTCTTAATGTAAGAACTTAACATTTGAAACATCGTTCATAGAATCTGCAGAAAAACCAAACTTTTTTTTGATAATCAAAATAATATTTTTTGTAAATAGTACTATTTTGATTATCAAAAAATTTGGTTTCAAAATTTAATTAAATATTTATGATTTACTGAGATTTGTATGCATATGAGATTTATATACTGCTTTCATTTCATTTATGGTAATAATGAATTGATATTCCTTTTATTCATACTTAAAATGTATAAATCCAGTGTAATGTGAAAAATCATAAATAACTTATGTTTATCAAAAGAATATACTTAAGATAATTCCTGAATTCCATAGTAATCGTTATTTTGATTGAACAATGTCTTGCTATACATTATTTAAACAAATTCATTGTTTTGATGAACACAGATTACAAATTAAATACTGTATTTTTCACAATGGTTTCATTACATTATTTGGTGCTTGCATCTTCCTGGATCAAGTGAATTTGCATTTATTTTGATGATCGAGGAAGAAATCTTAATCTAATAAGGAGTTCAGCAGAACTTATTTAACTAAAAGACTCAAATGGTTAGATTTATTTGAAATTCTAATATTAGTTTAAATTTGTCTTATTTTCTAATATTCATTTTGT
Organism: Latrodectus elegans; assembly: GCA_030067965.1. NCBI lineage: Eukaryota > Metazoa > Arthropoda > Arachnida > Araneae > Theridiidae > Latrodectus > Latrodectus elegans. The sequence continues at coordinate 107,704,168 of CM057820.1, forward strand.
TGATTAGTAGAATATATGAGTAATATAGAGATACAAATAAGGTGTAAAGTGAGTAATGAATATAATTAAACGTAATGAACAGAGCTTTTTTAAATTTTTAGAATTATTCTAGATTATCTTCCTTTTTTAATAATAGTTAAAAACTGCATAAATTTAACTTTAACTACAAAGCGTCTAAAAGAAATATTCATACTTAATTATAGTTAACATTTGAAAATGGGATTTTCAGTAAAATAATTATTGTGATAAAATAAAAAGAATATGTTTACAGGCTAGAGAAAATTTATTTTACTCTTGTTACTTTTTTATATATATTAATAATTTTAATCAAGTCAGTAATTTCCATTTCTGAGCATGCGCAATTCTTATATAACACTTAAAAGAAATAGCTCATTTAAATGTGTATTTTTAAATTGTTGTTTAAATTGAAAAAGATATTTTCAAAACAATACCACCTAATTTCTACCATAAGGTTTCAGCCCAATTTCACCATATATAATGGTGTAATGGTATATGTGACAATTTTCACCATTAAATATTTAATTACACCATTTTCCGAATGTGTATCAACATAAATGTTAATTTTGATACACACATGCAGGAAATATTCATAATTTAGTTTTCTAACTGCTTTACAAGTGGCTGTATGTAGAAAGCTAGTGTAACTTGAAAATTATTTCATAATTTTATTTTTTTTTACAAATTTTGCTTTTTCGTAGTATTAAACTGTGCAATTAATAAAATGTGACGTATACCTTTTTATCATATAGTTTCTTATATTTTAGAAGAGTAAAAAATGAACCAAATCATCATTACAGGCAGATGAATCTATCAACAACATTTTTCGAAACAGAATAAAAAAGTAAAAAATATGCTTTACTTATCAGCATTTTTATAATACCAGATCCACACTCATTCAATTAGTACATGTATGAAATTTCGATATACAATTAACAGTGCATGTACTATACTACTTTTATTATTTTTTTATAAATTGACTGGCATTTTTCACATACATAGTGATGAATATTTAATCACATGAACGGATAATTACTCTCATTTTATTAATAATTCATGCATATCATTAAAAATTTGTTTTAACACAATGATTTATAATTTTTTTTGATTTTTTATATTTTATTTTCAATCAAATAGTAATTAGTTATAAACTATGGTATGCAATAATAAAATCCTCAGTACTTAGGTAGGTTGGCATGTTAGCTTTATTTTATAGTTGAATTTTCATAAAAAGTGACAGAAATATGATTATACCCAGTTGCTTATTCCGTAACGAGATTATCTTCTTTTTCAAAAAATGTCAATATCCCCTCAATTAATGTTTATTATATTCTTTTTATTTGGAATTTCATGAAGGCGTATTATATTTTATAAGAAATTCATTTCATGGTTGAAATTCATTTCACGGAAATTCATTTCATTTCATGATAATATGAAACATTTAAAAACATTCATGTAAAACATATAAAAACCGAAATATTGTTATTTTACTAATCAAAACTTCATCAGTTTACAAATTAAATTATTGCAGAAAAGTGCTTAATTAATAATAATAAATTTGTCCGACCTCATCAATTTTTGCATTGAATTAAACTTGCTGATGTATATTCTGCTAAAATATCGTGTACATCACATGCAAAGTTTTCTGTTTTCAAATATTCATAAATATTTTAGTTGCTTAAATGAAATAAAGACTCTTATTTATTTTAAATTAGTTTTTATCTTTCAAAAGCATATGCTTATAATTTGAATACTTCAAACTTTTGTATCTGTTGTTGACAAATGTTCAACAATAATTTCTGACTTTATTTGACAGAAGGGTAGAACGTAAACTGGGAATCATAAATTTTTACGAAAGAAAAGATCTTTTCCTAGAACTTAGATAATTGCTTTTTAGATTTAAGATTATCTCTTAGAATTATAAAGGGAAGACAATTTTAACTTTTCTTAAGAATTTAATTGCATTGCAGTGTTGTAAAATGCTTAAAGCTAAATCTTCGGGTAACAATGTTTTCTCATAAATGCTTGGTAGTTATAAATGATATCATAAATGATTGTCTTTCGCAGAATACTTATATATCTTCTTTCATATATATATATATATATATATATATATATATATATATATATATATATATATATATATATATATATATATATATATATATATATATATATATATATATATATATATATATATATATATATATATATATATATATATATATATATATATATATATATATATATATATATATATATATATATATATATATATATATATATATATATATATATATATATATATATATATATATATATATATATATATATATATATATATATATATATATAAATGATGTCTTAGGATTATATTTTAATGAAGTAAGAAGCATACAATTAAACCATATAATAGTTATATTTAACTGTATAAAATTTAAATCATTTTATGGAAAAAACCTCAAAATCTTTAGAATGTATTTCTTAGGTAATATTTAGCATGTTTTAAACATTTGTGTAATTCTGAAAATATCAATTCTTTTCTTCTACAGATCAAATTGTTTAATATTGGGAAAGAATGAATTGCGTAACATTAAAATTAAATCTGTTTGACAAGCGTAAATTGGATATTCGTACATGAATACGTATTTTTTACGAGCTAAAGTATAAATTGTTTGTTTTAAAACGAACTTTAAAATGTCACTTTAAAGTTAAGATTTATTTAAATGAAGCTTAATGTAAATTATTTATAATACTCAGTTAAAATTTATCACATAACCACACATTTATAAAAACAGTTCGTGAGTTCGAATCCCACATTAGGCATGGATGTTTGTAGTGGTTCTTAATCCTCTTTAAACCGGAGTCCCGGTCTAATTAGCCTTCATGTGCAAAAAAATGACCGTTGAGCGACAAACAAACCAAACACACAATTATAAGTACTAATTATTAGTATTGTCGGAGCCTCCCAATTGTTGTTGATGTCGTGTACCAGCTAGACTGATATTTTGGAGTGCTCTGCTCCACTTTTCCAACTGAACCATATATTTTGGTGCTGAGTCCGACTTCCTCAGTACACACATGCCATAGGTACCCGTTTATATGGTAGGCAACCATTCACAACCCATTCATACAAAGAAAGGACAATGACAAGATATATAGAGAGATAAAGTACATTTATGCCCGAACCGGGATTACAACCCAGGACCGCCTTATCCGCAGTCAGGCAGGCTGACAAGTAGACAAGTTGGGCGGCTTCCCATTTAATGAAAATAAGTAAAAAAATATTTGTAAATGGTATTTGTAAGTGTTTTAATAGCTACAGACAATATCCTTCCCATATTTAATCTCAAATTATGTTAAATTTATAAACCACTTTAATAATATTTCTGTTTCGTTATGAATATATGCTACGTTTAAAAATCATTTTAACAAATAACAATCAGTAATATTTTAAAAAAGTTCGTTTGAAGAGGTTCGTTTATAAAGTTTTACGTGATTCTTAGAAATTTGTTTAAAAAACTAAATTAAAAAATTTAACATTAATGAAACATCCAAACATGCCACAAGGTGCTACAAATTTATTTTTAAAATTGAAGAATAAAGATATTGTGATATTTTTATTATGAAAAATTACATTTATCTTACTAATCAAGGGATCACCCATGGGTAGATCCTATAGCGTATGTTTTTATGCATTATATTATACTCATCATTAATTTAATATTACGATATTAAGTATTTTTCAGTTTAATCAAATGTTAGAAATACCTAATAAAAATGTATATGCTTTTTTCGTGTGGAATATTTTCTTAATTTGTTTGCTTTGTTTTCGTTGATACAAGTATATATATATATATATATATATATATATATATATATATATATATATATATATATATATATATATATATATATATATATATATATATATATATATATATATATATATATATATATATATTATCTAAACTTTAGTTTTTCCAAAACTCTCATTGACAACAGAATTAATAATATACAATTATATACTATATTATTAATCTTAAAAATATTGTATGTATCGCAATTTAATCTTGATTTTTAAAGATTTAATATTTACTGTTTTTAATTTTATTTTAGACAAGAATGATTTCTACTGTAAATTACATCTAAATTGATTCTATAAAATAGTATAGTTTTGTTCGCTCTAATGAATAGCGAACGACATTTCTTCCATCAGCAAAATTAAAATTATATACATATATATATACTTATTTACAATGAAACATTACTTTGAAAAAACAGGAGGTGTACACAAAACTGTTTCATTTACATATAAATCTGGAAAATGGTTACTTACTAATGACTAAATGTCGTGATACATCATAAAAAATAGTTGAATTCATCTGCAAATTTTCTGTGACTTATCTTATAATTAATTTGATTAATGTTCAGAAAAGAGAAATATCAAGCATTTTATGTTTCAGTTGATATGAATATCTACTGAATACCAATTTTTCTACTCAATAGCAAGCGCAATCTACATATATTTATTTGTATAAACCAAAAGTAAGCCCGAATTGTGCCTAATGGTTTCAATACATTCATCTATTCAACACACTATTCATCTACAAATATACTCTTTCAAAATTAATTTCATTGATTTCTATATTTTTGATTTGAATATTTAATTTTTGCATAATTTTTCTTAAAATAACAGTTTTTAGAAACATGAAAGTAATAAGTAATTAAAATGATGGATTTACTCAAACAGTTTCCATGTTTTTGTGGTATATTTTTGTCTTAAAAATATATACTTATATATATTGCTCAGAAATGACATTTTAAATTTTCTAACACTGTAATAATGATATCTGTTTATCTCCTTCTTAGTGTATGTAAATTATAAAACATATGCTATATACTTTAAATGATTGGTATATGAAATTTCTTTTTTGAGTAACCACTCTTAAAAGTCTTTATGGCCGTTATACAAGATGTAATTTATGATTCATGGTATAATAGAAAATGTACATACTGAAATCTTAATATTTTCGAGAGAAAAAGATATATTTCAGTTTTTGTAAAATTACAGTTTTCATTCGATAAAATATTTTTAAAGTAAATAATTACTGTATCAAAAATGTTTGAATTCCGCAAAATTAATTGATATCACAAAACAATATCAAAAAGTTGTTCAAATCAAAAAACAGAAAAGAAAAATTATTTATTACCATGAAATGTTTTAATCTTGAAGCTTCCATTTAATATAAGGAATTGTCTAATATTTGTTCTGAAACAAAATTGCATTTTGTTTAAATTTCGCATTTATTTGGCAATGCATAATTATTTCTAATAATCTTTATTCTAGACATTTAAATCTAAAAATACATGTTCCTTAAAACTCTTGAATAGAATTGCAAGATGAAATTTTATCCCGTTCAATATTTTCTGAAACTTGTTTAATAATTGCAATTTTTGCGTAAACAAAAAGATTTTTAGTTTTTGAAATGAAACATAATAAAATATTCTTATTTCAAACTTGTATCCAATTTTAAAGCACTTTTAATAGATCTATAAGATTTTTTATATATAATTCAATTCAAGCGAATGTTTACTTTTCTTTAATTAGATTTACTAATTTTATAAAAGATAATTTTACTTTTTAAACTTAAAATATAAGTTTAATACCTTAAAATATAAGTTTTATAAGCAAGAAATTTCATCCAAATTTCTGTATGAAACATATTACAACGTGTTATATAACTTTTGTAATGAAATAATAATCTGGAATAAAATAATTTTGACTGATTTTGTTCAGTTACTACTTAATTTTTAAAAATTAGCGATATTTTTCTTTAAATTGCAATAAGGTTATATTTTTTTTAAATTGTGCAATTGAAATTGGTAAATCTTGTGAAACATTTTGTTAGCTTAAAAATCCATTGCCAGGGAATATTTTTTAATAAATATTCCCTGTTATTAATAAAATGTTCTATGCTGACTTTGTTCAGTTGCTATTTAGTTTTTAATAATTAACGACATTTTTTTATTTAAACCACGATATGGGTATGATATTAAAAATTATGAATTTTAAATTATTAAATATCGTGAAACATTTTGATAGTTGAAAAATGCAATAACAGAGAATGTTTTCCATTTTCTATAATTTTATATTAAGTTATGTTTTAATGATTATCCAGATTGATTGAAAACTGAAATATCAAGCATACTTAAGTCTTCCATCAATCTTTCAATCAATACAAACAAAAATAAAATTAAGCTTTTGTACCCTAATGGATGTTTGAGGTTAACTTCTGTTATATCTTAATAATATGATAAGAGAAATTAGCTGATCATTCATAATAAAACACTTTTTTATCAAGACGAAGTAGTTATAAATTAAGATATGATTATAATTTTACAAATTATATAATTTAATTATTTAAATATTGTGGAAAGTTTTTAGTAGAGTATTTTATGCGCGAATTTAATTTAATATCACTTAATCAAAAGTAAATTAAATAGAAAGAACACTCTTATACCACCACAAATATTTTATCAATTATTAAAAATCTGTTAAGAGAATAATAATGTAAATATTCGTAAATTATACATAATTTCATTTTTAAAAAATAATACTTCAATAATTAAAAATAATGTCAAATTAAAAATAACTATTTACATTGTAATTTAATTCATTTAAAGTTGAAATTCTTACAATGTACATGCACCTCAAAATCCTTTTTCAGCATTTATTGTAAGATGTTTTGACATAAAAATAGAAAAAATAATATTTCTTGTACAAATGCAGTTAATTTGCAATTAATTCTTAAAAAAAGTAAGCACGTATTTAATATTTTAATTGTATACATTCATTTTTGTTTCTTGATTGTCAGAAATGATTCCTCCTGCCAGAGATATGTTCATTGAAAATATATATTTAAACTAAAGTAACTGTGATTGTAACCATTTATAGAAAATATTAGTCACTCCTCCAAACTTTGTTTCTAAAATATTTCATTTTTAGATAATACTTTAATATTGCTTTCTTTTGTTATTTGTAATAAAAATTGTTTATATTTTGTTAAGTTAAGAAGCTTGCATTAGTTGCACATGGACAAATTATTTACTCAAACAGCGAAAACCTCAGATTTAAAAATGTTCTTAGACAGAACTGGATTTATGATTGATTAAATTAAAAATATGATTGAATTATTTTTTCAAAATATTATTAACTTTATGAGTATAAGTACTCGTTTTAATTATTAGCTATTCCTGAAAAATATATAAACTAGAATATTCAGCTATGGAAATAATATAAATATAATCCAAAAAATTATAATTAAACAAAGTAATTCAAAATATAAGAATGTTTTTATATGATGATAGCTCCATCTATATATTATTTAAAGAGGTTATTTTATTTTATAAAATTTAACATTCCATTCTGTATCTAACGTCTTTAATATCGAAAGCTAATCTTAAAATAGTAGGATACTCTAAAATAAGTCAATTCAAAAGAAAGAATATTATTTTTTAGAAAACCTGCTTATAAAAAATTAATGTCTAGTTATACACAACTTGGTAGCTATATTTGTTTATTTTATCATAACTTTCATGTTACTCTACTCTTTCTGCATTGGTAGAAGTAATCTCCGAAAATACAAAATAAGATCATGTTTCGAAGTGACCAAAACCTCACCTTAGATTCATTTATATTGATCTTTAGATACTATTTATAGTTTTTGATAGATATAAGTACAAACTCAATAAAATAAAGACACATAGAAACAGCCCATAAAGGTTATTTTGCATGTTATGTTTCTAATAAAAATGTAATGTTTTTTTTTAAACTAAAACGTCATCTCTATTTTAAAATTCTTGAATTTTATTCTAATATAGGAAATGCATCATATACACAAATACTTTACATTATTCAAAAAATAAAGCCTTTTCGCTTAAAGTTACTTCGTACATTTTTACATTTTATATTTAAAATATATTAAAATAATGAAATAGTTCAATATTTATTGCATCAAAAAAAGTGATGGAAATGAGTTGTATATAATTTATCAACATTAATTTTGTCATAATTTTCTCTGATACACGCAAATACTTGGTACTGTTGTGAGGTTCTCTATTGCACAAATAGGGTGAAATATCAGTTTGCTGCAGGAAGTACTCAGAAGATTCAGTTACAACTGACAATGATACGTATTAGAAGAATGTAAAAAGAATTTCTTCATTGGGGAATTTATGCGGAAGCAAATAATCCCGCAAGAATTTCCTGACAATGCATGCCAGTTTTTTTGTGCCGAAACAAAACTCCATAAAAAATGCACTAGCAAAGAAAAGATACTTTTCTAAGAAGAAATAACTAAGATTAAAAGATGGAAACAAACATACAAATTAACTCAGCAAGATATATTTTTTACACAGAACTGGTTATCTTGTATTTATGTAAAAAATATTCAATTTCTTCACAACTTTTAGCAATGATTTAAATATGAATGAATTATTTCCAGTTTTTAATTTATGGAAAAGAAGGATTTTTATTTATTTGTTTTCTAAGAACTATGTACATGTATGTTAATATATTTGGCATTAAAACCCAGAAAATATCACTTTACACTTTAGTTGCAATAAACTACATATTTCGACTTTAAAGACTGTATTTTTGCTATAACTTTAAAGCATATAGTTTTAATTTATATAACAAAAAATTAATACAGTACTGTAAAACAAAAAATACTTTAATTTTATTCTATACCTTAGCCTTTATTTAATTAAATATTTTGATTTTCTGATATGTTTTCATTTAAAAGAGAGTTGAAGCACATCGAAGAAATTATTTTTAGCTTGTATATCTTTAAAATAATTTAATGATGCATGTGTAAAGAGCTGAAGTTTTAATATGGTTATGCAATATTGAAATATTAATTTTAGTAATGTAATATCTTAATTCATTATATCAAAGACAGTACCTTTATTACTGGTAACGGATTATAGTTTTTCGAAATATTTTTAGTCTTTAATTTATAATTGAAAAAATTGCACACAAATTCAAAATTCAATAACACATTTATTTTCAAAAGATAAAGTATTAATCGTTGTAAATTAATTTTTTATCCATCGTAAAAAGCACCAAATACAGTGTTATTTGCTTCTTTACCCAAATGTCTACATTTAAAAAGAAAATCAATGATATAAGCAATATTCAAAGGATTATTGTTTTATAATTTTTATGTAATTTTCTTTATATTGTAAATATATATTATAATAAAAAAGACACATTATAAGCATTTTGTTTTGATTCCTTTCGCTATAATCAAAAATATTATAAAAATTATATAATTTTAACGTAATTTATTCTCATTAAAATATTGAATAAAATCGCTGATTACCATTTATATACTGTTTAAAAATCTTTTTCTTTTTTAACATTAGCTTTAAAAAAAACATTAAAAAATATACGACAAATATAATGCAAAAACTTAGTATAATATTTAAAATTGCTAAGATTTTCTTAATTAAATCTATTTTAAGTTTTTTTTAAAATTATACATAGTAATGTCACAGTTTCATTTTCTTCAAAAATGTATTTGTATTTGTACATAGCAATCTTAATTTCTTATGAAACTTTCTTTTTATATATTCGTGAACATTAGCTTGCCTAGTAAATTATTTAAAAATTATTCGTAAATTTTTAATAATCTGAAAACTTATTGTAAATGCTTAAGAAAACATAACATAATCTAATCATTCCTTATCACAAAATTTTAAATGAAACATCCTCCATTTTATAAATACTTATTAATTAAATGAATTAAAGAGATAAAATAGCAACGCGTATTTTAAAATTGTATAATTCATGACATTAATATTATTTTCAAAATAAAAAGATATCAAAATAAAGATATAATAAACAATTTTTGTAGAAATTCGTCACATTTGATTTACGAAGCAAAATACTAATGATAGTTAGCATAAAATATTTATATCTTTAATATGTGTACAAAAAGATATTTCTAACAAACCTTCACAGTAAAGGAATAAATCATATAATGTTACACGGGAACATTCTCCATTTGTTTTTTGTAAAACCATGTGAAACATAAAAATTTACTTAAGAGACTTTTAAACAATAATGCATGCAAAGCACAAATTTTAGTTAATATGATAGTATGTGAACATAAGAAACGTTAGCATAAAAAGCTATTGCAATAAGCATATAATGATTAATTTATCATTATATATGTTTGCATAAGCTAGATATTCATATTATTTTAATATTTAAAATTATCTTGCTCAAGTTTTATGCAAGATGAAACCAGTTAATAAAATTGTCCCTGGGTGTTTGTAGCACATCCATAGCATGTTCGAATGTACTCAGACAAATAAAATTGTGTTGGCAGACATTAAATACATTTAATTTCGCAATTTTTCTCAATCAGTAGATAAAGGAATCTGGTAAATATAATGAGGCATCATTATTTTATTTCATAATAGATGAAAAATTAGGAAATTTCTTGAAGTTCATTTTAAAATAAGGTTTGCCACCATGATTTAATGAAAGATAAATAAAAGAAACATTTTATTTTAATTAATATTACTCTATTATGTTAATAAGAATATCTAAATTGTTTTGCGCTTCTTTTAATAAAAAAATATATTATTGCTGATTCATAAATAGATAGTTTCAGAAAAATATGCACATGTACATACATACATACATTTATATATATATATATATATATATATATATTAAATATAGGAATATTTGTCTTATTTTAAAAGGAAATGTTTAACACACAGTGGAAGCTTTTGAATCATGAATTTAGATCCAGTAATTTATTAATTTTAAGATTTTAATTGCATTTATTTTAAATATTTGTTTAGATGTCAGAACTGCGAATTAATTATACATTTCATAGAAAACTCCAAATATACAAAATTACTTACTCTTTTGTAACCGTTGTTATTATTATAGCATGAATAAGTTTGAAATATTAAGAAAGATAAATTTTGTCTTAGGAATTATATATTTAAAATAGATATTTATACAAAAAGCTTTATTCGAAATATATAAATCTAGTGTTTATCTGAGAATATGCCTTAGAGCAATCTTATAAACTTGTTTTGAATATCGGCAAATATGTAAAAGATAAACGATGTATGCAAATAAAAGAAAGCAAAGCATATTAACTTTGGACATCAAAGCAACAAATATATGAAGAAACATAAAATAGTTCTATCAGGATAGAGATTCATCGAAACGAGATTTTCTTTTTTTTTAATATTTTGGGAAATTATAGTAAAATGAAACAAAACTTACATATTTGCATTTTCAAATACTTAACGTATTTCAGCTACATCAAAGAAAATATTCATCCTAGCAGAACGAGTCAAAATTCTAATAAGATGTTGTTTTCAACTTTTAACCAGAAAAACCATGATTTTTTGTTCATCTTATATGAGTACTGTTGAAAATGCTTTCGTAAAAGTCATGTATTTAATACGTTTTGCTAACAAAAATTTCATAATGAATATTTATTTAAAAATATGAATTTACTTTATAAAATAATTTTATATGCATATTTAATGATTGTCTTACCATTTAAAATATTTTAAATTATGATATAAAATTAATATTAAGTAAATACTAGATATCACCGAATATATATATATAAGTTATTTTCTACAACCAGAACAGTATGACTTCCCTTAACATATGAATTTAATGCAAATATTATTGTACTTATACGATTATTTTGATATTTGATTTAAAAACATTAGTTAAAGCGAAAGGTTGATACCTTAACTCTTAAATTTTTACTTAATGAATAATTAAATTTATCAGTAAAACAAATGATTAATATGAAAATGTAAAATTCAATTTAAAATTGCAACTGCATGAAAATGAATTGATTATTAATTTAAAATGTATTTTCTTACTTATTATCAATGTCATCATTTGTATATCCTAGCTCATTTTTCCCTTTTTATATGTTTCTTCACAGAAACATATAAAAAGTTCAAACAATATTCTCGTTTTTGACCAATTGCTTATAGTAAATAAGATGCATATTAAAAAATAAAAAAAAATATACCGTGCTGCTATTCAGAAAACTTGAATCATTATAATAAATATTTAAAATCTATATTAAAATTTGCATTAAAATACTTGTTTAAAATAAAATATATTTTTATTTATAATACTTTAGATATATCGAAAGTATGCCTGCTCAAAAAGGTTGTTTAATTAAATAAAAAACTTAAGAGATAAAAAAGAGATTTTGCATAAATTTCAATGAATTTTCTTTTAGTCGAAGATTCCTTATTTTTATTCCTTTAAGCACTTCTTAGGGTAAAATATTTTCTAAGCATGTATTAACAATTCATTAACATATACAGAATTACAAAAGAAACTTCACTTTTAATATAGATATATCTTTTTATTATAGAAATTTATCATTTAAATATGATGTTAGTATAATATGGACTTCTTTTGAAGTTAATAATAATAAATATCAGTTATTTTTTAATAATATTAAATTTTATTTCCTTATATTTTAATACATATTTAAATTTATATTCTATATCGCTTGCTATAAAATATAAAAAATTTAATCGGACAAAATAACAGAGTATTGATTTTTTAAATAAGGTAAATTACTTTGGCACAATTTGAAATGAACAAAATTTTTTTATATTTACATTGTAATATGTAACAATCTTAAAATCATATAAAATTACATAGAACTCTTTTATGACATTGCATTCTTGTTTAATATTATTTTAACATAAATATGATCGTTTAAATAAAGGAAAATGAAATACTCTGATGCAGTTTTAATAAATATTTACCTATAATAGCAATATTGCACTTTTAAGGAAACAGAATAAGTAGTTTGAATATCGATTTATATATATGTAAGGTGTTATAAGGCACCCGTACACGTTGAAAATGGCAGTTTCGACGAAAGCTGATAAGTTTATTTTATTCTTTTGTCAAATAAGGAATTTAAGTAGCTTTACAAAACAGATTTGTTTTTGTCTCTCCGTTAATGTGATTCCGAGATATGAAGGATTTCGTAAAGATTAGCCATCCAAAACTGGACATATTTAAAGCACCGGAAGTGACCGTTTAAAGTCCTAGAATGATGTTACAAATTAGTTTAAACAGTGTTTAATTTTGAAATATAAATTTAGTAATCTTTTAAAAGATACATAAAATAATTACTAATCCGGAAATCAATCAGAAAATCAAATGAAATATTAACCAGCAAATACGAGAATTTTTATAAAGACAAAATACTATAATCTTTAAATACGATTTTCCCAGAAATGGCTTTTTTTTTTGCCTATAATTTGCACCCTTCAAAAATGAATACTTAAAATATTTTTATGATATCACTACGAAATTTCATGAGCGTGATTTGTATACTGCTTTCTAGAGAGTGTAGTAAATGTATTTTAATATCTTAAATATTTCCCAAATAATGGCCTGTAATTTGAATGATGGCAGAAAAAATTTGGCTGAAATTTCAGTATAAATATTCAAGTAGCCGTAATTATTTTATATTTTAACAAAAACTTAAAATTTTAGTACATGAACTAGATAGTAACATATAGATTATTTGGTATTATTTTTTTTTCAAATAAGTTTAATAGTTTTTGATGTAGCATTTTTTAAGATTTTTTAAAAAACGCTTAAAATTGTAGACATATTTAACATTTCTGAAGAATAATATTAGCATATATCAAATATTAGTAGCTCAATATTAATATTTTCTAGAGTTAAATAAGAAAAAATGGTTTCAATGTATACATGCAGTAGATTTAAAAAACAAGCTCTGAACGTGTTCGGGTATCTTAAATAAGTTAGTGAAGTTATTATTTTAAACAAAATTACTGCCCATGGTTTTGTGTGTAAACTGCTTGAAAAGCTGCTAAAATATTAATTCAGTTTTACAGTACAAAATACTACTTTCTGAAAATAAATTTGGGGAATTAAGTTATCTTCAAATTATTTAAAAATTCCTATATTTTATTTATTTATTGAACAATTATGAAACATTTGTTTTGTTAGAATGGAGATTGAGTGTGGCATTGATGTTATATATATATATATATATATATATATATATATATATATATATATATATATATATATATATATATATATATATATATATATATATATATATTTAAAAATAAATTATAATGTAATTTGTAACATAGTTTAATTAGAGGAACATAGCACATTTTTTTCCTTTCTTGATACTGAACAAATTAAGTTGACAAAGTTCTAGTTAAGATTCTCACATAATAGAGAAATAAAAATGAACATAAGCATTAGAAGCAAATTATTTTTTAATCTGTACTACCAATGATTTGACTAAAGTAAATTGGTAAAATATATATTTCCTACCGAACATGGATGATGATATCTCTGAGCACTTAAATATTATATTCTATAATAAATTATTTTCTTGCACCAAAAGAATTATTTTTCTTTTTACTGCAGAACTTTCATACAGAATTAACTCTTGAGACACACAAAATCAGTGTTTTGTAATTTTTATTTATGTAAATGTATGGTAAAATATTTTGATATTTGCTTAGATATTTCTCTGTTTAATAATTCTTATAATCGTTAAAAATTTAAAACAATTGTTATAAGAAAATAAAATTTGGCATCTGACTTGCATATAATTTCAAAATATTTTCTGCTTTGGAAATTCTAGAGAAAATTTTAAACAACTACTTAATACTTACAGTTATAAATTTTATTTTTATAATTTATGTATATGATTTAGTTTCATTTTTAAATATAAAATATTGGATAATAATAGATCTCATTTCACTTACTTGCACAAGTAATATTATTTGACATTAAATATAATAAGAGTTAAATACTAATTTTCTTAAGAAAAATAAAAAGCTATAGTAATTTATTGAAAAAAACTTTTTCTATACAGTAATATTTATGATTTCTGCGATTTTTACTGTATATACATTAAAATAATTAAGATAACATTATATTATAAAACAATTGAATACTAAAATGTTATACATAATGCTTACATGCATAATAATTTTATATCAACTATTCACATCAACATGAATTCAATAGAGGAGCATGACATATTTTACATTTCAAGCATAAGTAAAACATTTATCATTAAAAATATCTGATTTTTTTCGACTATTTCACCTTTATGCCTTATAAGCATATTAACAAAACTATATCGATGAATTATCAGTATAACAAATGTATTAAATTTAGATTATATTCAATTACATCTTAAAGTGTCCAAACTTCTCGATATATTTTTAAATAAAATTTTAGTAAATTTCTACATAATAATGGAAGTTATCATTACTGATTTATGCAGTTTGTCTCAAATGAATTTAAACACAATAAATATGAAAAAGAGACTCATCATAAATATGAAAAAGAGACTCTACATCGTAGAGATTGATAATATTTACTGGTTTTGAAACTAAAGAATCCTGTTTTTTACTAATTCCTTGCATACATTCGAAAATGCAATTCTTGTTATATTTGTACTTTTGAATATCAATTATATTTCAAAGTTGATACTGCTCATTATTATTAGTTATAATAGTTTACTAATTACCTTCAGCTCTATAAATCAATCGAGGAAAAGAAACAATTAATTGCATTTATTAACCCCAAAACTCAGGACTGACTTTTTTCATGCCACGTGAACTTAATGTCGTTTTGACAAGTATAAGCAATACAAAAATAATTTTGTGTGCATAAATATGTAATTGAAATAATTATAAATATCAATGTATAATTGAAATGAAGTGACGTAATTAAAATGAATGGAAAATTTCCAAATGCTTAAATGCATTATGTTATTCAGATATTATAAGCTGCCATTAATGTATTTTATATTAAAATACAAAATACATTAATGGCATTTTATAATATATAATTAGTAATTTTCTCCTGTCTTTCAAGATCATACTGAAAATAGCACATTTTCATGGCAATAATTTTTAAGATAATTTTTGTATTTTATAAATTTTGCATTTCTTATATATTCATTCTGATTAAAAAAAACTCTGGAATATATTTGGACTTAATTAGGCCTCAATGATTCAGCGATATTCTAAAATTAAGCATCAATTTATTACAAGAATTGATATATTTTATTTGCAAAATTCCAAAATAACTATTCAAAGACTGAATAAGATCTCTTTATTTTGAATTTAAATACTGTGATAAAATACATACTCTTTACATGAATAACAATATTTTATGTCTAAGACAACGAATTCAAATTATGATTTATTTGTATGACTGTATGTTTGCAAATTCTTATTATGTTATTCTAAAGAAATATTTAGAAGTAAATTCATTTTAATCTATTTAATTTAATAATAAAATGTTGAAATTATAATTTTGCTGGTAAGTAAAAATTTTATCATATATAATTAGTGAAAAATGTCACATATATTTAAGTGATTTCCTCAATGAACATAAAAATGCATTGTATACTATCATTCTACTTATACTATGAAAATGGCAATCAGTTTTAAGAAATTTCCGAAGAGAAATATATTTTAATTTTTACTCAATTCAAACATTTCAAAGTTTTACTAAAGGACTTGCTTTTCCTTCATTGATTTGATGGATAAATTTAAAATAGTGTGAAATAAAAAATATTACCGTACACCTGTGAAAACAAATTACTTAAAATTAATTATAACAAATACAAACGTTCAAATAAGAATTTAAAATAATTAATAGAACTCAAAGTCATGCTCAACACCTTTAACATTGAAACGTTACGAATTTTGAAAAAATTGACAAAAAACGTTACTTAAAATATAATAAATCTTAATATTTATATTCGTTATATTTTTTAAGTTTAAAAGGGAAAATAATCAGACTTGAGGAGTTTTCGTTATACATTATATTATATTTATTACATTAATGAACTTCATTATAAATATAAATTATTTTAAAATAAAATTTCATCGTTTATATTAAATAGTAATTTATATTTTTTAAATGTAATAATGTGGAGCCAGATATTAATAAAGATTTTTTCTCATTTAAGAGAAGATAATTTTGTAAGCGAATTCATAAATTTATATAAGAATATAAATTGATTAAAATTATGAGCAACATTAAAACAATTTTTCATGCTTTACAATTATTTTCAAATGAAATAAAATGAAAGTAATATAAAAATTTTACTTAATACAATAAAATATATCATGTTACACTAAAATAATGTGCAAAAATGATTTGTTTTTTTATAAAATGATTATTTAATTAATATAAATTCTAGGAATGTGGGGCATACCAAATGAAGAATAAAAATACAACCACAGAATAAATAGAAAAAATACACCAAAGAACACAACGAATTCAGAATAAACCTACAAGTGCATAATTTATTTAAAGGCC
Source organism: Latrodectus elegans (assembly GCA_030067965.1). Lineage (NCBI taxonomy): Eukaryota > Metazoa > Arthropoda > Arachnida > Araneae > Theridiidae > Latrodectus > Latrodectus elegans. The sequence goes on from CM057820.1 coordinate 107,721,623, forward strand.
TTAGCATAAAAGTTTGTAATAAAAATGCCTAACATTTTTGTTTCCCTTCCCGTTCAAAAACCCTAAAGACTCATTTGTTGTTATTTATTAAAACAGAGCAGATAAAAAATTAAAAGTGGGAATTTTGTGATAGAGATAAATTAGGCTTTTTTGCATGAGAAAAAAAGAAAAAAAAATCCTATAATGAATGTCTCGCATTTATTTAAATGTATTTTTCACTTGCTTATTTTATAAGACTACATAGTGTTGTTTATCAAGATAATTTTTCTTAATAAAACGCTTATGTTTACAAGCTAATAAAACTTTTACAATGGTTATTTTTTATTTGCTAGGCAGTGTTAGTATTGCATAATATTTTTTGTTTTAAAATGTTAACACCATTCATAGTGGAAATATGATTAGACACATCCTATAATTATAGTAAAATTAAGATAGTTTTATCCCATAACCAATTCAGGCATTGTGGGTAGCTGAATGGTAAAGATTTTGCCTTCGAGTCAACAGTTTTTGGGCATAATTAATTGAACATAAAAGATATTCTTATCCTATAACCAATTCAGGCGTTATTTGTAGATGAATATTTATAATAAGGGTTTTGCCTTATATTCAACAGTTCTTGGGTTCATTTTGGACCTCAAAAATGAATATTGTGGTAATAACGTTTAGATAACAACTATTTAAAAATGAATAAATGTATTTATTATTAATGCTATTATGAAAATTATTTACAGTTAATTTTTTTAAGAAAATACCACTGAAATTTACTTGTAGACAGGAATCAAAAAGAAGTTAGGGAAAAGAATGCAGTAAAATAATCAATGAAACAGACCCAAGAAGAAAACCAATACAAGAAAAAGCACAAATTAAATAGTTTAAAGTTAATATTTTGTTTCCTTTGCATATTTACAACTTTAAAATTTAAAATTTATCACTTTGACAAGTTTCTACTCAAATATAAGGATTTAGATCGACCCAAATTAAATAATATTAGTTTTTACAGTCTCATTTTTAATTTAACGTATTTTAGTCAATTTAAAGAAAAAATAATGTTAAAGTTTATATTTTACACTGTTACTCATAAAAAGACATACATTTTATTTGAACAATTTCATTTTCGAAAATTTTCCTTACAGTTATTTATATGAAGAGAAAATTAAATAATAAATTATAGGTGCCAGGTATTTCGTTGATTGCAGTTTATGATTACGATGAGGTAAGATTTTATACACATCTAATAATTTAAGTAATTTTCCACGTTTCTCAAATATTGATACATTGAAGCTCCAACTATAAACAGGACTGAAAAATCATTTATTTATTGAAGCATTTGATAGTTATTCATTTGACAGAGGAGAATAACAGGAAGGAAGATTAAATTCTTAGAAAATCATTCAGAAGGAAAATTTTTCATAGGTAAAATTGTAACCATATAAGTAAAGAATAATATTAATTATTACCGTTTAAAATTTTTATCGATATTAACAGGAGTTTACTGAAAATAATGAAGTGAATGTGAAATAAAGAAAGTTAACCAAATCAGTATTTAACACATGAAAATTATATTCATTGCTGAAATTTTAGGATTTTATAAATTATATTTAAAACTGCAAATAAAATTCTAATATTAACATTTGAAATTCAAATACAAATCTTATATTATTATACTTGAAACTTAATATATAATGCATTGTTTAACTAACGATATGAATTAATTTTTAACATACGCATTTATATCTACTAATCAAACTTTTTTCAACTTAAATATGTGCATCTATATATGCTGAAAAATTATATACACTTATATATTTAGAAAGAAGATGATCGAGAAAAGAAAGAGAGAGGGGAGGGAGTAATAATTCATCTAACAGTTTTTTTATTCAAGAAAACTAATATATTCATAGGAAGCTATAAATTTTATTTCCAAAAAGATTTAAAATATTTTACCCCATCCAATTTTTATTTTTAATATTCAATACTCCAATTTTACATTTTTCACGAGAGAATTCTTAAAATTACTATTACTGAAACGTTGTTAATAAATATTCCATTTTGTGATCAGAATCACATTATTATGTAAATTACATTTCTCTTAATATTTTTAGTAATTTCCCTTTTCATGCTTCTCTAGAAGCTTATATTGCTTTAATTTACTTTCATAAAAAAATTTTATTGAGGAAAAGTAAAACGAAAAACTTTCTTTTGTTAAATAGTTAGAAGCTTAAAAATGCAACAAAAATCACGAATATTTTATAATTTGTTAAAAATTACACAAAATAAAATATTCCCTGTTAACGAAAATATTAAAATTTTAAAAAATAAAATAAAAGGCTTTCTCAAACTATATACTTAAATAAATTGTATCTCATAACTGCTAAAACATCTTATTCTTTCATACGATAAATGCAAGCATTATGAAATAAATAATATATGAGAAAAGCTCATGTAAATGACAAAACACATGAGATAGTTTTAAATTGAAAATAAAATAACTATCACTAAAAAATTATGTAAAATTTTAAAAATTAAATTTTAACTATTGACTAAATAGAATATATTTTATTTTAAAACGCTTACAGTGAAAGAAATAAGTATTTAGTAAACGATATTTGTAGTAATTATATGATTTTTATCTATGCTTAGCTATATTTAAATATTAATTAAGATTTTTTAATACTATTTATGCAGATTTTACATAACATATTTTTGTGTAATTTATAGAATATATTTTTAAAAACAGGACTATAAAATGTTTCTATACTTAGCAGATAGAGTGAAAATAGCCCCTATAAGCCGTTGCTGACATTCTCTTCAAAACAGAGAAAACTCTCTAAAATAAAAGCATTTTATTATATCACAAGAATATTCGTTGTATTCATGTGATAAATATATATTAAAATCAGTGAGTAAACTTTGAAAATATATATGTTAGTTATAAGGAAAAGGCAACTCATTAATTTCTAGTTCTACACATCTAGTTTCATTTTTGGTATATTTCATAAAATTTGCTTTGTATTAGATAAATTCAAATGATATAATTATATTAGAGTCATACAAGTTTGTGATCCTTAAATACAAATAAATTTTTAAATGGGAATTCATATTAGCCAAATAATTAATTGTGTAATAGTTGGACATAACATATACATTACTTTGCAAAAAGTAGATCAAGTTTTAAGCATCAAAGTAAATACTCCTAAGAATGCACACATATTTACATTTACTTCGCTAAAAACGTAACTCTGAATAAAGTAATACTTTTATTTTATGAAATGTAATTATATAGTTTTTAATAATGAAGTAAATCATTTTATGTTTTTTTTTAAATTTAACTGAACATTTTTTTATATGAAATTATAAATAAAAGATTATTGAGCTTTAGAAATTAAAAAGAAAACACGTTTGCAAATATAAAGCTACCCTGTTAAAATCAACAGGGAAGTACTGTGAAAAAGATTTAAGAATTAAAAATAGATTCATGTGTTAATATTAGTTATTTGTTTTAAATATTGATTCAGAGAAAATTTCAAAATAAACAATAAATTACAAAATTTCTTCCACCTATTCTATCGCAAAAATCGATACTATGTACTTTATTATAACAAGCACTGCATTTCGAAATATTGTAATGCATTACAATAATAATTTGTTATCAGAATTTTTGATGCAAAGTTTCAGGAAAGTTTTGAATTTTTAAGTATTGGTATTTAATGACATGATTATGATGATTTCATCAATGATGATATAATTTTTTTTTGTAGAGAAAATGAAATGATGAAAATTTGAACTCATAACAAAAATAAATATAATCAGAAAAGTATCTCGAATAATAAATGTAGGTACATGTACACATGATCATGAATTATTCAAAGAAACGATTGGAGACTAGTTAATTTTTCATCGATCAATAAACAAAAGTGAGAACAGTTTAAATAATAATGACTGAATTTCGTGATAGTTTAAAAGGGAAAAAATAAGATTATTTGTAAATTTCATGGGAACTAACACTGCAATATGATAATCAGAGAAATAAGCAAAATTTATAAATAGGATCCTATGTCTTATGGATTACATAAATTTCAGCCACATACCAAACATTTTCAAACAATTCTGGAGAAATTTAAACTTAATCTCCTCGTTTTCATTCGAAAGATCTTAAAAGATTGAGTTATATTTTGAGGAATAAATAGTCCCTAGAATTAGTTATTCAAATCTTCTTATGGAATTAAATTTAAACTTATGTTATTTAAATTAAATATTTACAGCCAATATATTACGGATTGTTTTACTTATATGAAGTCTATAATGTACTTATATTTACATTTTTACTTTAATGGTAAAAAAATTATAAATATTAAACGAAAATGTCTTAAAATTTCACCAAAACCCAGCTCTAGATTGCGCATTTAAGCACAAATATAGTTATTTGTTACTATTCCTGAGAAATATCGGAATATTTGAGTTATAGATAATGATTATGAACTGATTAAATAATTCCTATCTACACTGCCCCACATTAAAAACGCAACAAAAAGGAGTGGTCAGAAAATTATGAAAATTTCAAGGTAGACGCACCTCGGCAAGTTATAGAAGTGTTGTAAAGTTTCAGCTCTCCAGAACACGCAGAATTAGATATAAGGTGATTAAACGGCAGAGTGGTCAATATTCATGACATTATAGCTGCTTGGAGGGATAATCGTTGAAATGTTTTCTTGTCGTAAAGGGCGCCTGTTATTGCTGGGAATATAAGACCATTGTCGACGGAGTCAGTTCCAACAGGTAGACGAGTTTACGAGAAGCATGGTGATCGGACTGAGAGAGGAAGGTTTGTCCATATGACAAATCCAGCTGACAGATATCTGGACGCGTCCACAGTGGCTGTGGTGAAGATGTTTGGAACAAGGAACTGTGGAATGTTTGCAGAGTCTGGTACAGCCAGAGTGACGTCAGCATGCGTGGATCGACACGCCCGACGGGAGGTGGTGGTGGTGATCACTAATTGTTCGTTGCTGTCTCTTTCTGTCTGCCGAGTTTCGTTACTTTCTGGCAATTCCTTTTTAGTATTGTATTTTCAATGTTGGTCAGTGTTTAATTTAAAATATACATCTAACTACCAATACAGCACAAATATAAGTGTTTCTTAACTTTATTGAATTGTCTGGGTTTGAATTCCAATGGAATAATGAATAGAATTTTATGTGGGATATATATGAGTATCTTATGAATAAAAATATATACTTATAACCATTTGCAGATATCGAATTTATCTTTTCACATCAAAATATTTTTAATTGTTTGCTCATTACAAATCGTTTGAATTTGTTTTCAATTTTACAATATAATTTAAATGTGTGATAAGCAATATGCAGAGGTTACTTCACGAAAAAATTTTTTTTGGGTATTTTGATTATTTTATAGTGTGTTGCGACCATTAAATATCATTCTATAAATTATGTATGACTTATTAGAAAGAGATAAAACTTAATAAAAATCTAAGAACAATATTTCAAAGAAAAATAGACTAATTATTCGCAGAAATAATTTTACCGCTATTTAACAGAAAACTTGTAAATATAAAGAAAAATTGATATTTTCTATTAATAAAATTAAATAGTCCTATTATTAATTAAGTCCTATTATAGCATATATTATAGGACTTCTTAACTAACGAATATAATTAAGATGTCCTATTATAAGTGATAGAATCAGAACTAACATTTGGTATGAAAATATATTTTAACTAATGCGTATGACTTATTTAATGCTAAGCAATAAAATAATGAATGCTTTTCAGTAATATTCATTTCGTTTACAGTGTTCAAAAAGTGCATAAATATAATGGTTACTTTAATATTTTTAAGATATTAAATAATATATATGTTCAAAATGTTAAGGCTAAAATATCTAATTATTGAACTTACCTCGAAATATTATTTTTAAATTTTGTTAATATTCTATTGAATAAAATGAAATTAATCAGCCTTTGTTATTTACACATTGAAGGTAAATACAAGCAAAATTTTTGTTACTATTTATTACAAGTTAGAATTAAATGATTATTTAAACTAATTAATCAATTTAAGTTTCTAAATTTATTTTATTTTGAAAAATCCTTTCATTGGAATATATACATAAGCTTAAAATTTTATCAATTATAATGTTAGTGAAATAATTGCATTTTAACCAAATCCTCCACCGTGCTACATATTTGTCAGTTTACTAAGTGATTAAAATTTCCATATAAGAGCTGCTAATCATAATTGTTTACAAAATAAATGGGTTTTAATATTAACTTTTCTTTTAATTATAGACATATTTGCACAAATAAGTAATGAAATTAAATTGATGGCATTAGAATTCTTAATTTGAAAAAAAATTTTGCAGTATTGATCATCAGCTAAATATTTGCCAAAACTGTAATGTATCTGAGAAATATTATAGATTAAAATGACCATAAAGTTTTATTTTCCTTACTTTAATTTTTACAAAATGAATGTGTCTTTAACCGTAAGAGTAGAAAATGAAACTAGTTCACAAAAATATCAAAAGAATTACAAACTTTAGCTCATAAAAGTGAGTTGAGCATCTATTTCATAAGCAATTCTACAATAAGTAAACGACATTTTAAGCTTTGTAAAATTTTCTGTTTTATATATATATGTATATATATATATATGCATAATAACTTTGACATGTCCAAAACCTCACTTTTAAGGACATTCCAATTTCGAAATGCATTTGCTGAAACTCTGTAGAAAATCTAAAATAAATCATTCTGTTTTAGAAGTTTAATCTGAAAAAGATATCTTGGATCAGAATAATTTATTCAAAATTCAAATGCTAACCTCAAAAATGCACTCAGAATAACAAGAGAAAATATATCGTTACTCTATCGATGCATTATAGAGCTTCATTGAGTTAACTTGTTCAAGCCTATTTCGAAAGCCCCTCAAGGACTTTTAACATAATTGCTTGAATAATTCATACAGACTATGGATTTGGTCAAGTAGATTCAATTTCGTAGATTAAGTTTGCACGCTGCTTCCCATTAAATATTTGAATATCAAATTAATGATTAACTTATTCTCCAAGTTTAAACTTTTTGATCATAAAATTTACCCAAACAGAGTATATTATTTATTTATATTTTTAAATTAAAAATTAATATCACTGAATTATAAAGAACTTAGATTTCCTGCTAAGTATTTTGTCATACCTTCTATTTTAAGAAAAGAATGTTTCAATTGAAATATATATTTTGATTCGGTAATATTTTCTGTAACTTCACACTGTGAATGAGTATAACTCATTTAAATTTACGTAACATTATAAGAGTATTTCTTAATTAAATATCGCATATAATTCATTTTGATTCATTTTCTTACTCTTGCCTTTTATGTAATTAATTTAGTAATTTTACACATTTATCATTCATATGCATAACTAAATTTTGTAAATGAGATAAACCATTGGACATTGGATGTGAAATTCATTGTTTAACCTTTAATATACCCATGATGAAGAATGGAAGAATAATTTTTACAGAAAAAACAGTAACATTAGTTAAGAAAACAAAATAAAAACTCATGAAAATAAAAGAGTATACATAGAAATTTACAATACCTGATAGTAAGAATGACCATTAAGAGCAAATTGAACACACACTTGGATCATATAAATTAGTTTATATTGTTAATAACATTAGAAATGTCACATGCAATTCAGGTAAAAGCAAAAAATCGGACATATTGCCCTCGTTCAGAAGTTGTGGAGTATCGCACGTCAAAATGTTTATTTGTCACCACCAAAAAAAATCCAAGCACATCAAGTCTGACAAATAAGGAAGCTAAAGAATAGTCCATTCCTACCCATTCAGTGTATCTGTAGGTAACATCCCTGCGGTTTTCAACAGGCTTTAACGAGAAAAGAATCTTGTTGGAACCTCATTCTAGAAGAAAGTAGTTCTAAAATTCAAGGAAGGCACCCTATATTAAAATATTGCATATAAGAATGGTTAAACGACTGAGTAGAATCTAGAGTCAAATTATGTTAGAGTGCATGATATTGGCCAAAACATGAATTTAAATGTTTCCTAATTTGTCAGATGATACATATGAATTCCATTTTCATCTGAAGCTTCCAAACAGAAGGAAGACACCATACCTTAAGGAAGATGGCAATGCCATTTCCACTAGCTCACTAATTTAGAACATATTTGTGTAGTAAATCAATGAAAAGGTTAAAGTTATTTCCGCAATACTGAAGAGCGACCAGACAGAAATGTGTTCATTCAGCATGGTTATTAACAGCAACAGCACAAGGAAAGTACTGCTGTGATAAGTCAGAATATTGAGCTGTTACATGGCGCAACAAATAGATGAACTGTTATAAGCTTAGTATGGCCGAGGTAAGTAGAATTAGGTCTTTAGCAGATATTCGAACTCCTGCAGAAATACTAGTCCCACAACAATCTGCAATAAATCGAATATTTATGGAGCAGTTATACACAACCGTGATCTTTCTGCCATTTGCTGATTTCGTTTGGATGCCAATGAAATTCAGTGATGGTTGAAAAAGTGCCAGGTGGGTTCTGGCACTATTCTTGTCTGTGGACAAGACACCCAGGATACTTACTGATAATTACGGTCTGGGGAGTATCTTTCGTGCGAAAGTAGGATCAATCTCATTGTTGCTTCGGACAGCAAAAATGTAAATGTCAAAGTCAATTTGATAATGCAATCTATTGTTCGGCCATTAATGACAATATTGTAGAGAGGGATTTCTAACATAAAATCACCCTTTTATCATTGTTGTAATTTATTATGCTGCACAAAATATCGTTATTTGGACATAAAAATGTATCAATGAATTTGGGAGCATAAAAAGATATTTTGTTTTACTTAATGTATGAATATTTTAATAATCTCACTTTAAATATTTGATTTCTGATAGTGAATACTTTTTCAGAAATTCTAATGAAATGAAAAATGTTTTCTTATTTTTTTCTAAAATTGTAAAATATTTTCAAAAAAAGATAAAAAATTTAATCTAAAAATTAAATTTCAATTGGGTAATATATCATAATCCAAATGCAGTTTAATCTCATTCGAAAGGCAAAATTAGTAACAATAATGAATTTTATATTATTTTTAATAATAATATTTAATTAAACCCATTTTTTAAAAAGTAAAATTATTATTGTATATTCCTGTATATTTCTTAATATGAGTTTTTCATTTGTTTAAATTTTATTTAATCTGAAAAGAACCATATTGTGAAATGTCAAATATTAAAGTTCCAGGAATATATTTTCTAAAAACTTAAATAAAATATAAAAAAAATTTCTCAAATTATATTTAAAAAATAAAGCATGCGTAATTTTTATAAAAATTACCTATTAATTTTAATGCATCCTTTGAGGATTTACGAATTAAATTAAAAATTGTCATCCTTTCAAATCGTAAGTAAATGCAGTTTGAGAATTGTAATAGCTGTGAAAATTATTTTTTAAAATTATAAGTGATTAATAAAATAATACACTGTTTTAGTATTTTACATAAATGTCTTTGATAACATAAATTCATATCATCTAAACATTAAAAATCATGCTTTAAAAATATTTGAATATTTAACATTACTTTCTATCACTTAAAATATTGAAAATTGAATATTTAACTTAATTATATTACATTTCAAAAAATCAAATTTATGAAATCCTATTAACTTTAAAATGCAATTTGATATGACTGTATGCTTCGGGGATGCAGTACGTAATCAATACATAAAAGTAAAAGTATGTTCAATATGTGCAAAAAATTTTTAAAAAGAAAATTCATGGATTAATATATTTTTATCAAATTTTGAACAGTCGAAACTTGTTGGCGTAATTTAATATTTTTACATTTACTGTTCACAAAATGACACTCTCAAGCGTTTCAACTGAACACTATTATTATTTTTGGCAAACTAAACTTAGAAGCGAAAATTTTAATAATTTATATGTCATTTGTTGCTTTTAAAAATATTTTCACACTTAAATTCAAGGAAACATTAAAGGTAATTACAATGACTGTTGGTAATCAACTAATAAATGAATATTCAGATAGCTCAGATAGTTTTATTTTCATAAAGTCGTTGTGGAGATAAATTACTATTTTATATTGCTAGATATATTTGCTAAAAGGTAACTCTAGAAGGAAAGTATTAGAAACCAGTTCTGAAATTTATCATATTTTCACAATCAGAAATGAACATAGATATGAGATATTTAATTTTCTCAGTTTATTAGGTTTATGATGATGAAATTTATGATAAATTATAAATATATTTTTATTGTGATGTTTCTATTATCGTATAAAAATAAACTGCAATATTAATTAATTATGTTTTATTTATTTTACGCATATATAAATTTTAAAATTAGACAAATTTGAAAAATATATAATACTGAGTTAGATAAAATAATGCATTACAACGCATATGATTATAACTAGAGAAAAACATGATAACAACATCTGAAATGAAAACTCTTTTGTATAAAATTATTATTTAAAGCTCGTAAAAGATGAAGATAATTAGCATTTAGAGAAAAGAGTATATTAATTAATAATTTTTTCATTAGATGAAAAGAATTTGAAGAGAAGAATGATAAACCAAAAACGTATTTGGTGTAAAAATAACCCAGAGTCAAATTTATAACATAAATTAATTCAGGCGGAAAGAAAATATCGCCTTAAGACTGATATTTCTTTTATACTTTCAAACTTTTTTACTGTGAAAACGTCTAGGAATTCATTTCTCTTAAAATCTAAATATCCCAGAAAGAAAAAAAAATTGTGAAAAATATATATAAAATAAGATGATTGAAGTATTGTCTACATAAGAACTAAAATTGTAAAGATAGGTCAATATTGTTAACGAAAACATTGCAAAATATTTCTTTAACTTATTCATTTGAGTTGAATTTGGAGAAAAAAATTTTTTTCATTAACATGAAATTTTTCAATTATTTTGATTGGATAGAAATAAATTGTCAAATTTGCATTTCAATTTTGAGAATAATGTATTATATCAAATTACCAATTCATTGATTTTTCTTATAACTATTAACTTCTGAAGTTTTTTGTCTTTTAGTTAACAACATTTTACCTTTGATGATTCAACATCTAACTTTATTCTTTCCAATTATTAAATTAATGCTACTATAAAGTGGTTATACCAAATGCATGATTAGTAGGTCTAGAGGTTACATAAATACGCATTTTAAAATCTTAAAACAACAGTGTTGATTAATACCATAAGCACTTACTTTACTTAGTACTGATAAATAAAAAAGAGTATTTTTATATCCATTATGGGGATATTTTGACAGATTATTTAAACTGTATATATTAAGGCCTTAAACAAATATTTTTACTTACTATTTTTAAAAATATATTTTTAAAAATTGATTCTAGTAATTTCACTATAAATATTTAATTATAATCTATTATAATTAGGAACATTTTTAAATTAAATTTAATAAAATATTATTAAACATGCATTTATTTCCTCAACACTACTCAAATATCTATAAAATAGTAGATAATTTGGATTTTTTTTTCAAAATATTTTGTTCCAATGATACATTTTAATAACAAATGTATTCTTTGGTGTTATGTATTGAAATATACTTTAAAAATGTTAATAAAGACACATATCTTGACAGTATAATATTTTATGCTGAATTTTTCCAGGCGTGTCATATATTTAAATTTTACATCTGCAAAAAATATAAAACTTGTAATTTATTAATAACAATTATATAATTAGATTATTTAAAACTATTACTTATGGCTAATGGTTTTATTATTTAAATACTTCACTTGAAGAATTAAGTTCCAAATAAAAAGAATTATCTACTAAAAATAAATAAATAAAATGAAATTATTTCTGGTCTCCCAAAGGTGCAATAGTATGAACTTTAATTTTAAAGCATTTAACTTTGTAAAAATAATCTACAATTTCGAGAAAAAATCAATTATTGTTTACATATTTTATCAGAGATTCAATAATTTTCAATTTGATTAATTAATTCTTCTATTTAATTCAGGGAATGTTTTGAATTAAATCATTCATTGACATTTCTTCCTCATTTAAAAAAATTATAAAAATATATATAAATTATAAATCTTGAATAGTTGCATGACTTTGATGATGCAACACTAAACTGAATTGAATCTTTCAACAAATTTTTAATTGTGTCGTTCAATTTTCATGCTACATCTTAAAAAGACTATAGAGTAATTAATTAATGAATTGAACAGCACTTATATAACAAATGAAATATGCACTCCATAAAGTAATATATTTTTAGAAATGTCAAAAAAATAATATGATAGTTCTTTTAAAATTATATGACAAATAAAAAGTAAAACTATTATTCATTTTGCAGCAAAATATTTAATAAGAGATTCTAGAAATAATAAACTTTAAATTCATTTTCTTTCATTCTTAAGTTTTATTTTTTCACTATAAAAATGCATCATTGATAATTTTTATACTAAAATTAACTATTATTATCCATTTATTCAAATAATAGTGTGACTATACAAACATGCAGAGCCTTTTTTAAAAAAAGCATACATTTTAAAAATTAATGCATTAGTATTAATCACTGAATTAAGAAAATAAAATTCTTGAAATTTTTTTAGGAAATTAATTTACTACTTTTTACGTGGAGAGGAAAATACGAAATAATTATAGAGGATGTAGAAACAATAAAATATAATTTCATGAAAATAAAATGTATATATATATATTAATTATTAAGATCATGAATTCCAATTAACAAATTATCTTGTTTATTGGGTACATTTTTATCATAAACAAAAATTAAGCAACAAATATATTAAGCAAAATTTCAGGGAAATATCTGTGAATTTTTTCTTAATTTTTGTTTTTGAAGCATTTTTTGCAAAAAGTATATAGAAAAAAACAATTTTAGATTTAAAATATATTAGCAAATTTTGTTTAGTAATCTTTTATTTGTCTGATTAATTAATGCATATTACTATAATTAAAATATTTTGTTTAGCAAAATATTACTATGTCAATTAAAAGAAATTTTAAGTAAAAATTACTATGAGAGACGAATTAAAATAAATAATCACTTAATATATTTATGAAATGTCTTTTTTCAGCAATAAAACAAATAAATATATTTTTGTATCATATCAAGTATATCTATCTTAATTTTTAGTGTAACATTTTTAATAATTTGAAAATAACCTTCTAGTGATTGACATAATATTTTGTTATTTCACTTTTGTAAATAGTTTTTATTTTAAATTGTTTCATTTTACTCAAATAAAATCATTTTACCCAATATATATATAAAAGTAAAATATACAAATTCATTAGCCTACAAAAATTAACCTTTATTATTTAGAGTATTTTTTATTCAAAATACTACTATCTTGGTTAGTCAATTGATAATCTTTACCAATGAATAATCTTTCTTATATAAGAAATAGTTAAACCTAAACTATCACAAGTCGATTCTGAATCGATAAAATCATGATTAACGTGGTAATTTTATCTTAAACTGTTGAAAGGTTCAAAGAAAAATATAATGATCTTTCAGCAATCAAGTTATTAATAGAATTTTTTATATTTTGAATTACTTGTGAAATAGACTATTAATTGCTACTTTAGATATTCCATTTATTTAAAAACAAAACATAAATAAAACAAAATACATTAAACTTTTAGAGCCTTATTAAGAATACAGGTTAAAAAATTATATCATTACTTTTAAATAAAGCTATAAGCAGATTGATTTTCCACAGTCAGGAAAACACCTGAACATTTACTATCAAGTTTCGATTGTTATTCAACAGAAATACGTTTATTGCAATCATTTATTCCAGTGTGGAATTTATTTAGAGTTTACCAAAACTTAACTTTCATAATTTCATTCTCTTGATAAGTCTTTCTTTAACAATAAATGCAAATATAATTATTTCGAAAGTTAATAACATTTAATTTCAATTTCAAATCAGGAAAAGAGAAAAAATATAATTCAAACAGAAAATTAAAATACATAGTAAAAGTAATGATTTGCGCAGTTTACAAGGTTACTCAACAGCTTTCTGTCCTTTAACTAATGTTATTCATCCTATGTTTAACGTGATTTGGCTAGAAAAAGTATATAATAATCAAAGGATTCTCTTCATTAGATAATACTTCACTCATAAATCATAAATTCATCGTAAAATTGCTTATAATAGCCCTTCAGCTCCACCACAGACCTTGGAGGAGGATTTAAACTAGTAATCTATCGACCATCGTTCCAAAGGTTCTGTATGGGATTCAGGTCTAGAGATTGAGCTCATTCCACATTCGTTCAAAACCAAAACCCTCAAAATATTCATCTACAGCTTTAACTCGATGAATTTACACGTTATTATAAATCAGAACGAAATCATTACCAATTGAACCATCATATGGTCGGTCATATGGATTAAAATTTTTCCCGATATCTCACATCAGTCACAGTTTCTCCTTGGAGCACACGCAGTTCAGAATAACCACATATGGTATCTTTACTCAAACCATTATTCCCACACCACAGCAATTGTGTTTTTCCCAATAGTGTTGGGTTGATGGTATATGATACTATGTTCCATGCTGATGAGCAAACGATATGAAATGCTCTCACACGGAAATCTGCACTCGTCTTTAAAAAGTACATGCATACATAAAAGATGACAGTGGACCATATACTGTACCATTCAGTTATCAGGCTTATTCCACTCATTATTACGTGAGTGAGCAAGCAGCACCCTTGAGGGGCCATATGGTAGTCCCCAACCTATGCATTCAACCAGCATGCTGTTTAGAATGAAGGGTTTACAATGGTGGGGCCTTAAAGCCTTGTATTGGGTGACACAGTAGTCAATACATTACAATTCGGTTTCAGGCAAGAATGACAACATAAGGATAGATGGTTGGAATTAATAAGATATTTAAAGAGAGGAATATTAAAAAGTATAAGTAAATATGACAGTAAAAATTTGCATTCAAATAGAGAATAAAACTATTGTTTGGCTTCTAAGTCCTTGATTCAATTATTGGTAGGGAAAATATTGTTATTTCAGTTGTAAAGTCTCGTACTAAAAGTTCAAGTTTGTTTAAAAATTGGAGATTAAAAGTCTGAATCTGATAAATCATATGTGGAGCTGGTGGAAGGTGGATTCCTGTCCTTTCATAGATCGAGAACTTTTTCTGTGAGGAGCTTAGTGATTAGTTCTAATTTTTTCTTGTGTTGTTATTGTATTTTCCAATCCCCTTGATCAGCAGAGCTAGATCAGGTCCATGAGTCCATTCACCCTAAAAAAGTCAAGCAAAAGAAGGGGATCCCGAATCAGGTCTTGCTTGGTAAGCCCCAAGCAAGATAAAGGCAGCTTCTATGGTCAGTGACCTGGAGCACCGATGACAGAAATATGACTTAGCTTCGGAGCCTGCAGACTTTACCTGGGCACAGTAGAGTGGCCTTCACGCCTTGGGTGACCCTACCAAGGGAATATATTCCTGACGTACTTCGCCCACTACGACCAGTGGCACCCTCTCGCCACGGTGAGGCAGCCTGTAGGCCTTGAGGAGGATTTTTTCTTGTGAAGAGTAGAACAAAGACGTAATAAAAGAACACCAATGTAGCTAAAGTTTCGAGGGCATTTGAGATTATGCTGGGCCGTTTAGGTTCATTCTGTGATGTAATGGAAAGGATCGCCTTCTTTGCCACAGAGACAGAGAGGTGAAGACGCTCTAATTATACCTTTAAAGTAAGTTGGAAATGGACCGTGTTCTGTTACGAAGTAATTTATATATCCTGTTGGTGTGGCTCAGAGACTTACGAATTATATTGTTAGTTGTTCTTCCCTGGTAGGCTATTGTCCATGTGGTTTGCCAGGAGGCTAATTTTTGAGATTTAAGGATGTGTTTTTATGGAGACTTGGGACCATGCCAGGTGATATTGATTATTTTTTGGAAGTTTGATTGTTTCCTTCACAGCTACGTTAGCGAGCTCATTGCCTATGATGTCTATGCAAGCTCTGGTCCAGATGAGCATGAATTTACATGAATTTCCTGAATCGGTTATTGGTGACAGAATTAGTTGAATAAGAGGGGAGCGTTGAAGATGGTTGTTGATGACTAGAAGGGTAAATTGGTTTTTTGGAACAGATTGTTGCTTTTGGGATTTGGAGTTTACAACTTATTTTATGCCTTCAAGGATGGTGAGAGCATCAGCCTAAAAATTGCGTATAGGGGATTTAGTAAGAATTTGCTTGTAGTGATAATGCTGTCATTGATTAGTAAAACAAAAGCTGCTCCAGTTGAATCATCCATTTTTGACCCGTCTGTGTAGTAGTTGGAGTGGTTGGAAGTAGGTTGTATAGTTGAGTTTTTGTTAATCATCACTGTTATTTCTTCAAGACGTTTACCTAGGTGAATCAGATCTTTATGAGCTTTTCCCTAGATTTGGTCGGGATGAAGAATTTCTCCATCAATGTTTACTGGTTTTCTAAGTTAGAGAATTCCTGTCTATAAAGCTACATATTGAGGTTCGAGGTGGAGTGGAACTTTAAAAAGTACAGTAACCCATCATTGCCTGGTCAAGAAAACGTATTCTCTTATCGAAGATAAGTGAGCCCTTCTCTGCCGTATGAAAGAACATACACAACTGGTCTCCTTGAATTGAGGCTTCCGTTTTCAAGACCCGTTTGCAGCATATTTATCTGATATTCTTGTCCCTACTGCTACAGAGTATTCTACAACAAATTTTGGCACATAAATGTTTCCTTCTCTTTAAACCAAAAGAGTTGTAAAACTATATTTTCCAGGTGTTGTAGCTCGTGGTTGCCCTGGAATATGTATTTTGGAGAGGAGAGCTTCAATTGGATATTGATATCCAAACTGTGGATCAAACTGCGAGATACATTAATGTGCCAAGAAGCATCAGTCTGAGAGTTACCCATTTCCCTCCTTGCGACCATCAACCAACTTAACAAATCAAACAAATGGCTTAGTGGTTCTTCATACGTAATTACCTATATCTGATTTTTTTAAAACTTTTCTCGCACTGATATAGACCTAATTTTTCTATGAAAAAAGTTGTCGATCAAGCATTTTTGCATAAATTAACATAAGTTCGTTTTCATCGCTTATATAAACTATAAATTTTAGTGTCATTTCTTATGATGAGATTTGAAAAATATGTTGCTACTCAACTTTTGAAGACTAATGTATTTCCATTTAACGATAACTGCTACAGGTATAAATTCATTTTATATAAATTTTGCATTACTGATGCATTTGATTTTCAGAGCAAAATCTTGATTCTATAATAACAACATTCTGGTTTGAAAAACTATTCTTTCATTTCTGGTAATCCCAAACCCGCAAAGACGAAGTGTTTTTGACTTAAAAATTTCTGAAATGGGATGAATTGCAAAAGAAAACTTGCAAATTATACGTTATAGAAAGTAATAGTAGTCAAATATACAGAAGTGTTTTGCATTATTAGATACTAAAGAATGTAAATCTATAATTATTTGATCTACAGTTTCACATAGAGTTTTTCTACAACTTCATTTCAAGATCAAGTAAAGTATCATTCAATACTTTTTCCTACATAAAAATGCATTATATGGTAATTATACAAATCTTGAGACAATTAGATGCAGCTCTATTACGCTAGCTTCACCAGATATTTTGTTTAGATCAATTGCATAAAATGGTAAACAATAAATTTGTCATTTGATGCAATAGAACGAAATAAAATATCATTAATAACCTGACATTCAGGAAGACTCTTAAACAAGATATGGTTCAACGTACGACGCACAAGAGATGGAAGATTTTGGGGGAGGAAAGAGCTGTTCCCGTTTTTCCCAGAAAGACTGTGGTGGCCTTGCTTAGAGGCCTAAGTGGACATGATTGTTTGACCATCTCTATAGGATTGGAGTGGTGGATTCCCCGGAATGTATTTTGTGTGACTCTGGTCAACCAATAACTTTTGAACATTTAAATAATTGTGTGGTTCTTTCCAGTATAAGGGCATTGTTGAAAAGTATTGGAGAGCTCGTGAGCTAATGACTTAGGCGCTAATGTTCGGCATTTGTAAATAATAATAGATATCATTAATTTCAACAAAAATTAAAACATATTGTTGATTTGATGAAAATAAATCCCTGATGCTTTGCATAAGTAATACGTTTACAAACCCCAAGGTTGTTATTCAATGATAACTTCATAATGCTTTTGATTTCAAATACAACATTGTCTTCATTTGTGAATTTTTGTTTTAATTTATTATTTCTCAACTGTAACTTTCTGGGGTTTTTTTCTACCATCAGCCATGTTTATCATTAAAACAGAGAATAACAAAAATATTCAATCTATTTTAACGGCTATCGATAGATTTAGGATGTACTTATATATTTTTGTAATGATTGGGCTTATATTTTTTTTAAATTAATAGTCTTTTATGTTAATTATATTGTTATATATGAATTTTACTAGATTTGAATTTCAGAATGCACAATTTTCTGCTCCTTTTGTAACACTGCTAGTGAAAAACATTATAAAAAATATATCTGCAATTTTTTTCAAACAAATATGATTTTACACTTTTTTAGAAAATACGTTCTTTGAAGATTTTCACAGAAGTGGGAATTCAAAATGCGTCATTATTTTCCAAAGGCATTCTCTTCATTATTCCTGAGATATCAAACAGTAATTCAAGAATAATAAGTTTTACTAATTCAGTAATAATGCACACCGCCATTTCTATTTGTATGAAGAATTGATAAACAGAAAAGGGTTAATAATAAGTAAAAGTACAAAAAGTACTTCTACAATAGTAAGTAAAGAATAAGTAGAAGCAAAGAAAAGGGTAGAGTCAGGGAAAAAATGAATATTCCAAACAAATAATTGATAGCATAAACATTTAATTAGCTAAAAAAGTTTACACTCTAGCTAAAGCTTCAAGGATTAAAATGAATAAAAATTTAAAAAACGTCATGCGTTAAAATTAAATAATAAATAAATTATTTAAGAAGCAAATGCATTATAATAATAGGTCTCTCTCAACATTTATAAAATTATAAAAATTATATTTGTATTAAGTTTACGATGCAAAATACTTATGGAAAATTGCTGAAATATTTATTATGTTCTAAATGATAAATCTGCGTTGTTAGAAAACTAAAAAAATATTAATTGCAATTTTTTGGAAGTAATGTTTTTGTATTTTACAAACATTTCTGCATAAAATACTTGTAAATAGATTTTGCGAACGAAATTATTTGCAAAATATTTTTCATCTGTACTACAAGAGAATAAAACGCAATGAAATGACCCCCCTGAAAATTCATCTCATGTCGTCATCAAAAAAGAAATTCATGGGTCTCCGTTTGTAACTTTTCTTTAATGAAACGAAGAGAATTTAAGTCGATACAAAATATGCTTGTATAAATTTTACACCTATGATGAAACGAGAAAATCCAGGAAAGTTCCACCCTTTTGTGGTTAACGATGCCTCTTCTCAGGGTCGGCTAGAGGAAATCTCCTTCCGTTTCTGTTGTAGCTTTACATATCTTTAACCCTAGTCGTCGAAACGCATCCTCATTTTTACTAGAATCATCTAAAATATATCAAAGGGACAATTATAAGTAGGTAGTTGTAACTGGGAGAGATTAACAAGGTAACCTCATTGAGAAATAGAAACTGAAAACATGAATTTGAAGCAAAATAATACTTTATCATAATTATTACAGTTGAATAAACTGTTTCTGCGTTCTTGAAATTTATTATAGATTCTGAAAATGGGAATAATGAATTTCGGATCAATTATTTTATTGTATTTCGTTTGTTCCGAATTTAAGAGATTATGAAAAATTGCTTTTCTTAAGCATTTTTTATCCATAATTCTCTTACTGGTTCATTAAATGATACTGAATAATTAGTCAAATATCTGATAGATGCCAAAAAATATATAATATTTTAAAATTATAGAAAATTTCGAAATAAAATTAAACGTTTTTTTTCTAGTTTGTTTTTATGTTGTTTCTTACAGCAGAGGTTATTTTTTATTACAATAATATGCTTTTTGTAATAGAGCTCTTTTAATAAAATTGCCAAAATTTTCATATAAATACATATGCAAAATTTAATGTACGTTAAGTATAAATTATGATTACATAATAGTCTTAGTTAATATTTTACGTACATATATTATTAGTGAGGTTATTGCCAAAAGTACAATTGTTAAAAATAATTTTCGCAATATTTTCAAAAATGAAATATTGTGAATTGCATTTTAATACTTACTACGAACATAACAAATTAAAAAGAGAATGCAAAAAAAGTTTTGATTTCTTCGGCCATTAAACTCAGAAGTTTTATTTTAAAATTAGAAATCTGATTGATTAGAAAGTTTTCCAAAAGATATTATTTAGCAGTAATATTAAGATGTGAAATTTTTAGCCTAATTTATTCTAGTAAGGATTGAAAATATGCATTATTTTTAAGCGGATCAAAATTGAGGTAATAAAATAATAGCTAAATATATAATGTAAAATACAGTGTGAATAATTGGCTATTTACATTTATTTTCATTTATATATCTCTGTTTTGATTCATATTTATAATATTCAGAAGTCAAACGTTATGAGAAATTTTATCGTCTAAATAGGAAACAATCAATTTAAGTATACTGATGGCTTCACTTTATCTTAAAATTTCTCTCTGAATTTTCAAAAATATACCTCCTCATCCATTTCTGTATACTCTAATATTTAATGATCCTGTCTAACATTCTTAAAAGCAGCTTATAAGAAAAGAGTATCCAAGAAGGCTCACAATTTAAACAACTTATTTGGAGATCAAAGTGCCATTATCATGCAAATGACTTTTTTTTCTTATAAATTTTCGTTAGTTTGAATTCTTCATATTTCTTTAAAGTTTTAGATTTTAAAATACTTTGAAGGGTTTATTTTTTGAAAAGAAAATTTTAGATTTGCAGGACAATAAAAACAAGAAGAAGAATTTTTGTGTGTGTGACGTGAACATTTTATAAATTAATTACAATGCGATCAAAAAATATTATTTTATCTCCAAAATGTGGTTTAAAATGTAAAAGTTAACACAATGTGCAACACATTAATTTCTCTAATAATAGTGAATTAAAACGTAACCCATGCTAAATTAAGGGGTTTGTACATACATTTTTTCCATTTTGCCACACAGTAAACTGTAATTATCTGCATATACTGGTATGAAATTAAATTTGACACAACATTTCAAAACATGTTTCTGTGAAAGAAAAAAAAATGATTATGTTAAATTTATATTAATTTAAGAACATTTAACTGGCAAATTCAATGTACTGAAATACTTATTCATCTATGTTTGAGGATGCAAACATAGGTTTTGCCTTCTTTAGTTTCTGTATTTTGTGTAAAAATCTTTAGCATTATTGTTTATGCGTTTTTCATTCTGTATAACAATATATCTTTTTCTGGAAATCTTCTTGGAAACAAATATGTAAAACTTTTCAAGCAGAGATTTCCATTCCCCATATCATTTCCCCATCATATCTTTGCTGAGATCTGTTTTGGGAAAACAAACACAGATAAAGTTTTCTACATAATATTTGCAAGCTATATTTGACATTCGAAAACGAGACACAAATATTTGAAGAATGAATGAGAAATTCCTAACCACAGATTTTTTATTAAATATATATTTTACAAAATTTCTTAAAATATTTTAAATATTTTCAATTAATTTCTAAAAGGAAAACAATTTTTTTTACTTTTAAAATAAAATATGCTTTTATAGAATAACTGGAACTAAAGATATTTGAATTTAAAACTTAAGAAATTTATTTGTTGTTGATTCGGTTTCCATGTATGTAGAATTAATTATTTTAATTTTTATGATTTAACATACTTTTCCTAACTGCTTATAACACCACTCTATCATTTCTTAAAAATTTTTATGACAAATTTAGTAATTTGTATCGATTTTTAACAGTATTTTTAATGTATAAGAACTTACGAATCTATTTTTAAGTTAATAATTTTTTCACATATCCATAGGTTTCGAAATTATTATCAGTTTTGACACAATAACTATTTGGTTCTAAATTAATACAAATATTTACTTATAAGAAGTTTAAATTAAATATTTACCTGACATTTTAATCATGGTAATAAACTTTCATAAGGCATACATTATCATTCGATGTATGAAAGCGTTTTCTGTAATTCATTACTTACAAACGACCTTTTGAGTACAACTCTGCTACTATGTGTATATATATAACAGAACACTATTATTGTGCAGACTTTCTTTAAGTTTTACAGTTTTATATATATATATATATATATATATATATATATATATATATATATATATATATATATATATATATATATATATATATATATATATATATATATATATATATATATATATATATATATATTGATTGCCTGACATTGAAAATGCAAGCAGAATTTGACAGTAAGTGACGAATGACGAAATTGAGAGTGACACTGCAATAAACAAAAAGTAATCTCTATTTCAAAATAACTTTTGTTTTCGAAACATCTGTATTTCGAACAACATCAGTTTAACAACTGTATTTCAAAATGATAGGCCTAACATAAAGAGGGAAGATATCGTGTAAATATTTGGTTGTAAGAAAACTGTTGACGGTAATACACGAAGCAACACATCTGGATTAAGAGTCAATGAGAGTACGGGTGGCATCCTGAGGAATGGCTAAGTAGCAAACACGTAAAGTTACTTAATAAATTGGTCATAACTTGAAAAATCACTAAAGTGTTGGTGCAGATTTTATGCAGATAATGCTATCCCTCCTCATTCTTGAGCCTTTATAAACCCTGTAAAAACGACTTTTAAATAGAAATGAACATTCTTAATGATCACCTGTACATGCATAAGTTTCTTTGGTGATGAAATTTAGATAACAATGAATGATCTCCACGTGGTACGTCAACACATATGCAAATTCCATTGAAAAGTCCTAAACAAATTTATTACATTAAGACAAGATGATGTAACATATAAAGTTATTTTGGCCTTTAAGTAAGATATAAATATTCAAGGAACTGAAAGTTGTATATTGAGTATAACGTTTTAAATATTCTAACTGCATCTAAAAATGGTTAATGTACTCTTCCTCATAACCAGAACAAAACACTTTTAAAACTTACTTTCAGAAAAGTAAAAATAGAAGACAAAAGTATAACAACCAATTATAAAGTTGCCATTAATGGGATTTCATTAATTTCAAGAATTAATTTTTTTAAAAAATAAAAATATTTTACTCTTTTTTCATAAATATGCCATAAAATGATATTTTTGTCAAGTTTCTGTCTATTTATATTGTTTTATCTACAGCGTATTTTAAGAAATAAACTGTTCATGATATTTTAATAAATTTTTCTGAGCTAAAATTCAAATTGAAATTTCATTTTGAATATTCATCATTCAATGCATATTATTCTGCATTAGAAGATGGTATATTTTCCTAACAGATATAATCACATAATATTATTTTCTATAGAAATGAGCTTCATCATCAATTACTTCTAAAATTTCACTTTCTTTATTGACCAATGGAAAAATAATTGTATTTAATATAGTGAGAAAAATATAAATTTTTATGACAACCGATTTCATTCAATAAGTTACGTTAATTGATTATAATGGTTGTAAAGCAAACTGTATATAATTGTTACTGATAACTCTTAACGATATAAAAATTTCAAGACTTTTCACAGAAAGATTACATAAAATACATCAAGTATTTTTGTTCTTGGATGCTCTGTCAATATTTCATCATTAAAGTATAATAGCTTAATTGTTAAAGAAATTTTCAAACAATTACATGATGCAATAAAAAGTATGAGTCACACTTGTATCAATATACCTGCATATATCATTTTCTGTACCAAATTTAGAGATGACCCATTATCTTAAGGTAATTGTAAGCTTAAATTTAAAGCATTATTTTGTTTACAAGAAAATTTGTCAGTAAAAATGTTTAAAGTCAATAAATAAACATTTTATAACAGAGAACCTCTTGTTACTTTATATAATGCCTAAATTTGTTACTTAAATACGTCATGAAGTTTACGAAAGATTATTTTGCGAGAATTGTTTCCTACAATATTCAAAACATACTTTTTAGAAATGTGTTAAGATTTAAGTAAACAAAGCAATTCTATGCATTGAAAAAGCAGCGGAAAAATATTTGCAGAAATTGTTATGAGGAAACTTATCTCAATGTAAGTATTATCTTTTTTTTTTAGCTTTCCGAATAACATTTGAAAACAAAAAGCCACCAAATCATTATTCCTACATCAAAATGAAAAAAAAAATACTATCAAAAAGAATAATAAATTTAAAGAGAAGGTAAAACTTTTGTTTTTCATCGCCCGGTGCTTATTTTCTGATGATATATATATCAACCGAGAATTTTTGTTTTATGCATGATTCTCTCACTTCTCTTCAAGTAAGTCTTTTTTAAAAATCTATACAAAATATTTTCTAGTATCATGCCTGAATACTGATTTTTATAAAAAGAATCGAAAAGCATGTAAAAGCAACGTGAAATTCCTCTATTCACTATTTTATTTTACACTTTTATGTAAAGCTAGAAAATAACGTATTTTCCAATATGTATATATATATATGTATATATATATATATATATATATATATATATATATATATATATATATATATATATATATATATATATATATATATATATATATATATATATATATATATATATATATATATATATATATATATATATATATATATATATATATATGTATATTGTATATATATATATATATGTATACAACTAATTAAATATATAAAGAGAATTAATATATACTATAAATAAAACTGATCAGCTTCTGTCAACATGCACATAAACGCATAAACCCATCAATATTTCAGATCATTTTTGTAATTGTAAAATAACATTTATGCCTTCGTAGTTTTACAATATTTAACTGGCTCTTGAGAAGAGAAGCTCTTACTAGCTTTCGCAGAAGTTAACCCTGGTTAGAACTTCACCTATTTAAAAACTACTGTTAAATTTTACATGATATAAATCTTGTGCAACATATGAGTTCCCTTAATTACAAGATAAATATAGTGTTATTAAAACATTAAAAGGGTGGTTTTAAATGCATGAGAATTTAATATCACGTATACCACTAATAATAGAAAATACTAGTCTGTTTACTGCTTGAAATCACCAATTAATACAGATAACTCCTTATTATGACTCATAAACTCGTCTCATGAGCACGTTTATACATAAATAAGAAAATATGTATGCGTAGATAAGAAGACAATAAAAAATGTCATTTTTGAGCGTTCCTAGATACTGCTGACGAGATTATTTAAATTTATGTTGAATAAAATAACATAAAATATAGGATTGCTATTACATACTTTTAAAGCGCTCTATTTTTCAGTGCATCTTGATTTGGATATTATTATTAGAGTTCTTCTGAGACATGCTAACAACCACGAATATTGTTAACTCTCACTAGTTATGATCACATATATTACAATGCTCGGCGTGACATGCTTTTGTATTAAATACACATACTTGTCGTTTCATCTTAATTGCGTTTATTTGATTATTTGAATCTACTTATTTTGTTGCCGGTACCCATATTCATTTTAATTGACTTTCCTATTATTAATGAACTACATTTTGTTTTCATTCAATTGTGATAGTGTAACACTTTGTAACTTATAATTAGAAGCAAATATGAGTCATCAATATTATTCAAACAATAAGCATTTCTAAACGTTCCAATTTATATGTAACTTATAAGTGTATATGATTGCATGTCAGATATTGAGTAAATTGTAATCTATTTTTTTATACCTTCGCAGAATACAGTTGCCTTTACTATTACATCAAATAATGATGATTTATATATCATGTATTTCAATACATGATATATAAATCATCATAATTTACTACTTTGAGACTATACACATAAGATTATATATATATATATATATATATATATATATATATATATATATATATATATATATATATATATATATATATATATATATATATATATATATATATATATATATATATGTATATATATATATACATATATATATCATATATATGTATATAAGTGTGTGTGTGAATTGATTAAAAATATTGAAAAATTTCGCTAAACGTTAAGATTTCTAACGCGGAATTTTAATTTTGAGAAATATAACCTGCAAGGATTGCTTGTCTTAATAGTTCATTTATTTCCCATTTACATTCGCGTGAAAGATTTTTCACTGCAACTATCCAACCATTGATTTCACTCTTCATCTTCCACTCTTTCGACGAAACGCTACCCACAAATTCCATTGCTTTCATATCCTGATCTTGCTTCTATGAGGTATATTTTAAGGTTCAATGAAGTTTATTCGTCTTGATTCCTTTTATAAGAATTTTCTATTGCATGAGAAGCTAAGAATAAATCCTATTTTCAGAAGGTCATACATTAAGTCTTTCAGCTTCAACACCGTAATTAATATCCCCAGCAATTTTCTTCAAGAAACATGATTCTGGTTCAACAACTATACCATTTTAGCCTATTCATTTTTATAACATTTGTAAGCAATTATAGTTGTCTGTTTATTTTATATGAATGATATTCATAAGATCCCAATAAGTAATGTAGGGAATTTTGGATTTTGATTGATAATAAATAAAAGAAATAGTAAAATATATTACTATTAAATAAAGTTACCACACAAATTATCTTTTATGATCAATCTAAATGCCTCCTGCAATTTGCATCTACAACAAGGTGGCAAAGAAACACTTTCTATTTTAAGTTTATTTAAAGCAATCTATATTTTTTTCTTAATTTTCAACGTCAAAAAGTTTTTGTTTTCTTAAATCATTAATCTAAAAAATAATAAGTTTATACTATAAAAATTATTTATATCTAGTCCTTTTGTGTTGATATAATGGTACACTCTATTATTGCTGTGTTAAAACTTGATGTTATAGTAAGCTGACATTACCTGAATAAAAATCACCATTTATTGTAACTTTAATCATGATTTTATTTTGAAAGTAAATAATGATCTCACTGTAATAAGACTACAGTTAAATTACTAATACTTACGACAAATGATAAATTCATTTTTTTAACTTTATACATCAAATTGAATTCAAATTAATTGCTTAGTTTTATTATCTTAAATTAACTAAAGAAGCTTAATGAATTTATATTATGTGTGTGTGTGTTTACATTAAATAATATAAAATATTTAAAAAATTTATACATAATGAAGAAATTATTATATATATAATTCAGGTGGAAATTATCAATATATTATTCATTTCACTTTAACAAAATAATACTATGTTTTTCATAGTATACTTAAAGTATTATATTTTATTTTATTTGCAAATAATATCCACCACAATTCAGATTCAGTTCAGATGCAAATCTTAATTGAATCATAGATCCTAGATTTCTAGCATCAAAGATTTCAACATCTTTGATTATTCAGCATCAAAGACTTAATTTAGACAGGATAATATATTCTTAATGAAGAGTTCATTCTAACAGCAAATTGATATAAATGGGTTATGTTCCAACATAATTCACATCAAAAAACTTCGCGAAGTATTCGGGTCATGAAAATTATTCGAAGGACAACAAGCGCAGAAAGAATTCCAATATACCGCAGAATCCTCCCTCCCACACAACTCTTAAAGACGGTGGGTGGGGGGCAATGATCTTCCAAAAGAAAATCAAAATTAAAATTCTTATGGTGAATTATAAGATTGGTATTTTTGAACTTTTGAAACATATTTTTTCTAAGTAAATTAGGGGAATCAGTTAAACGTGAATACAGTTCTAACACATATCTTTAAAATGCCTAGATATTATGATTAACACTCTTCCATAGAAAAATAAATAATACTTAGTTCGCGTAAAGCGAAAATGCATTTTAAATATTTTAGAAAAATATTATCTTGTGTACTGTCTAAAATATGAACGCATGTATTGATGTATTGCTTCTTATATGCTAAATTTCATTCGCATTTTTATATAATGTTATCCAGTGATTTTTCTCATTTATTTTCAATTACATAAGAAATATTTATTCGAGTTACATTGAAGATTTTTAAAAGCTTCCATTATTCGTTTATAAATGCATGTTTTTAAATGACAAAGGAAATTTCAAATGAACTAAAATTGACTAAAACTAAAAATTATTAAAAAAGTATATGCATGCGTGTGATTTATTACCATACATTAACAATGCATACAAGACATTAGATAAAACCTACAAATATATAAGTTTCAGTTTAAAAAATATTTTAAGTTATGAAATATTTAAAATTATTTTGTGAGATGCATTTAAAATTCAAAAATTAATAATTTCATCAAAATAACACATTTTATTTTATCTAATGCTCGTATGCTAAGATTAATTAATAATTTTCAACAACATAGTGTAAGCAAGCAATATGAACTATCAATTCTCCATATAGCATTACCATTGATATAGATATGAGTCTGAAATGTGATTTAGGCAATTTTTAGAGCTGTTTATAATTTTATTTTTTAGGTTATTTTTACCTAAAATGTTATCCTTTATTCTATAATATTATTCTTTCTCTTACTTTGATATTTAAACAGATACATTAAAAAAGTTGAAAATAAATTCGTTAGGTCCTATATATATATATATATATATATATATATATATATATATATATATATATATATATATATATATATATATATATATATATATATATATATATATATATATATATATATATATTCCTTTTGTTTATTTAGAAAATGGAGGTTATATATATATATATATATATAACATTACAATTTATGTTTAATTTTCTTTTAAGAAAACATGTTGCTCTAGTAATATGCTGCATAAGTTTATTACAATTAAAATTCAGTCATATAATATGCATTTTCATTTCTAATGGAGGTACATGTAGATGATTATTTTATGGAAATATGATAAAGGTTTTTAAAAGTTATTTTAATGAGGTACTTAAATATAATCATAGGCTGAAATGTGTTTGCGACTTGCCTCAGCAGATTGAAATAATAGATGCTTAGAAGTGTGTCAGATGAAATGAAAAATTAAATTTCCTTCTCATATCCATCCTCAGTTTGAGGTTAAGTTTGACAAAAGGGAGTATAATGACACATTTGAATTCTGCATTCACTAAAGCTAAGCGGCACAATTTACTGAATTTTTAACTGCTAGAAAATTATTCCTAATGAAATTCAGTATCCCTTGGATAATGTTTATGAAAATGAATGATGCTGTTGACAGACATATTTTCAATCAGAGGCTAGCATAATTACATGATTGTAAACTTGAAATTTCCATCATTGTTAATTACATATGCAGCGGATACTCTTCTATGCAAAAGGGGATAAACTTCTTAAGCTCGCCAGAAATTTACCGTAAAATGCAGAGAGAGAGAATCAAGTCATGTTAACTGAATTCTGCAACATTTGAAGGCTTGTAAATCCACCTCACTCCTATAGCAGAGAATCAATGTGAACTCAACTATATGAAATGACTCAACACTCTCCTAAGAATTCCCATCTTCTTTCGTGCAATTTTTATTTTTCCTTTCACCAAGAAAGATTTAATGAACTAAGATAATTGATGAATTCTGAATTATGAAAATTAAATCAGCAATGAAATTAATAACTTTTAGAACTTTTCAGTGATAGAATGAAAAACCTTAGATAAATTGAGAGAAATGTATTAGCCTAAAAAGTACTTGGGTTGAAAAATAAATATATGATTTTGAAGTTTAAGAATTCTATTTTAATGAAATTTTCAACTAGTTTTGGTGTTATTTTTATCCGTATTCTAGAAGCAGGTGCCATAACTTGTCAGCCAAATCCCATAGCATTTTTTTAAAATTCTTAATTTTATGTTTTCAATACCAATTCAATTCATGTTTACAAAATGTTTGCTGATGTGCTCACTGTGTTTATAAGGTAGTTACTTAAATAATTTATCCTTTTTCGGAGTATTTTAAGGATTCTTTAAAACAGAAATGTAAAAGAAAAAAATAAATTGAATCCATATAATATATTTTTTCATTCTAATATGTTAATCGATGAATTGTAATTTATATTGAATTAAACATTAAAATATATAATAAGATGCTATTATTTCGCAAACTGTAGTTTTCTACAATTTTTTGCTTAAATCAGGAAATGTACAGCGCAAATTATTTTTGCATGTAAACTGAGAATTTTTAATATGTTTCTTGAATGCATTTCATAAATTAATTCATAAATAGCAAGGCATTTTCTAAAGTTCAAAGTAGAAAATGTTTCTTAAATTCTATATAACTGTGGATTAATTTTGTTTCTTTTTTTTAAATTATTTAATACTTTATATGTTTATTTTCCATATTTTGAGGAAAATTAAAACTTTAACTTCTTCAAGCAGCTAGATTGTATATATTTATATATTTTTAAGAATTATAATTAAAAAAAGTTAGTAAATCCTTGACTATAATTATTTAAATACTTCCTTTTAAGATAAAAAAAAATCTGTGCACATGTATAAATGATTCTGTAATGAACACAAGTATCAAAGATATATTTAAATTAAATTAATTTTCAAAATAATGAAAAAGATGCCATTTTATGTGCATTTGTGTATTTTACAACAGCAAGTAATTTGTAGCGACCAACTTTTTTATCTTTCTCTCAATTCACAGCTTACATATCAGATGATAAAAGAAAAAAAAACTTAATGAAGCAAAATATTAAAGAAAGTGAGAATAAAAGTAAAATTACTCCTATAAAAAAGGAAAATTCATAGCTTTCATAATGCAAAATAATTGAAGCAAAAACTTTCAACTTTTCACAAATGCCACGTTTGATTTTCTTTCTAAAATAGCAAACTTCGTAGCAGTTTCTTTTCCATAAGATTTTTTTTTTTGCAACTACATGTGTTTTATTTGTTATCAGCAAAGTTCTGCTTAAGAATCTGGCCCCCATTATTTGTATGCATTTATTATTTTTTTCGCATGTGCATATTAAGTCTCGTTAGCAATTTAAACAAGTTTAGGTTGTTTATGTATATAAATTTCTCTTAATATATTAATAGATAATTAAATTTTAACTGTTAATTTTTTACAATCAATGCACATACATTGTACAAACAATTAAAAATTTGAAACACTATTACTAAAAACACGATTTTAATTCTGAAATTATTAATTATTATTATTCACTTCTGAAATGTGTGTATCTAATTTCCATGATATTAAATGTATTATAAATTTGGAATATATGTACATACTTTGATAAATTCTAAAATGTTAATTCTTTGATAAATTCATAAATTTTATTATACTAGATGTATTTGTAAGCTGAGATAATTCATATATTATTTATTAAAAAACGTAAGAAAACTACAGTGGAAAGCACTTTACTTAAGAAAAAAATGAGAGAGTTTGTTACGCAAGAAAGCACATTGGTTGTTTCAAAAGTGAAAAGTTGAAGTAAATTCAAAATGATAATATTAAGAATACAGAATTGAATTAGAACGTTAAAAGATGAAAAAAGCTGACATTTTAAAAGAGCCTACGTTTTCCCAAATAAAGTAATTCAATCATTATTTACATAATAATATAAGAAAACAATTGTAAAAATATTTCAATGATAAAAAGTTAATAGTATTAGTCCCTTTTTTAATGTGAGTTTTATAGTAAATTGATACACGCTTGTAGCTTCATAGAAAATTTTAAGCAACACTTAATAGTAAATTGTAAATTCTAGTAAATTGAAGTTCAATTTACTAGAATTTACAATTTAATATTAAGTGTTGCTTAAAATTAATTGTACTTCATGGTAAATTGATACATGCTTGTAGCTTCATAGAAAATTTTAAACAACACTTATATTCAAACAACAATTGCCAGTTCATGACTCGATAAGTCAGATGTTTAGAAACATTAACAAAAAAATAATCAGATCTGATAATGTGGCAAATATTCAGATCTAATGATTTCAATAGAAACATTTTTAATAAAATAAGCACAATGAACGGACGTACACCTATTACCATTCAGTTTTCAGTTACGTTTCCTAATGAAACATTTACATTTGTAAAAGTTTAAACTTGTTTTTGAATCATTGATTAAAATTTCATCAAAAAAAAATACATTGAATAAAAATTCTTCAATTTCTTTATCAGAAGAAGACTGGATTTAAAATTTAAAACTCATCTAAAAAGTAGATAATAATAACAAATAATTAGGAGCAATTTTTTAAGAATGTATAGTTTCTACAATCAGTTGCAACACAGCAAAACTATTTGGATTGATATAAAAGTCTGTATTTTTATGGTGTATATTAATTATTCATTGTTAGAACTTTATATTACCATGTTTAAAAAGAAAACGATACAAAAACACTTTTTTAAGCCCAAATTGATTAGTGTAGAAATATTTACTATAACAAGAATTACCTTATTTTTATAATATACCTTGTTTAAAATCTTAATATTTGTTCAAAACAATGCAATTAAATTAAATTTTAAAAATCATAAACATAATATTAAGATTAAAGTAAAAATTCCCGATTTCCTTTTACAAATTAGATAGAATTGAAAATCTGTTCAACTTAACGTAAAATATATACACATTAAACTTTTAATAATTAAATAAATTGTAGTCAAATATTCATTCACTCTGACACATATTTATAAATTCATATTTTCCAATAGTAAATATAATCAATATAAGAATAAAGAATATTTATTATTAACATTTGTAAAATATTTACACACACACACACACACACACACACACATATATATATATATATATATATATATATATATATATATATATATATATATATATATATATATATATATATATATATATATATATATATATATATATATATATATATATATATATATATATATATATATATATATATATATATATATATATATATATATATATATATATATATATATATATATATATATATATATATATATATATATATATATATATATATATATATATATATATATATATATATATATATATGTGTATATAATTTTAAATAAAACATTGTATTTTTATGAAATATGTTTATAAATAACCTATTTTGTAATGAAAGTTTTTGGATTATATTTTTAATTTGCAATTAAATTGTATAGTTTTCAAGCAAAGAATAACATTTACATAAGAAGTTAAAAGAGTGGCTGCTCCAAAAACATACTTGAAACTATTTTATTTATGTTTGAAATCAAAATTTAAAATTGTTTATTGTAGATGTTTCTGATTCTCAAGAAACTATCCTTTTTGGGAATCTTAGAACATAATTGCAGATCGGAATATAAATAATTATATTAATTAAATAAATTGCATGATTTTAAAACAAAATATAGCTGTTAATTAATTATAAACTTTAATGCATTGTTAATTGTATAAGATAAAATATTCATTATTCGATTAATTTAAATTAGTGTGTTATAAAAAACTAAATTATTATTTATGCGAATGTATTTCTTTCCTTTTCCTATTTGACTTAATTTATACACCTATACTGACATTTCATCTAAACTCGTATTTAATTATGCGCAGACTGATTATTAAAATGTGTTTAACTATAATTATATATAAAATATTCACATATTATTAATGATTTATAAGAGTCATTTTTTAAGAAATCCATCATTACAAATTCAAGAAAAATATTAAGTAACTTTAAAATGTGACTATCATTTGAATTATTTATTTCCATTTAATTTTTAGAAAAACATAATTTAAAATATAGTTAAAATATAGTTACTAAGCAGAATATATAATTTTTTCTTCATTTATTTTCTACAATACTAACGGTAAAGAAAAATGAACTGCATGTTTTTGCATATTTATAAAAATAAATCAAACTTCATTAATTTGTCAGCTTCTTTTAAAAATTATTTCAATATATGAATCAATATATCACATTATGAGCACTTACATTATTTCAACAAATCAGATCAAATTCGATAGTTTTGACCTTTTGTGGAATTTATTAGATATATTTAATGTTTCTTTTCTTTATCATAGCTAAAATGTTTTATTTTGTAAATTAACTTTTATGATACTAACGTCTATTATATAATGCATTGCATAGTTTAGTTTTACTTTTATTTAAAATTTCTATTTCTATCATATCCTGAAAATTTAATCTAAATATTTATTATCCATAACATTTATGTCAAAGATATTCCAGCAAACTTATTTCTCAAAGAAAAATGAACAATTTGTGAAATTAGTTTTAATAAACACATCATTTTCATTCTTTAAATGCATGAGTAAATTCCGGAGTTACTATCTATTTTTAATACTTATATCTTTTATTAAAACATTTTATTTGTTTCAAAAATTCTAGTGTGAAAAACAACACTTCGTAATGAAAGAGGAAAGGATTTTTATTTCACTTTAATTCAGCTTATTAATATTTTTTAAAAAGAAACGAACATTAGAAATTCATTTAAAGAGTATTTTATTGAAATTTAAAGTTATAAAAATATTTTAAGGTCTTAAAGAAATATACAAAAGTAAAATATAGAAATTATGTAATATTACTGTAACTAAAATTTGGCCATTCTTCATAAAAAAAATAAAAACCATATTTTACTTAAATAATGATAAAATTATTATTTGAAAAGATTTAATATTTATTTCCTAAAAATCATTATTGAAATTAATAACATGAAATTAAAACTATGCTACAAATTATTAAAACTGTACTAAATGTAGAAACGTTTACCCTGTCAATAATTAGATTTGTTGGATTAAAGTACATTTAAGAAGTAAAGGAACTTTATAATAGAACAGAACAAATAACACATAGCTATAATTTTTCCCATTTTTCACAAAATTAAACCATAATTGTGTCTCGTACTTATTCAATTTTTAAAAATGAAATGCCGTATAAGGCGTATTATTTGCTGGACTATTATAACCTAATTTTTCATATTTATTAAGTGTAGTTTGCTTATTTATTCCAATAATTCATATTATTAAACGTTTGGTGATAAATAGACTATTATTACAGCTATATGGAATTATAATAATTATCATAAGTAATTTAAATTAGTTTAAAAATAAATAATAATTAAAACAGTGAGAAAAAATCTTTGCTTATGAAAAATGTATGTATATGCGCACGGTTTTATTTAAAAATCTTAAAAAATGATATATTTTTAAATGATATATAAAATAGTTTAAGGATTAAGAATTTAGAAAAAAAAATTTCTGAAATCATATGCTGATTTAAAGTTTGAATGAAATTAAAACTAGCTATTAGTATTACATCTGATTAATAGAATGATATTTAATCATTTTCGTCTTGCAAAATAATTTCTTAATAATCAATTATAAAAATTCAATTGCTGAATAATTTCATGTGTATTTAATTTAAATAATATCTTCCTTGCAACATTTTATTACTTAGTAATAACATTCATTAAACTTATTGTAACACTTCGTTTCCTAACGCTAATCATATTTCCTCAGAAAACAACTTAAAAAAGAGTATTGCTTATTCATATAAGATGTATAAAATATGCTGTGGGGCATTGTCTTTTATTCAGATTATTCAGATCTTCAACGAAATTAAAAAGAAATTAAAAATGAAAATAATTCAAAGCTTCGACACATTT
Source organism: Latrodectus elegans (assembly GCA_030067965.1). NCBI lineage: Eukaryota > Metazoa > Arthropoda > Arachnida > Araneae > Theridiidae > Latrodectus > Latrodectus elegans. The sequence continues at coordinate 107,757,467 of CM057820.1, forward strand.
AAAAAGATATTTGAATGTTGACTTATTATTTTCGATTCAAATTGATTGATTTGGGATGGCTCAGTGTATTTTAGTAACTATGCTTGCGTGAATTCAAGTCGCTTAGGAATTAAATAGCATTGAATGAGCCCGAAGTATGCGCAAAAGGCAAATTTGTAACGAGTGAGTGACTTAAGCAGTGTACTCCTCCCATCACGCTTTGAGCTTATTCGTACCATTAGACTGTAAAAATTCATATGATTCAGAGCTTTCATCAACGAAATAATTAGTGAGACATGAAAGCAAGGGATCCACATAATCTTGTAAAGTTGCACAGTAGGAATTCAGCTCAAGTTAAATACTTAATATGATTCATTATTTTTATTATTTTCGTCTGAACATTCATATTTCCATCCTTCTGTCACATGATCAACTTTTTAAAAATTACTTAATGACCATAGAAATTCTAAAAAGATAATATTATTATTATAGATATTGAGATAATATTTTACTCATAAATTGACCAACAAATGCAATTAAATTCAGAAAAAAATTAAATGAATTTTCTATGATTTTGAGGTATACATTTTTTAAAAAATTTAAAAGATTTCCCATTCGAGATATTAGTATTATCATAGCATCTATATTTTGAAATTTACTTGTTTTAAATAGTATAATTCTATATATATTTAGATAAAATAAATTTAATTGTAACATACATGTACTATTATGAAAATACTTTTTTCAACTCAATTTATTTTTGATTATCTTATTTGATCAATATAAATAAATCTGTTAAATTCCGTAGGTTTTTATCAAAAATTAAACTAACGATAAATATAATATATAAATGAATAAATATGTAAATGTGTATAAATGATTTTAAATGGCGTAATATAATGTGAAATAAAATAATGCTTCTATATTTTTAATTTAAAATTTTCTTTACACAAATGAGCTACATTTACAAATGTTTGCGCACTGGCTTTGTCATTCATTCATATATATATATATACATATTGAACTTAATAAATGATATAAAAAATTTATTAAAAAATAACAATCATTTTTCCTAATATTTCTGTATTGGAATGACAATTGTCAAGGTTACAATTATTATATTAAATTAAATTAAAAAGAAAATAATATGGAAAATTTAAGATTTAAAAGAAGTATATCAAACCTTTGGAGAGATTTCAAGAAGCTAAACTTGAAATTTTAAATATAGAAAGTCATCCACTCAGAAAATATCCATATAGGAAAAGTTTAGTTTTTTTTTTTACTTTGAAATGACGTCCTAAATTTTATTCTAGAGGGAAAGAATTGTAGGGAAGTAAATGTAATTGGTTTGGATTTAAATAAATTGTATTCTTGATTACAAATTACATTTTTAATGTTTAAAAATGAGAAAAAATTTCATTTGCCTCAAGAAAGTGCAATACGCAAATCTGCAGGCATTCGACTTAAGAGCGTGTAAAAAGTGTTCATTCCTGTAAGTCCATATAAACATATTTATTTTAAGTAATTAGAAATTTTCTAAATACTTATATATGCTTAGATTTCTTCCAGAACAAATGTTAGGGCCACACCATCAATGAAATCTAATAATCGCTTATAATTATTACTTACTTCTGTCACTTTATGATCGTACAAACAATTTCAAAGCAATAATACATTTGTGCGAAGACTTGTGTCCAGTTGTACAAGAGTTACAATCTATGTTATCAATATATTGCTCATGCAGCCAGGTGAAATTAAAAAGTGGTTTTTCTCCGTCAAAAGTTTGCTAATATGCTAATATTTTGTATGATAATAGTAGCAAATAATACTGATATATACATCCTTGTATACGGGTTTTATGTTATTTTAACGATACAACCTCGAATAACACAATTAACAATGTACTCACAAAAATGTCATATGGTTTTACTCCAATTATAGCAAAGTTATATTCTTGGATATATTAAGATGTGTTCTTAAATTTAATTATAACTGTTAAATGATCTCTCATAACACATTATATAATCGACTTTTGAATTCCCATAGTATTTGTTTTGGTATGAAATTGCCGTAGTTAGGGCAATGAATTAGAATACCTCAACTATCTCAGATCTAAATACATGATACATATTTAGATTTAAATGAATGGTTGCTGTACAATATTGGGGAAGCAGTGCCGTTACAGTAGTATAGTTTCTGTCATCACCAACAATTACTAGATTAAAAGAAATTATATGTTCGGAACAGTGTAGCTGCTCTTAATCTGAATCAAATTAAGTATACTTGAATTTGCAAGCTTCCCAAAGCAGGTAAATACTGCACTCATAGAAACTATTGTAATAAAGTCATGAAAAATATTTAACTCTAAGATTACTGATTGTTTATTATCTGTAATTTTGCTGACTAAAGATGCTCTTAAATTGTTTTATTTATGACATTTTTTAATTTGGATTTTGACTTTAATCTTTTTTAAGGAATCTAGTAGAGTGTTACTTTGTAGCTTTTAAAATGTTTTCATCTTTTATGCAAGTTTATTTTATTTCAAAACTAAGTATACTTTCTACATTGCTTTATAGTGAGTTAAAATAGTGCTTTAGATTTTTATGTTTTTACCTAATTTTTAAAAATAAGTGTATATTAGTAGATAATAACTGTGTAGTTTTTTTCATTTAAAAATTTTTTTTCAAAATAACTCTTTCATAAATCTTTGCAAATTCTCATAAAGAGAGAATGATTCCTAAAAATTTAAACTCCGTCACTCACAAATAAATGATGCCGATCTGGCAGCCAAACAGTTAGTGCTCTTGTCTTCGGTTCAACAGTTCATGGGTTGGTTTGAGTCTCACCTTGGACATGGATGTTTGTAGTGGTTTGGAATCCACTTCAAACTGTATGCCCCGGTCTTATTAGTTTTTGTGTGTGAAAAATGACCATTGAGCGACAAACAAACCAACCAAAACACAAATAAATGATACATAGTGACGGAAATGTATGATGAACTAAACAATATGTCCCACTGTTTGTCCCCATTACATGATGATATGATTATGTTTAAATTTTTAGCAATTTCCCACCTTTGAGTTTTAGCAATTATCAGCAATCTTGAATTTAGCAATCTTTAGCAATTTCCCACCACTTTACATTTTTATGTTACAAAAACACTTTGCATACCTTATTTACTAACCAGTTTAAAATTTATTTTCAGTGGATAAGACATTACATAAATAATTTTAAAGTTATGCAAAACAATGAGTTGTAATTAAGTTACAGCCACATAGTTTAAATAGAAATTGTTTTGCTTCAGTCCATCTGTCTTTAAAACTGAGGAGATAACTGCATTTAAAAATTCTTTATAACAAACCATTGGATTAATTGTATAATATGTATTGTTGCAGAATCGAAAAAACTCTGTTTCATCAGGAAATTTTAATAAAATATTGAAATATTAAGGTTTTATAAAACATACATGAGTTGTTTTTAAAAGAATAAAATATATTTTTTTTAAGTTTAAGCAAAATTTTATTAAAAATGTTTACTCAGATATTACATTAGATATATAAAGATATAAAGTAGATTGAGAGAAAATTTGTCTTTTATACTAGTGCCAATCAATCATGATGGGAATTTATTATTTCGTATATATTCTCTCATGTTTTTATTTGCTTGACATTAGAAGACAAACATCAAAAGAATTTCTTAATAATTAATATTAATTTATTATTAGGAATATTATTTAAAAAAATAATTGCATATACCTATATTATTAAAAAAAATTTCATCATTACAATTAATTTAAATTGGTAAATTGATAAAATCTTTAAATATACCTGATAAAAATTTATATAATATAAATACATCATAAGATCACAGAAATATATGCAAAGAAAACAATATTCCCGTCATTTCATATTCCACCCATAGTATTCTTCCAAACACACATGGTTTAACTTTCCATCCATAATAAACATGGAATTATGAGTGAATGCCTATAGTTTGAATTTAGAAAAGAATTACATTTAGATGCTGTGCTCAACGTTAACTCTAAATTATTTTCATCAAATGTTTAGTTAAAAAAACTGCTAGTATCCTACTAAAAACCTATGTAATATAGAAGAATTTTCTAAATTATCTAAGTCCTTTGAAGTCCTTGTTTGGACACACATTTAATGTATTTTGATTCCTACCAATAAATAAATGTTTGTGTGCTTTTATAATCTCATGTTTGTTTTCTATATTAAATTAAAATTTTACATTCTCTGTTATTATTAAAGAAGGAAAACTCAAATATATAATATTATAAAAGGAAAATATAATAATTTTTAATAAAATACATTTAAAAATCTTTATTTTTTTCCAACTAAAAATATTAATAGTTTAAATTCACAAACATTTTCCTCACATACAATATTAGATTTTTTTTGTGCAGAAAAATATTATTAAAATATTTTTCAGCACATAAAAAGAACATAACGTACAACATTTTCAGGATGAAATTTAATAGCATCAGATGCCATATTTATGATTAGATTTGAAATATTTTAAATCATATCGCCATAATTTCCAAACATGTAATTCAAGATTTTGTAGAATTGCCTTATAATTTAGGAATTTAATGTCTTCTTTTATAAGAAATATCTATCCTCAGATTCAGTCTCTTACAAATGCAAAGACGGTTCATAACAGGAATTATTTAATTCATAAGTCTAGCGAAATAAATAGAACAGAAATGTTATCCCATAAAATTTGTAAAATAGAAATAGAATTGTCGAAGTTTCTATGTAATGGACGATAAACAGAAATGGAAAAACTATTAAGTATCAGAAAATATTTCTATTCAAATATAATCTCTGTTTCTCTCTCTCTTCAGATTTGGTATTCAAATTATTCCCAGAATTTTATAGAGAAATTTATAAATACAACTTTTCAATGGAAGATCAAAGGATTTTAAGATAAGCAGAAGAGTGACGCGATAAATAATTTCTTTAACTGTTAGATTGTTTGTCATTTAAAATTTAAAAAAAATGAATAGAATAAGAAGAAAGAATAGAATTCTTGAAAATCCCAACTTTTTTAAACTGCTGGTAAACATCTATAGTTACTTTAAAGATAATTCGATTTCACAAAATATATTATATATCTGCAATTATATTAAACGTAAAAGATATCAAATTGAGAAACTTGCAAATTTTGAGATAATACTTTAATTGAAACATATTTGTTATATTAAATCTCAGTGTCAAATTAAACAATAAATTTTTATTTGCTAAATGTGTGTTATTTATTCAAATAATACTCATTTGAATAAATATCAAATATTTAATTTGAAGTGAAAGCTCCCTTCACATGCACATAAATTATAGAATTTACTAATGTAAAAAATAAACTACGCATTCAACATTAAAAATATACTACAAAATTAACACAGTTTATTCTTTTACAAACACTATTATCAGCAGCAAAGACATCGAAAAATGTTTTTTTTTAAAGTTTGCATAATTTCTTCAAGAATAAATAATCAAAAAGCGTATTGTCTAAATCAGACATTCAATCATTTATCTGTGAATAACAGACTAAATTTGCTCTCAAAATTAATTCCATAGCTCCACATAAATAATTTATTGTATTTCATATGCAAATACTACAAAATTAAGTTTTTTTTAAAAAAATGATCAAGTGATTGTTTAACATTAACTTTAGGTCTTTGTTAGGATTAAATTTTCATTTTATTTGCTTTTTAAATATTCACACAATGGTTACCATACAGTTAAAAATAATTTGAAAATGAATTACAAATCAATTTCTGAAAAATTATGTTTGTATTTATTGTATTTAAGAATTAAAATATTTTAAAATTTTACACGTTTCTTAAAAAGTAACATATTAGAATAAAGATTTTGGTATTTGTTTTGACATAAATTTGCATGATATTCTGTTAGGTTTATTACATATCGAAATTTTTTTTTCTTCTTTACATAATGAAATGAATTGAATTTTAATGGAATATTCGATACTATACTTTTATCGTTTTGCAGTAGTTTAAAAACAATAAACCAATCTAAATTTTCATTCATAAATATTTAAACTATCTTAAACTGTTATTTAAAAATATTAATATCATTCATGTTTTACATATTTTTAACTTTACTATATTTAAACTACTGATTTCATTGCTCTTTCATTTTTGTCTATCAAAGCAATGTTTAAACTAGAGCATAATGGGGTCATGAATTAAATTAACTTGCAATCTGTAAGAAGTTTAAAGTATCTATAATTATGGGATCGTTAATATGAATCTCAATTATTGAAATTAAACTTACGTGATCCGAGATAAAAGAATGTACACATTGTAAAACTATTAAGAGATGAGCATGTTAATAATAACTTTAAAGAATATATTTATTTTTGATAAATCATGTCATTGAGAAAGTTTTAGAAGAATTCAAAATATTTACATCCGGTTTTTAAAACAAAAAGAAAATATTTTATTTTTATATGACAGTCGTTTTAATAAACTATATTCATGAAAGTATTTCTATTTGATATAATTTGACTCATTTTTACATTTAATATTAATCTATGATTTTTCTTATACTTGTCTTTTTATTTCTAATAATCTTCATAGTTTTCATTGGAAATGTATAGCCAATTTAATTGATTTTTTATCGTTCTCAAGTGTTTCGTAATCGCAAAGTGTTTTTAATTATGTAAGCATTTTCTTTTTAGAAAATATTTACACAAATGTAAAAAACATATAGAAATATGCTGAACAACTGATTTATCTCATATCAACTTTAGAAGATTATTGACTGCCAAAAAATCTATAATAATAAGATAATTAGATTTTTATCTCAGATATTATCCGGTGAAGCAGAAATATTAATGCATTTTTTTACACTTGCGGTAGACTGCGAAATAAGGTCAATCGTTTCATGAAAGCTGCACACTCATTAGTCTAGTTACAGCAGGCTGGGAGTTATAGTCACATTTAATTTCTAGCAGAGGTCTAGGGTATGTTCTTGTGCACCAATGGTGTGAATGTGGAATACGCCATGTTAAATTGTGCTTTCTTTTACTTGAATATAGTTTTTGACATTTGACTAAAAATTCAGTGGTGCTTTCCTTCTGATTACCCTCTTTGACTAGTCTATTAATGACTTCATTACCACTGGTGTTAATGTGATCATGATGCGAAATATGATTTCCCTCAGTTTAAGCAAAGTTTATACTCTGGTTTTATCATTTCCAGGAGGATCAACCACAAATACGTTTTAATGCACTCCAACTGTCCTATAAACTTCATAATTCCCCGAAATCACAATTGTAAGATAGCATCAAGACCTACATTAATCGGGATTAACTCACTCCTGAAGACATAGCAAGTGTCAAAGTTGCGTTATTTTATTGTAGTCTTAAAGTGATTACTCCTAAACATAAATAATCACAGTCAGCAAGATTTTCCTTACGACTACTGTCAATATAGATCTGTACTGCATCTTTAAGAATGTAATCAATACTTTTTAGAGCTATCTACCTAAGATGGACTTCATAGTGAGTTCGCAGTAGATTTGAGATCAAAGTGGAAAACTCTGATTTGTCCTTCTGTTAAATTAACATAGGATATCAGAGATAGATGGTTAGCCTCTCGAGAGATCAAATTTTCTGTTTCTGCCGATCAAAAAGAGCTTTTTTTTTCTTAAATCTGATTGTTACGATAAATTAAGAAAGTATAATGTATATAATAGCTTTATATTTAATTGAAGTACTATATATATAAATTAAATTTGTTTTTATTCTAATAATATATTATAATTATAGCATACAAGCCAATTCATTTGGATTATTTAATCTTTCTCAGCAATTCATTACATTTTAGTTTTAAACATAACACTTAGAAAAAAAATGGTTTTAACTAATATATTTTCAGAATTTAAATTCTTTTGTCAAAAGACGAAATATTTGGATATGTCACTAAACAACAAGTTTTATCAAAACTAAATATTTTAATACAGTTTGCAATATGTTTAAGCTTTTCCAGTTTTAAGAAAAAGTATTCTACTTATAATAATGTTTAAAAAAAGTATTATCGGAAAAATAGTTTAATTAATGATTGAAATATTCTTTACTAAATGTGAATATGCTTCATATTTTTTTCAAGTAAATGTAATTGAACTATTCAACAGAAATAATTTTATTTACTTTATTTCTCATCAAAACATCTAAAATAAATTAGATTTTTACTCATATTAAAATACAGCATCATTTTATTATATTAAAATTATTGATTAAATTGTTATTGTTAAAATGTGATTATTATTATTTATTAAGTATTCGTGAAGCAAAGATACAAACTTTTTAAATGGAAAATTATTTCTTTGGAATGCAAACTCATTTCATGAGCATGAGTATAATTAATTAGTTTAATCAGAACTAACTTAATTACGCATCGCTTGAAGTCATTATTAATTTTGAAGTTATACAAGATAAGTTAATAAAATAAAGAAAATTAACATTTTTCAGTGCTCACTAACCATAATAATTATCTTTTACGGTAATTGAATTATGTTTTAAAGGATTTTCGAATAAAATTATATTAATTAATTTTCCTAATTCTGTCTCAAATTACAAAATGTTATTTTATACGTATGCAAATTTTCTAAAGTGTATTTATTATTCATTATACGGAAAAATATTTTTAAATGTTTATTTAGTAACTGTGAAACATCTTTTAAAATAAATTTATAGAATTGAAGAATTTAATGCAAAAAATTATGACGACTCGCACAATAAAAACAATTGAAAATGTTATTCCTCAAAAATAGAAATAAATACTTTGATATTGTATTTAGAAAATATGTATTTATGACTTGGAAATTGACATAAAAATGTTACGAGAAAACTGAGTATTTTGGTTTACTTTAACTGATTGCGTGTAATATGAAACACTGAAAAATATTTTCTAATTAGTTTATAAATTGGTTTTATGCATGAAATTCATCATCGATTATCTTTGAATTATAAAAATTATTAAATATTTCTGATCATTTTTAGACCACATAATTTTGAAAAAATCCCATGATTCATTTTACTTACAAATGACAATTGTGCATCTAATGATATTTAGATAAAAAAATAATTGTGTACTTAAGTTTGTTTACTTTTACAGCAATTATTGATTGTATGAACTTTTAAAGCAGTATATTTATTGAATAATTTTTAACTATAATGTTATAATATTAAATATCAATAAATTTAAGGCAAAATGTATTCTCATTGAAATGTTTGCAAGTATTCCGCATTGTTACTTAAATTATTTTCTTTGTGTTCTTTAAGTTTTTTCATCAAAATAAGTAGTAATATAAAATAAAATTATGCAATTTTTTATAAAGTGATGTCTTTGTTGTATAATTAAATATGGTAATATTTTTAAAGTAATAAAGGAAATTAAATGCATCATGTATATAAATTAAATACATTTAAACTTATTTAATAAATGATTTGAAAAAAGTTTGAATAAAATGTGATTGAAATATTAGTAAATTTTACAAAATACATAGTTTTTAACAGCTGTCACAAAAATATGTACTTTATTTTCAACTTTATATCGTTTCTGGTATTGAAAAGCCAATCCTTTACACTGAAGAGAAAAATTAATTAATTTCAATAAATAAAATAGTAGTAATTTAATATTATCATTTTTAACAGAATATCATTAAAAGTGTTGAAAAATATAATACATATAGACGTCACGTACTCGTTTGAAAATTACTGCAAAGAATATCATGAATGGAGTGACATTGACTTGCTGTTGACTGGCTCATTTAGCTATCAGAAAATTAATTAAATTTGATATGGTCACTTTTAATCTAAAAAATGAACCATTTTTTAAAGTGAAATCATGCTAAATTAAATAAATGTAGAAGTTTTATTATTATGATAAGTATAAATATAATAATCGGTAAAAAAAAATTAAGTTTTGAACATGAGATCTAAATTACCCAAAGTTCATAAGGTAAATCAGTATTCAAAAATCAAGTGAAGAATGTGCCATTTAGTATCATGTTAACAAGCTAACCTAGAATGAGGTTCTTTTAAATGTCCACTTAGAGGGTAGATGAAGTAAACAAAGAACAGTCAATGTTATAGAAAGAAATTTAAAGTATGCAACAAAATGTTCGATACCTTTTATATATCTTTATGTAAAATTTCAATTCTAGTGTGTTTCATTAATCTCTGCTTGCTTAATCATTTAGTTTAATTTGGAATAAAAGAAAACATAAGAATTGTACACATCAAAAAGGGAATTCCAAGATTTTTAGAAAAGAAAGTTAACTCATTCTAAAATAAATGATTCCAGGCTTAAATCCAACTTGAAAAAATAAAGAAATATGCAGTTCTATATAATTTTTAATGACAGTGGTATTTCCGTTGTCTAAAGAATTCAGTCATTACTGCCTGCTTTTAAGAAAATGTTAATAATTCATAACGTGTATTTTTATTTTCATAAAGTTGTTGTAAATCTCAATTTTTGTTTAAAGAAAGGCAATTTTATTAACAAGCGTATAATTACCTATTCCTCTTGTCAACTAGAAAATAAATATATTTAACAATTATTTTTGTAATTAGCTTCCAGATATAAATCCTATTAAAATGTTTAGGAAAATCTTGAGAGGTATCATGCAGAATATTACAAAACATCAATACCTATGCAAAAAATATTTGGTGAAATTTGCGTGTTATCGTAAATGCTTATTAAAGTACGCACTTTTGTGACAAACACGTAAGAAATGCAAATTTACTCCTTCCATCAAGTTATAATGAAATCTACATTATAATAAATATTTCTTCACCATTTATATTAATTGTTTTATACATTACTGTGCCTATCCTGTGCACCAGTGTGAAAATTTACCTTATTTTAAATTGGATGATTTATTTTTAATTCGATGATTTTTATTTTAGTGTTATATTAAAAATGATTTTCCCTTAGATTTTGTCAACACTTGTGTTTTGCGATAAGTGAAAACAATTAAATGTTCAGTTGGATAATGCACAATATTGGTAAATAAATACATTTATAAGCACAAAATAATGATGTTTTTAAAGTGTAAAAAAACCAAATTGGGTACAAAAACGCCTAAATGCACACACACACACACACACACACACACACACACACACACACACACATATATATATATATATATATATATATATATATATATATATATATGCGTTTTTGTGTGTATAATATATGCTTATATATACACATATTAGTAAGTATTTTGTCCAAAATGATATTAATTGAAATATAAAAAAAAATCTATCACCAAATGGCTAAAAATTTTCTTAAATAATATTTGGTGAAACTATGAATCACTGCAATGAAATTATTGTGTACCTGAGATTCTGCATTTTTTACCCTATGGACTTTTACCAATTTCTTCTATGAATGAAATGCATACTGTTAGGTTGTTATTATTTCTCTGTTTTATAAGCGATCAGTTTATTTTATTTAAAAAAGACAGTTCACAATCTTGAAATTGTATCTTAAACTGAAATAAGTGGTTTTTAAGTCAACTGAACATGATGTTGTTGTGTGTTATTTTATATTAAAAATGTCTCCATCACCTATTTAATATAATTTATGAATTTTTGTGAACTAAATGATATCAATGTATACGGAAATATCCATCGATGACAAATAGGAATTCAAATTTCTTTCTTAAACACATTTGCCGGATCTATTAATTCAATTGCTTCAGTTGTTCTCGAAATATAGACTGAAGTCTGAACTGACTTGGATAGTGAAGAAACTAAAAACATATGACTGATAAAAAGAGAATTTTTGCTACGAATCAGATGTTATCACTTCGGTAATGAATACCACAGATGTATATAGCCAAACCCTAATTGTAAAAGCCCATGATTTAGCCCAGTGCTTATTATAAAAGGATGTTTTGTTGTTAACCTCTGGTGGAAATCTTAAGCAATACGCCCTTTTCAAGTAGATTGATAAACTGACGACATTTTGCTGTTTATGATATTGCTGATTTTGTTACGCAGAACAGAAATCAATTATCTTAAATATGGTATTCATTATCACGCTGCACAATCCTCATTGCAAAATAAGGAGGTTGTTTAGCAAGATAATTATATTCTTACATATCCTGCTAGGAAAACATGTCTAATTTCCTTAATTTGTATCTTAGTTATATTGGGAACACGCGTTCAGCCATCTCGAAATACCAATGTAATTGATCCGCTTCAACAATTGCAGAAAGTGTTTCTGAAGAATGCCATCGATAGGTTCTAGTTTAAAAGATATCAATTTATGTAGTCCCAGTAGAAAATTTATAAATTGAAATTGATATTTATTTAGAGTTGACAAGTTAATCAAAGGCCTAATTGGAGAATTTTGACCATAAGTCAAGTATTTTCCACTTAGTATATGTTTTTGCAACAAAGTTGAATATTTTTAAGTATATTTTTTCAAAAGTTGAAAACAAAATAAAATAATAAGTATTAAAAAATGTAGATGAAAAAAATATTACTGTGAGATCAACATATTGGAATAGATCGCATTGGTCTAATAAGATCAATTGAAGTGAAGAGGAACAACGAGATTAGACGAGATTGTTCGAAGACGAGGGATGACGTTTTATTGAATAGCATCGAAACAGCTGCTCCTTCTTACAGAACTCGAAATCTCATTTTCATGTTAATATGATTACGATGATTAATTGGAAATGTTTCTTTATTTTATATTTGTAAATACTATTATAATTAAATGTTAGTCTAGATTGGAATATTCATTTAATTAAATTATGTTTTGGCAACTTTCCACCCACATTATTATCTTGCATAATTTTAAAATGTTTTCAGTAAAAAACAATTTATTCGTAAATAAAAATAATAATAAACATATTTAATAATATTTTAAACATTTAAAAAAAACAATAAAATATGAATTCTTTATAGAATATATTAATCGTTTTAAACATTACCTAAGAATAAAAGTGGAAAACGAAATAAAGATACAAAATAAAGGTGCATGGAAAGGAAATAAAAAATATTGTCTTTTAAATAATTTTGTTAATACATATATTTAAAAAACATTAAACATGATGTTTAATAATATTATCAGCATTTGAAAATATGAATGAAATATTTATTGGTAACTGAAAGCATTAATAACAATTAACTGAATCGATTTCATTTATCAAGTTTATGTTAATGTCCGTTTTTGGAATCAAACATATTTAAAAAAAAGTATATAAAATATTCATTTTATATTATGAATCTTATTATTTTTCAAATTTTAAATTGTGTAATTTTTTTACGTTTTCGCACTTTGTTTGACTTAAATTGTTTTAAAAAAAATCTTCATAAACAATATCGCAATAATGAAAATAAAATTGCAATTAGTTGAATGATTGGAAGTTATTTTTTTTTAAATAAAAATGAAATAAATAATTTTTTTAAGAATGAAGGGCTTTAGCAAAGGAGCTTGTACTTTTATGTGTGTGCTTATAAAATTCTATATATTTTACAAATAAAAAAATAATTTAATATACTCTTATAATTATATGGAACTCATGTTAAATCAAGATTTAGAGAAATTTTGTAGCCCAGAATTCATTTTAGCATTCTTATAAATTCCCAAATTTCAGGAAAATTTTCACATAGAAATTATGAATTTAAAAGTGTTTCTTAATTTTTTAACATTTGTGCATCAAACATTATACTGAATATGAAAAATTCAAACATAAATACTTGTTAACAAGCATTCCTTAAAAAAAAGGTATTGCAATATATTCTAAATCTATCTTTTAAATGTTTGGTCATACTCAATAAATTTTAAATATAATGGGGAAAGTAAATGTAAAATACCTATTTTTATGATGACGAAAAGAAAAATGGGAGTACATTCAAACATAATTAAAGATAATATACATAAGAAATACTTCCTTTGAAATTTGAATATTCTATAACAAAAATATGATTAAAATAATTAAAATATGATGCATAAATATTCTTGATATAAAAAGTTTTCAATTTAATATTTACACGAAAATAATAACTCAGCTTATTACAGGATTGATACAATTGCTTTCATGCTAAAATTAGCTTGAAATTATACTTAAATGAAATCTTTTTAGAAAATGTTTTTCTTTCTTGGTAGTACATCAATCAAATGATTATTTAATAGCGTTTTATGACCAGAACTGGAATCTTGCATGCGAATTTTCAATGTACTTTTACTGGAAGCTCTAAAGATCGGTATTTTGCGTGCTAAGTTTTGAATGGAAAGGTAATATTTAAATCATTTTGTTTAAATGCACATGTAAGTATTTTAAGCTTATTTAACATTTACAATCCTAAATAACGTTAGATTGCATTTACTTTTCTGTACTTCTAGTAATTCATTCCTTACTGTTAACCCTTTAGCAAATTCATTTTGTTTTAATATCAGCTCATCGTAAAATAAATAAAACGATAGCTATTATTTCCGAATATCTTTTCTTGACTATTTCGTTTCTGTTTTGTTTTCAATGATTTTAGAGTGGCATAGATTTATAGTTGAAATTATGAATGATTTAAAATTTTGTGAGTGAACGACTGAAATGTGCATAAAACTTTCACTCATGACAGGATATTACATGGTTCTAACAAAAGTTTAAAATTAACTGCTCTCACCAAATTAAGAATTAATTATCTTTTTCTACTTTGAAAAATTAAAAAGTATAAGCCTTCTTTGCAAATGCAAAACAAGTGACTACTTAAATTTTTTTAATTCTCTAATAATATGCGGAAAAATCAAACAGTTTTTTTTTTTTTTTTTTTTTTTTGCAGTAGTATTATTCTAAATTGAAAAATCATTTGTAGAGAATAGATACATGAAGAATTTTTTTGAAAATTATAAGGCATGTAAATTTTTAATTTCATTTTTATCACTATCAAAGGAATTGATGGGACACAGTTATAGTTTCTTTTGTAAACTTTCAAACTATTAAGTAAAAACTTTATGAAAAAATATCTTTACATTTTGTTGTCATTTATTTTACTTAAGCTAACGACCAATATTTTAGCATTAAAGAAATCGATTATCTAAATATACATTGATATAAATCTCAATTCTTTTGTCATTTTCAGTTAATTTTAACGCAATTATAAGATAATTATCTTAATATTGTGTACTAATTATTATTTTTCTAAAGTACAAGGGAATAAATGATAAAGAATGTCTATATATTAGATAAAGTCTGATCGTAATAACTAGTTAAAATAAAAGGGAAATGTATTTTAGATATGAATCAATGCATTCCTTAAAGTCTTGTAAACATAAAAACATTCAAATGCTTATAACATAAAACCTAAAAAGCATACTAAAATAATAAATAGAAATATTACTTAAGCCTTTTTAAGTAAAATAGTTAAGTAGAATTAACTTTATTTTTATTATTTTAACTAAAATTATATAAGAAAGGATTTTATGGAAAATATATTTTCATCGTGTTTTTCTATCTTAATTGTTGTATTGAAGGAAGATTGTATATACATACAAAAACTCTTTGATTTTTTTGTCTTGTGCCAGCTAGGCTGAAAATATGGGGGTGCGAGTCTCCACTTTTTCATACTGAACCGTATTTGGTGTGGAGTCCGACTGCTTCAGTACACACACGCCATAGGGACCCGTTCATAGAGTAGGTAACCATTCACACCTCATTCATAAACAGAAAAGGCAAAGACAGGATAGACAGAGAGAGAAATAACATCCATGCTCAAATCGGGATTCGAACCCATGACCTCCCTATCCGCACTCTGACCACTAGGCAGGGCGGTCGGCAACTATTTGATTGAATATAGGTTATAATATTATATATCTTAGATTATTATAGAATGTTGTTAAACTATCATCATAAGGTCTTCACAAATACAATGTCAAAAATATTACTGGAAATCGAAAATAAAAGTATATTTTACAATTCTTTAAAATGCAGTTTAATTTCTATTCAAATAAATTAGACATATTTTAAATTTTATTTAAAAAATATTAAACAAAGCCTTTTTTATTGATTATAATATAAATTTATATTCTATCAAATCTTCTTTATTAAATTAAATGCTAAATCTTTCAGAATTTGATGAAATATAATATTATTTGAAGACATTAAATTTGAACTTCCAAACTCAGAACAAATCTGCTATTTTAGATTTATTATTAACTCTATTTATCTAACTGCTTAGAATTTTTTTCTAATTTAGCATAGTATATCATTTTTACAATTTCGCACTAACTTTAAACATATATTTTCCAAAGATAATAAAATCAGAGCTTTTATTGAAATATCAGAATTTTGAAATATTTTTAATGAAATAAAAAATAATCACCCATGGATTATAAATAAGCTTACTAAATTTATTCAGCATTTTTCTTGATTAAAACTTTGTATTTTATAGCTAAAAAAAATAATTTTCTCAAACGTAAATCCTGCACTCATTAAAAGATTATTAACGTTTAACAAATAAATTTATTTTTACTAGAAATATTAAACTCAGTTTTTGAAACTACAATTCAAATAATTTCGAGATTCCTATTTTGTTATTACTGTTTATTATTTATTTTCTTAATTATATTACTTATTTAATTTTGTCAGAAATTTCTATTTTCCTTCCTCTAAAATGAAATGAAATAATAAGAATCAATAATGAGTTATTAATAAGAAACAGCGTTTACTTTTAATGCAATATGATGGCGGAAAACTTCATGAAACTTTCAAACATATTTGAAAAGTATTTGTTTATAAAATTAATATTTTTGTAATACTTTTATTAAATTGTAATGATATTTATTTAGATTTACTATAGCATAAATGTTTGTTAAGTTATGTCGCTAACTTTAGGTTTAATGTTTCAGCAAATTTCCTATATTACGTCTTCTATATAAATATATATACCTAATTTTAGATAACTTAAAATATTTTGTGATGCTTTAAATTCCCTATTCGGAAATATCTCAGAAATATTTGTTTAAGGGAGAAGGAAAAAAATTAAAGTATTCTTCAACAAATATTATGATGATGGGATGGGTCTATTGCTAATTTGATAAAGATAGAAAATATTATAAAGATAGGATTTATATATATATATTTTGAGTTTAACTGGTTTTCCGTATTAAAAACACTACTATATTTCCTCTAAAAATAATATAAAAATAAAGGACACATTGAAAATTATACTTAATAATAAAGTTCCTATGTTTGGAAATCCCCTAGTTTGAAAATTTCATCGTTGGAGCATTTTATTTGGGAAAATATTATATAAGATTAATTTACGAAAAAAAGCTATAACAATTGCATGGGTAAATACACAACTTTATTTCTAATTTGCTTTCTTAATTTTGCTATTTGACTGTGAAATAAATGAATATAATATTATTTTCACACGCATTGGTATAGATGTGTGTAAGCCTGATACGCTTTGCCCTTACTAAGTATTGTCAAATGAAAAAGAATAAACAACTGAAAGAGAGACATTTCTTATATATTTAGTTTCCATTACATATATTTTAATGGTGTATTGCCAGAGAAAACGTTAAGATTGTCTGGTTTGTCGGCTCTATTACACGTAGTAATTTTTTTCCTTATGAAAAGTAGTATGTTTTCACAAATCATACAATTCTAAAGAGCATCCTAAATTTTGATAATGATGTTTGCATAAGTCACTGAAACTGGAAATTACAATCTTTTAAATTGAAATGGAATATCCTTTAGTATCATTAATGTGTGGAATGAAGGCATCTTTTTTGAAGGGTGTCAATGAAATGCAAATTTAATGATTACTTAATGAATTAATTTATTATTTTCATTCTAAATCACGTTGCTTAGCAGTAATTTAACTGATTGACATTTCGCAACGTGTTAAGAGGCATCCGTTTTTCAATCGAGGTATGTATATTGGCTCTTCTGTGGAAGGTTAAAATATATAATTGCACTTTAATACTCAATTTTAGAAATTAATTATTTCATCTGTTAACATATCTGTATCAAATGTCATATCCGAATGAATTGATACAATTGTAAAACCAACTGATATTGTTAAGTTCGTAGGCACCTTTGATTTTGATTATAAAAATAGCTCTTTCTCTTAACCAAACATGAAATTTATAATTTCTTTGAATAATGGAGAAAACCTTTCTAAATAAATACTCTTTTTATCATCATGAAATTTCAGAAATTATTGAGCAACCGTATTTGCCTAGGATCAAATAAACCATTACTTTTTCCATTCTAAGTCTCCGGCAACTTATGTAAGTGTATCTCAAATGAAATATTACAACAATTTTGAAGCAGGATTTGCGTGCCTTTTTGCTACTTTCAACATCTTTATGTAATGTAACTAAGTAAATTGTTTCAGGCTTAACACTTATCTAGTTCCCAAGTTTCGATCCAGTGACTGCTGGTAATATTTGTAGGAAATCTCTTTCAAAAAATATAAATGTTTGGACATTCTCAGGTGAACATTTTAATAATCTACCAAAACATTCCTGTCCATGCTAATTTATATTCCCCCAAAAAATGAATTCAAATTCCTATTACTTTGTCTTTATTTCAGGTGTCTTAAAAATGTTGCACATGGGAATTTTAATACACTTTTATTCAATTGTAGCTTCAAAGCGGAATGAGTTCTTCCACTAAATAACGTTGCTGTAAGAAAATTATTTGAATATAGAGGTGTACACATCGAGAAAAGTTACTAATGATTCTCGTAGTTTTCCGTGATGAAATTTAAATTTTCTGATGACGCAATTCATTTATTTTTCTTTTTACTTTAAATTTTGGAGCTTTGTGGTAAGGATGCACTTTATCAATTGTAATAATGGGTCATCAGACAAGTTGACCTATAATGCAAGAAAATTACAATAAACAAATTGCTAAGCATAAAAAAGTGCTTGATATTGATATGCGTTTTTCACTTTTGTTAATTACTTTAATCCCTTAAAGCTTTTTTTTATTCAGAATGAAACTGATTTGAAGCTAAAGAATGTGATCAGTGTATTTCCAATGAAACATCCCCAATTCTGATCTAATTCATTCTTCTGTTTCCATTTCATATATTTAATGATTACTTACCAGTACTATCAATGCATCATTGAGGTTCTTTCTCAGATTAGTTAACAATTACTCGTCGCAATGCTTCCACAACACAACTTACTTAAATTTGATGTTATTTGCACTATTATTTTAATGATATAAAATAGATTGACTGAGCAGAATAAAAAATTAAGAAAAAGATGCATTAAAATGAAAAAAAAATTTAATGAAATATTGTAATTCAAATGTTTATTAATTGACAGAACTTAGTTTGAATGAAATGAGGGAAGGACTACTTCTATTGTTTTGAACATACTTAAAGAAAAGGACAGTTTCATGATACTTTTTGATTTCAAATAAAAATCAATTGACAAAGCTCAATTCCATTATAAATTGTTCTAGAAAATAAAGAAAAAACTATTTAAAAATGGAAAAGAGCGAAAAATTTAAAACATATATATTATTCTCATAAAATTGATACTATTTTAAAGTATACAGTTTCATGATTGTAAACAAGGTAAAAAATTGAAAATAGAATCACTTAAAATTAATAAATTTAAATTAATCACATAATTCATGTTTACCAATGCGTTTGACATCATAAATGGAAACAAAAAATATTTAGTTAGCTTCTGTTACTTTTAGAATGGCCAACAGATGGTGCTGTTTCTTTTATATGCTTCTTATCTATCGCAGAAATGACATATTCATAGTAAATATATATATAAAATAAATATACACAATAAATTGTTATATTTCTGAATATTATGTCAAAATTAGAATTCAGTTAGTGCCATTTTTTAGTTTTAGAAATAAAAACTTACATTTTGGTATAAATAGATAAGTTTATCTGGTTGAGATTTTTTTCTCTATATTAAATTTAAGAAAGAAATGTTCAATAGCACCGTTATTTGGCTTATTAATTTTTTTACGAAACCCGTTTTACTGAGGAGAATCAGCTGGTTCTCGAACTACATTTCAACTTGTTTCTCATACTCAACATCTATTTATGTCTAAGAAGTGTCGTCTACCTTATGAGCAATTGAATTTAAGCATTCAGCCAATATAACCTTAACACAGCTTTCAGATGTTAGAGTTATGTACTGTGTGCATGTTTTGTAATATATTTTTACTAAAATCATACCGTATCCTTAGGAAAGCAGTATGCTTAAATAGAACTTCTCAAGTATAATCTTTTGCATCAAGTATAAGTACTTGTTAAATAACAACAAATGAATTCTATTTCTTCTATTTCAGCTTTCTGAATTTAAATTATTAAAGTTAGTTTTCAAATCTACCAACTCTTTATATTTATGATTCATAAATATATACCATTATTTATGAAGACACACCCAAAGACAATAAAAATTCTCACAATTAAATCTCTTACAGTAATTTTTAGCAGTTATCTGTTACATATGTGTTTGCTCAATAGAAGTTAGTAAATTTATCAATTGTTTTCCTTACCTTTGATTCTTTATCATAATTGTTCATCTAGTTTTTGTTTGTGAACAATGTAGTTTTGTAATCCACATTATATTGAAATTGATTGCTATTTAAATGATAAATTATTTTTTAATGATTGTTAATTACAATTAATATAAAAATATATAATATAAAAGGCATTTTGCAATAAACTATATAAAAATGATTTTGTAATGGAGGATTATATGTTAGACTGAAATCTCTTTGGAATTACACATAGTTGTTGTATTTTAGGCTTTATAATACTCTTTCGAAATGTCTGTTGGTATAAGCGTTTGAGTATTTCTTTCTCTAATCTTTCTCTTTCCAACCCTAATCAAACCTTTATTTAATAAATATTTTACCGATAGTCCTATAAAGAGAAAATTAAGAAATTCGATATTCCACAAGACTTAAAAAAATCAAATTTCAGAGAAGAAAAATTTGTAGACATTTAAGTATTTAAAAGCAGTTTATAGATAATATTCTACAAATTCTCTAAAAATGAATAAAGAGGCAAAATATTTGCATCCATATATACATATTACACTATCAATAAAAAATATTTTGATTCAAATAAATTTGAAATGGATTTAAATGTTATATACTATTCCATTCCTATTTCAAAAGGAAAATACTAATTTTAAAAAGTTATAATTACTGAAGAGATATAAAGATAATTTTTGCCAAGTTTGATTAATTAATGTTTTTTTTTGTTTTTATGTCTTAAGTTTGGTAGTTCAAGAGATCGTTTGATTATCAAAAGATTGAATTACAAAAAGCTGTATTGTGAAGAAATCCATTTAAAATTCTATCTCTAATGAAGAAAATTAACAAATTAAGAGAAATAAATAAATATTGAATTAATTACATCCTGTTAAACTGTAATCAAATAGAGAACACAATACAAAACGTTCTTTTGTGAAATATGTATTTTTGTGTCTATTTGATTAAAATTTGTAATAAAATTTTAACTAGTTCTAAGTAAACATTTCTCATCTTTAAAACCTTCTTTAATGGTTTTAACAAAATGTCCCTTTTTTGTATAGATATTCTTGATGATTTTATGCAAATACAAAAATAAAGTATGTATAAATATATACATACATACATATATATATATATATATATATATATATATATATATATATATATATATATATATATATATATATATATATATATATATATATATATATATATACACACACATACATATATATATATATATATATATATATATATATATATATATATATATATATATAATATATATAATTTAAAATATTTGCCTTTCATGAAATTTGTAAAATAATTTAAATATAAAATTTGGTAATTTAAGTCCATGTCCATAAGTTATTCCTGTATATCCCATATTATTTATAAATATTTATAAGTATACCTATCTGAAAAATACTTGCCTATCTTTTCAAGCTTTTTTTACTTGGCATAAAAAATAGTTTTCAGTTTTGAAATATCGCGCCTTTTCTACAAAATGTAAAGCCGATACTAAGAAAAAGACAGACAAGTCCTCGCAAGCAACTCTACAAAAAAAGTGCCGTTAGATAAAAAGAATTGTCCTTCTAAGAACAAGGCGCAATTCGTTTGTCACGAGGTGAGTGAATTGTTAGGAGCTTTCAAATCATTCTCCTACCAACTTCACTTTGAGAGAAAAAGAATGGGTGCTCACTTGTCTCGGCTGATAGTTGCACTAGACCACTGGAATTTTTTTTTTTTTTACTCTTAGAGATTATTTCAAGACTGATGCAAATGGAAAATCTTTCACATTTTGTATTGTCAGAATATTTTAAATAAAAGAGAAAAATAATACCTCTATTAAAATATGTGTTAGAATTATAAAACGGTATTCGTGAAGATTTTGTTTAGTTTTTAACAAAATATTAGTAAAAATCATAAATTAAAACTAATTCCAACATATTCAATTACATTTGTTCCGTAAATTACTTTATATTTTTTAATTTAAATAAGAAAGCAATTAAATTTTATTACAATAAATATTTAAATGATAATAAGTAACATAATTAAATTATTTACAATTTAAGTTTATTCAGTAATAAATTTAGTAGAAAATTTATTATGTTATTATTTCTTGATGTAATAATAAGATTCTTTAAAATAATTTATATAATGTTTCGTAGTGAAATACTAACCAAAATATTAAAGTGTTGCAGTTAAAATAACAAAGCTACAATATTGACACTTTTTTTTCCAATCGTAGTTAGTTTTACATCCTTAATGATTATATTGAAAGCGAAAATAACTTTAAGATCAATATACATTAGTTTAAATTCATATTACACACAGTGCATATCAGGTTGAAATAATTGTTAAAATACAAATTAAATTTAAAAAAAACCTATAAAAATATTATGCGGTTACAGTTGAAAAAATATATACAATAATTTTCAATAAAATGCTCAGCTAATCGTAAATACTGAAATACTTATTGATATATATTAATCTTGTTCATTGCTTAGAAGATAAAAAACAAATTAAAAAATTTAATCTGTGGAAAATTCAAAAATTCTAGTTCTTAATAAAGCAAAAAAAATTGATCATACTTGGGGTGTGTATTATTTTATATAATTAACAATATAACTCTTACATATAAATGATAGAAGTATTAAGAAATCTCATTGAAAATAAATTACAATACGTATTTTCATTGAACGTCCAATAATTTATTTTGGAAATAACGATCGATGTTTATAAAAATAAACATAAAAATATTGAGAAACATAAACAAAATCCATGTAGAATAAAGTTAATTGTTCTGTAATTTGATAATGTTGCAAATTCAAAGTTTCCCTATATATACAGACTCTTAAATTGTTTTTCTTGCGTATGGAAGTGATGTTCAAATTTTATTACATATTATATTCTTTTACGTACAGAATACAAAGACAAACAAATAACAATTTTTTTTATGAAAAGAATAAATTTTTTCATCATTACAGTACATTTTATCTTAATTAAGGAAAATCTTATTTTATTAAACCAAACAAATCTACTTTATACACAAGACAATTTTTATCTCAAGATAAAATTTTCTCTTTTTATATTTTCAATTCTGATTATTTTATTTTCATTCTTTTATAATACCAATTTGCATAGCATATAACTCTATAATACCAATTTGCATAGCATATATTAGAATCATAGAAAGCTGGTACTTTTCCATTGGCAGTATACTAGAAAAATGTCCAAATTTTAAGATAACTCACACATATTCAGCAATAAATGTTAACCTCAGAATATCATTGAAACACAAGGATTTTCATTTCAATCCTATTTATTTTAGACTAATAATTTGAAAGTGTTGACTATAATTTGGAATATTTATCTAGTACTCCAATAACAAAATTATACCAACATATTCAACAATTTACTTATTCTTATGAGTGGTTACTATATATAGTTAAAGTTAGTATATACAGGCGGTATGAATAGTTAAACATCCCTCTCTATTTTGATGCAGACCGTTAAATCTCACAAAATTTGTATTCTGTTTTATAAATAAGTTTAACAATTTTACTGCAATGTTTTGAAATTATGTTAACTATCTAAGTTACCTTTGTCTTAAGGAAATGTAAAAGCTAAGAAGTTTGATAGTAATATAAGTAGATAATAAGTAGTAGTAGTAATATAAGTAGAATTTGATAGCTATAATAATATAATTTGATAGTGATTTTGATAGTGAAATATAAAAAGTCAGAACATGAAATGTTTTTTAAAGTCATCAGTTTTAATGAAGATGTAGTCAGTGGAAAAATTCAAGTGAAAAACTATAGCAAGAATTGCATCTTTGATTTATTTCATAAATAAAGAATGATAATTTTAATTTCAATAAATTCATAAAACAAACTATGAATTTTGTAAACAAAGTTCAAATAAATGTTCATTTCAAGAATATATTGATAATTTTCCAAACTATCAAAATTATTAAAATTATAATTTTAAATATACTTTTAATTATACTTTTTGAATATTAATTAACATCCAAAATATGCTTTTTCCTTGATAAACTAAATATAACTGTATAGTTTTAAGGTCTTTCGACATTCCCTTCTGTTTTATACTTTTAAAAAATTAAGAAAGATGTACAATACCTCTTTGAATTATGCGTCTATAATGCATAATTTTCTTACGAATGCTATCATTAAGGTTTAAGTTTGTTTTTCACTTTAAAAATGCACAAATTGATGCAGCTCAGTTAAAAAATTTGAAATTTAAAGTTAGTATTTTAAAAAGTAATAAAACTTTTATCAAATACTAAAGTTTTTTTGAGCAAAAAAATATCTGACTAAATATGTATGATATTTTAGAATTAAATCATATAAAATGAATACACCATGAACACTCATTCATATTATAAAAACATATACCTAAAAGAACAATATTATACTCCTTTATTGATCTAATCTGAAGGAAAGATCGAGAGTAATATTTATATTGTTTCATAAGTTACATTATTTCTTAACTTTTTAATTTGACTTAGAAAAACAAATTATATTGTTAGAAGAAAAAGGCTCTGAATATAATAATATATTCATTTTTAAACGTTAATCTATTTAACACAGAGAAATTTAATATACATATATAACTTATTATATTCTATATAAATGTTCTTACATGGAAGAATAGTGTTTGAAATATTAATAAATGTTGGGTTCATTTATTCTCTATTTTCATTAATTTAACTGTGTAAAACATTCATTGAATAAATCACACGCATTAATTTTGAATAGACTCAGATTCTAAGCTAATCAGGTATGTATATTTATTAATTAAAATGGGAGATTATTAATATACTTTAATGAATGTGTATTTGAATTCGATATAATATAGTATGAGTTAAGTTATGTAATTTTAAATAAGTTGACTTTCAGGATGACTAATCTTTTACTTAGCTTAATTTGCAATTAGGATGTATGTAATCCTTTCAATTAATTTTCGTATGTATTAAATGAAATGTTAATAATAAGAACACTAAGGGATAAAATTAATAACCTCATTTCTAAAAATAAGTATCAGGAGTATATATTCATCTTAGTAATTGGAAATTTACGTCTATTAAATATTGATAAACATTCATTTTCAAAGTTATCGTAAAATTGTGGTTTCCTGTATAAGTTATCTTAACTTTAATTAAGAGCGTAGCTTAAGTAGTGTTTATAAGATACGTAGTGGCTCATTTTTCAGAAACATTGATTTGAAACTAATTAGGTTAATATGGAAATTTATTTAAAAGTATTTGGATCATAAAGTTAATTTCTTTAAACAGAAAGCTAGATTTCATGTTTAAAGTAAATTTAAATGTAATTTGTATCTTGATCTAACTTGTTATTCAAAGCTAAGGTTATTAATAAAGGATATAATTTTAGGGAATATGCAATTTAAATAAATAACTAACACGTGAATTTCTTAAACTTACTAAGCAAGTTTAAGTATCAAAACTTTTGAAATAATTTATTAAAATATATTCAGAATTTAAAATATTATGCCAGAAAATTTCAAAATGTGTATTTACTTTGTCATATATATAATAAGGTATAACTTTGTTTATTTAAGACAGCTCATCAGACAAAAATCCTTTATTTAAAAGTATCTTTCTAAAAAGAAATTTTAATTTTACATTTAAGCTCTTAAGCAATTGCTCAGTTTCCTTTACACTTGATAAAGAAACATATTTTCTTCTCAATTTAATAAATAATAGGATTAAAACATATTAAAATACCAAACCAATCATTTATTTTTCATTTTATCTCATTTTCATATTTGATTATTGATGTTTACCCTTTTTTTTAAATATTACAAGAAAACAATTTTACATTATAATCATAATTTCATTGTCGCAGTTAAATATACCTCAATTTATTTCAGTAAATATAGGGCCTCTAAAAATTTAATTATTTGAATATATTTGAAGTGAAAAACAAAGAATTAATATTTATAATATATGTACACATATAATATATATATATTATATGTATATATATCTATATCTATATATATCTATATCTATATCTATCTATCTATATATATATATATATGTATATATATATATATGTATGTATGTATATATATTATAAATATTAATTCTTTGTTTTTCACTTCAAATATATTTGATTACTGTATTAAATCTCTTATATTTTTTAAATTAAGCTCCTTAAAATATTTTAGTTATTTAATGGACTTGTATTTGAAAGCACATTTGCACATTTTAATGCTTATGTTTTTGATTATTTTAAATATGCATATTTAAATAAATATTTATAGGGAAGATATACATTTAAATGATGTGTATATAATTACCAATATATATTTAATACTTATTATTTTGTTACGAGAAAATTGTCTTTTACCCTCAAGTTAAGCTATGACATAATTAACAGTTTATTTTAAATGAATGGCGATAAATGTTTTATTTTTAAGCAAAAAATAAAGCATTCACTATTTCATTTCATTTCAATGTTTTATAACTTCTGATTTTATAAAACAAAGATTAATTATTTTTAATAAAATGAATCAAATATAAACAAAAAATACAATAAAGCCAATCTAATCTAACCAAGAAAAATAAAGTAAATCTGTATTCAAAATAATATTTTAATTTGTGCGTGCTTTTTCATTTAAACTAACTAAAAAAAATTATAATTTGAATGCATTCATATATTATAATTTTTTTATCTGTCAATTATCTTACCTTATATTTTATTATTAAAATATAATAATAGTATTTAAACTGTTTTTATTTGAATGAACCCTGAATTGGAATGAAATCTATTTCATTCTATAATATTCTTTAAGCCAATATGATTTAAATATGCATATCTCTAAAGGAACACATTTAAGTGCAAGTCATTCAGAGATATAAGCATTGTAATGAGAAAAGTTCTAAGGTGGGGAGGTGCTCTGAATGATATGAAACTGAACGAGATACAAGAAGTAATTTCCGCTTAGATTCCTGACGGAAAAGCTCCAATGCTTGCAGAATGCGGGACGTTTTGTGTTTCTGGACTTTTTGTTTGTTATCTTGAGAGGGAAATGAAAGAGGAATTTATATATGTGATACCCATCTCCCTCATTCCACTTCAGGAGAAAGAAATGGCTTAATGCTTACTATCTACGACAACCTTGATACTGAAGCTCGGTAATGGTGTGACTATTCAAAACTCTTTTTAGTTTCCTTCAAATACACAAGAGATAAAGTTAAATGATTTTCAGTGTCAGAGGTATGAAATCACATCTTTTTTCTTCTGGGTACAGCATTCATTCTTTGTCTTAAATGCATAAGTTTAAAGTCGCTAATTTTAAAAGCAACCCGTGCATTGGGGAGCATGTTAAAGATATTATATGAAGCATAAGATAATTTTACTTATTATAATACTTTTATTAATTTTAAATTTATTTGAATGAGTATTTCATTTTGTATTTAAGATAAAAGTAATTGTTGTGGAAAGAAAATCAATTTTCAGTACGTAAATTATTTTGTGCTTGGTAATTATCTTTTTGATAACATATTTGGCCTGAAGAAGTATTAACTGTACCTATATAAGCTTCGTTACATAAAGAGCCTTTTATTCCCAATTTAGAATTATTTGCCAATTAAATGTGTTGATTTACATTACATTTTTTGCTAAAAATGTATTGATTTACTCTGATTTTAGATTTTAAAGTTTTGTACCGGGATCGTGAGGGAAAAGCTCAGGTTTTTAGTATGAAGAAGCATTTTGTAGGGATATTGCATTGAAAATATGTGTCATATCAATATAAAAGTTGTATGTATATAAAAGTTGACAACTTTTATATTTTATATATATATATATATATAAGTTGTCACTAAAGAGATCATGCTCTTTCTGTTCCTCAGTTTTGTTTTTAACAAAATGTACCTAAGCAAAAGTAATGCAATATTTCCAACATCGTTTGATTCTACAGAACTGTTTTAATATGGAATTTCAAACATTCATACAATGACAGAATTATGCTAGTGTAATATTTATTTATTTTTATCCTAGGAATAACTACTAGAAAATCTGAGCAGTTTTAAAAATATTATGATGCTCATAAGAAATGCTTTTTGAATGAAGATTTTTAAGAAAATATTTTTTTAAGAAAAGAAGGTAATAATTTCTATTGTTTTATATTAGTTTTCTAATTTCATATTTTAATATTTTAAAAACATTACAATATTACCTCCCGTTGTTTCAAACACAAGTTAATTTCTGTTTACATATTAATATTTTAGTAAATTTTTATAATCCCATATGTAATTAAAATCAGAATTAAACTCGTAAAACAAAGGAATATTAAATTACTTATAATATTATAAAAAAATTTAAAATACCTAAATCTCTGAACATAAACTCTTAAAATAAATGAAATAAAAGTGACCCACTTTGCTAAATCAGATGTAAAAGAACAACTGTCAGTTTGAATTTTACTCATTATTTTACCGTAATAAATGTTGAAAATATTCTTGTATATATATTTTTCTAATGATTATATATTTTTTCATACTTCATAAATCTCTCTGTTAATGAAAATAATACAAGAAAACTTATAAATGCAATTTTCAAAAACATTAAACTGGCTGATTACATAAAATGTGGAAAATCAATTTTTTATTTTGGGATATCAACAATCATTATCAAAACTATCCTAAACAAATTATGATAATTTTAGTTGTTGACTCATTTTTTATATATTCACTATTTTACATTTTCACGAATTTAAATTATAATTTCACTTTTAAAGCCCAGGTCATTTTATAAAAATTAGAGTTGATAATAATTGACTCATGGTATTTAAATATCTGGTTTTAGGTTAGTTTAATATAAATTTCAAAATATATATTTACTTATAAATATTCTTAAGCATCCTCCAAAAAGGACTTCTCTTTAATAACCTGATAAGGCATTGAAGCATTATTTTTAAGAGAATAAAATGGCATTGATTTATTAACAGCAAAACTGAACAACTTGAAATCCCGCATGAGACCCAATAAAACATTTACGTTAAAGAAAACATAAAAATAACAAGCATCTTGATAAAACTCCCACTACCCTTTCTTGTTTATTAAAAAAAATTAAATCCTTTCAAAAAAATGTTTTCATTTATCAGTTCCATGACTCTTACAAGTTTCTTATGAATTATTTTGTTATTATGAAAATATTTGGGAAGTTTTACTAAAACAATTTACCTTATTTAGCAATTTAAAAAAAAGAAGAAGAAGAAAAAAACATTCGGAATTTTACGAAGAAAAAATCTTCTGTAATAGTTTCCTTCTCGACTAAGAATCTTACATATCTAACAGACAAAACAGGAAAACTTTTTGCATTCTTTCATAAAAACAAATTACTTTGATTTATTAAAAGTGCTTATCACACACAAAACTTAAAGTTTACTATATTCAATATAACGACGTCTACTAGAGATTTTGAATGTTTTTTCTTCAAACTAAGGGTTTTGTTTTTATCAATCACTTACCATATATTCCTTGTTCAAAGTTCTAGCTAAATTTCCTTGTTAAATTTTCTGTGACAAAGGATAATTTATATTACATATCATGAACATAATTATTGATTATCGTAAGCTTTAAAAAAAATGATAAATTATTTTCGAGATTATTATTAACTTTGTTTATTTCTGTATATGTATGTAATTTAGGGATATTTCATTATTTCTAAAAAGTTAAAGACTGTATATAACTTAAATATATGATCAAAAAATTATAATTTTTTATTCAATAGGGGCTTTTTCCTTCAATGTTTTTCCAAAAGAAGCCTTGTGGCTTAGTGGTACGTTTTACGCTCCTCAAAGCACAGGTTCAAGGTTCGATCCTCGTGCTAGGGAAGGTCAACTCAGAGTTTCATCCCTTCAGTGGCTCATTAAACTGAGTTTCAAGCATGCTTGGCAACTAAACACTGGGGATTTTGTGTTAGGCTAACCACCTAATAGAGATATATGCTTTACACCCCAGAGACTCACGGTCACGGGAACATAGATCTACACAGTAAGCTTTGGCCTACATTGGCTGTTGTGCCGCAGGCTTTTTTTTAGTAGCTCTTCAAAATTGAACGTATATTTAGTAATGTATTGTAGTACACTAGTTGTACCTCGTTAATAGAAATTATTCTTATAAAATAAAAAATATACTTATGAATATTCATTTTACTTTTTTTATGTATACATAAATATATGTGTGTAACATCTTTCTTCGTTTAAAATTAATATTATTATAATATATATTATGACAATAATATTTATTATTGGTAGAAGTAAAATATTTAATAACTGATAATGGTGCTGTAATGGATAAATTCAAAGGAATATGTAGGCAAAATATCCGCAAGGCTGAAATGAAATTATTAACTTAGTACGTAAAGACATCTGAAAGATAATTCTTCTATAAGTGTTAAAATATTTTGAAAAGATTAGATTTTTTTTTCTTTTTCACTGATATCAAATCTGCCTTTATATATTTGATCTTTAATTTCTTAATTAATATTGTTTTTTTTATCTAAAGAATGAGAATTAGGAAAACGTACTTGACGAAAGAAGGATTTTATAAAAAGATTGCAAAATCACAAATAAATTCTTGATAAAAGAAATAACCATAATTAATCTAATGTAGCCAAATTATCAAGTAGATGCTTATAAATTATGCACATTTTTTTTCTGGAAAACTATCCCAAATCTCCATGTTATGTAGATTTTCCTTCTAAAAAGCGGAGAAAGCTTTTTACGAATAGTGTAAATGAGTAGTAATTTATGTATCCGCCACAAAAGTGAAATGCAAAGTATTTGAAAAAGCATCCCGTTTACTGCTCATTTATTTAAATTATTCCTTCATGTATCTCCTTGCTATGTTATATATTTTAAGTAGAGCTAAGAATATTCACAATTATTTCCGTTAAAAATTAAGAAATTATTTCTTTGGTGTAAGTTGAAATTCTTTCGTTGAAAATATTATTTACGTTAAAATAAAATTATGAAATTTTTCATTAGATGGTTATTACTATATTTTTATTATATTATTTAATTTAAAACTTATTTTACTGTTTGTTTAGCCAAACGTTTTAAAGACGAAATGTTTTACAGGTTTCGGCATTTATTTCAAGTGCTTATTTTAATTAAAGAAATCATGATTTTATTTCTTTAATTTATTTCTTTGAAGAAATGAATTTCATAGATATTTCTAACAAAATAGAATATAATTCCTCAATTTAATTTTAATCCATTGATATTATTTGCAATTATTTTCTTTGATAACTGACAAAATATTTTTTCTATATATTTAAGTAAATATTTTTGTGTAAAGCATAATATGTGTATTATATAAACTTACAAGAGAATTCAAGAATATAAAATTATATATAGGCTGCAGCATTAAAAATTGAATAGATTTTAATTTATTTTTATAGACTTTACGGAAGAATGTAATGTTTGTGAATTAATGACATTATAATGTCCATTATTGTAACCAAATATGGTTACAATAATGTATTATACATTTTTATTAATAATTTAATTATTTAAATAATCATTTATATAAATTAATAATTTTTTACTATACGTTATTACCTTCTAAGCAATATTTATTTTTAAATCAATTTAACATACAACAGATAATTGTTTATCGACTGATTTATCTGGAATGTATATTAAGTTTCTGTTTTGCTGCCTCTCAATAAATATTTATTAGCAAATATTTAAATAGATAGTATTATTAGCAAATAATTTTCATAGAATTAGCAATCACTTTATGTAATATAAGGAAATACCTTCTATGGAAAAAATATTTGATAATTAATAAAAAACATTAGTGGAATAGAAATATTAAAATTATGGTTGAATGAATGATAATTTATTTACATGCTTTTACAGGGAAATGCTTTATATTAAAGTACTACTGTTTTACAATAAGTGTGAACTAAGCAAATATTAATGAAAGGAAATTTTTATTACATATAATCAAAGTTACTTAGTTTAACAATTTTGCTAATTTAAAAATATTTGCATAATAAACAAAAACAAAAGAGGATGAATCCTATCAATCGTACAGCAAATAGACCTCCCTACATATTTTCTCGAATGTTTTCCTTGCAGTATTTATATTAACTCTTTTATGTTTTAATGAATAGTTTTCGTTATATTAGAGTTGATAATTTTTTGTAAAAATGTTATTATTAAAAACAGTTTGATAAAAATAACTATTTTAAATAGAATATATTTAATTACATTAACAAAGAGTCGTTGAAGATAAGATTACATAAAGACATGATAGTCAAAATACCTTTTTATTCAAGCTCACTGAATTTATATTCGTCTTTGATGTATAGTGAGATAGCTCCTTTTTTACTTAACTTTATAGGGAAATTAAAAAAATAATTAAAACTACATTATTAAAAATTCAAGCTTGTTTCAAAAGTAACTATTTGCTTTAATGAAAATTCAGAAAAGAGTTGTACCTCATGTTATGAAAGTTATATTTCATTAAATAACTTTCATAATTTAGGATCTAAAGGAAGAAACTTTAATAAAAGTTTCTTCCTTTAGATCCTAAATTATGTATCCCTTGAAAAATTATTGTATCCCTTAAAAGTAAAATGTATGTATTACCCTTGTCTTCTTTCTGTCAGCACAAAATGCAGAACTCTGAAGGAAATTTGCAAGCCATAAAATTTACATTGTTTCTGTGACAAAAGTTACCATTTTCTTCTGTATTTAATAAGATTTTATCGTGGATTCTACCCCGTGTTTCAGTATCTCTGCGTTTTCAGCGTCGAGATACTGTGCATGAGCTATATAAAAGAAGATTGGTTATCTAATGTATGTCAGTTGTATTTTTGTGGGTAAGCTTCTTAACTGTTCTTCATAAAGAAACGTCGATTATATTTCAAGTAAGTTTTGGAAATCAAATGAAATAGAATATAAGACTAAAAATTGGGGATTATCCTTCAAGGAAACCAGTGATTAAATTTGATTAGTCTAAGCTACTGTGATGACGATCTAGAATCACTCGATGTATTAAGAAATGAGGGATTGAGAAGACCTTTTGTACCCATCTCGTTAAAACAGTTCTGGTGGCGGAAAGCATATCGTTCTTATGCTAGTGATAAATTGCTCAACCATGCCATGAATGAAAGCACAAAATGTTCTGCTTGTTGAAGATCATTCAGTATCCACTTTTACCATTCCACGTTGTTTGCAGCTAAATTAAATATGTGCAAGTCATTCATTACTTCATTTACACTTTACTTAAAATGACAGGTGTTTGCTCCCTGAATATGGTCATGGAGAAGGATCGTGCGAAGGAATGAAAAGACAATTTCATTAATGACGAATTCTACTTCTTCCAGAAACACCTCGATCGTTGTATTTTAATGGGGATGGTGCGAGATTACTGAGTTGTTTGTCAAACATCGTCATACTAGTCCTATAGCACTAGTGAAACAGTATACTGTTTCAGGTGGTATCGGATTTCATTATTACATCCCACTAGTATACATTTTCAATAAACTGAACAGCCACAGTTACATCTCAGAAGTGTTGGAGTCTTCCATCCTAAAGCACATGGTATCATTTATATTTAAATAAGATTCCAACGCTTGGTATGTTCACAAACTCTCTGCTTTAATCATCAGATTAAATTACTTCCTTACACTGCTTGTTCTTTCAATGTGTCATCAATCGAAAACGTATCATCCCTTTTTATACAACTGACTCAGAAAACTTTATTAATTCTGATACTAGATCAATTTTGCAATAAATAGCAACAGCATGAACAGCTGGACTTCAAAGATACATTCAAAGCCTCTTTGAAGGTAGAGGTAAGTGACACTGATTATTTCCAACAATTTTGAGTACATTGACTACTGATTTCACCATCACCCCACTTCACATGCGATTTTAATTTCAGTCATTTGATCTTCGTAAAACTTGTTAC
Organism: Latrodectus elegans; assembly: GCA_030067965.1. NCBI lineage: Eukaryota > Metazoa > Arthropoda > Arachnida > Araneae > Theridiidae > Latrodectus > Latrodectus elegans. The sequence continues at coordinate 107,791,979 of CM057820.1, forward strand.
CATTTAAATAATTTTTGATGTGTTATCTCTAATCTTGCTTGGTTTAGAATTTTTGGCCTCCTTCACATAGGAGATTTTATTCTATATATTACCTTTTGCGCAATAATGAATACAAAATAATTAATTATGTAAGTTAGTCCAGAAGAATTGCGTAGCAAATAAAAGATGATATTATTCAGCGAAAATGTATGAAATTGTTTCCATGGATGCAATCAAGTTTTATTACATAGGCTTGTTATCCAGTGCAAGTGGTGGTAAATATTTCTATGTTTTCTTCATTACCTCACTACAATCCTACTGTCCTTAGAATGGATGAAACTGGCACGAATGTTCAAAATGTTATTAAATAAACGCATGCTCCTTTTTGGGTAAATAATGTAAATATCCATTGAGATTAGTAGTGTAATATGCATTTAAAAGATATTAATTTATATATATATATAAATTCTGATATATTACCTACACATTAATCGGGATTATCGAAAATCAATGAAATGCTGCAATTCTTTAGTTTTGGGAGATTTCACTCTATATTATTATTTTCATTTACGTGCACAAAAATGATTATGAGAATAATATAAAATCATTAATGTGTAAGATCATAACATAAAGTAAATTTATCTTTCGATGAATAGAAGTTGCATGTATTTGAATTGTTTTATAAAATTGTTAAAAAGCAGTTAATATATGCTGGTACATTTCTATAATTCTTATAAAATAAGTGATAAGCACTTGTAATGAAATTAAACGCTTATAAATAAGTTAAACATATCTTTTTGTACGAATATGTGTTACGAAAATAAAATTAAGTTTCCAAATATGAGCTCTTGCATTTATGAAATGTAAATAATTTTAACAAGAATCCAATTCCTTTCTCATATAAAACTCATATAACTTAAAATATTTTCTCACATAATTTAAAAGGGTTTGTCTTTCTTTATTAATTTAATCTGGGGTTTAAAAATTATCTCTTCAGCACTTCAAAATATTACTTATCATATAAATAAATGGTCCAACTACGTTTCTTTCATATTTATTCAATTGGAGTTTCTTATACTTAAACAAAACCAATTAGAGATTATTTGATAAAAACGTAAATATAATGTACAGATCTGTAAATGTAAAAGAAAAAGGAAATTTAAAATAATATATGACAATCAATATGTTAGAGCCACTTTTAATCTGTCTACAACTAGAAACTATCATTACGATAGGAACTTTTGCATTAATGCCATTCTCATTTTATATAGAAATTTATTTTACAATATGAATTTTTACATTACAAACGATTTGTATATGTAAAATGATAAGAAAATATAAAATTAGAATGGAAAACATTTTCGTCAGTAAAAGTTTAGACATTAAATATTTTTGTTAACTATTTAATTATTAAAGGTTATCGAGAAAAAGATAAAATAATGTATAGTTAGAAATAGCTATTATTCTTTAATTTCACTAGTTTAACAATTTGAACGTGAGCTTTTAGTAGTGTCAAATATAATATCTTCAACATTTGCATCAGTATTTATTTTCAATAACATATCAATTGGTGTGGTGTTGTATGAATTTAGAAGCGAAAACAGTTGTGATGTTACGTAACCTAATTTGAATATTCTGTAATATATTCCGATCGAGATAATATAGACTGTATTCTCTTGACTGTAATGGGAATGTAATGACTTATTTGTCGCATTTATATATTCTGTGTAAATTATTTTTATGATAATGCGATAAAATACTGTCTTTTTTCTCATTATTTTCGCAATATTGTTTTATTCACATTTACTTAAGATGTATTTATTTTTTTAAAAAAAACTAAAAGTTCAATTTGTTGATTGTGAGCGATTGGCAATAAAATATTACATTAATCAAAATGATTAACTTGGCTTTAAGTTAATTAATTTAGCAAATTTATCAAACTATACTGCTGTAATTTCTACTGCTGTTGATTGCACTATTTCCCTTAAAGTTTTGCAAAAATTGTGATTGTGAAGAATAGTCTTGCATTAATCTGTATTGAAATTACTGAACAATATGAATCAATCTACCTCAAATAATCAGAAATCAATTTTTTTAGTTATAATAATTATGAGAACCTATTGTAATGATCATAATTACTTAACTCAGTAAATTCCAAATTTAAAAATTAATAAAAACTTTTTTTTTTAATTTCGATCGTAGTTAAAGTGATATTCTTATTCTTTTAAAGCGATGTTTCTTAGTAAGTAGGAAATAATTTCCATTAGACTCATAAATTTATTTTCAAACTTCTTCTCATTATCTTGCATGTTTGCTTAAGCTAAATTGAATACCCTGATGTTAAATTGTATATCTGGTAATTTCCATTAAGCCAATGTTTTATTGCAATGTATCATGTTTTGATGTTACATAAACTTGTCAATTGGTGACAGACAGAGGCAGCAGAGGGGGGCCCTCCATATGTGTCTGGAGCTGTTGCGTACGGAGTTTGAAGGAACTGTTGAGGGGGGGGTGCCACTTTCTTTTATTCTTTCTAGAAACTCCCATCTAAACTGGTAGAACCCTTCTTCGGTTAGGTACAGGGGATTTGGCTAGTGTGTGCAACATCCATATTGTGATAAATAATCACAACAATTACAAAGATATCCTTTTAAAATAGCGATTAATTTTAAGATTTAAATATGGTTGATTTTAAAATTCTAAATTTTCTTAAATTTCAATCACATTTTCTTGACAATTTTTAATAAGTATTGAAAGAACTACATGCATTTATAAATATATATTTTAGATAATAAGAATATATTAAGAAATGATTTTGAAATCTTTACAATTAATTATTTCACAATCAAATTCAGACATTAAAAATATATCATTCTTTTATTAAATAGTTACATTTTAGATTAGACACGTTTTTACTCCATATTTTTTAATAAATTGTACTGAAAAATTATGAATAAATTAAAGTTTAGTTTTACTCAAATAATGCTTAAGCAAGCAAAAGTTCAATCAAAATTAATTAAATTATTAAATTTCATAATTTGCGATAAATTTAATAATGTTGTGTGTAGTTTTTTCTATTCTAAAATCAAAAGAATTATATAAATTATAAAAGATTAAAAATATAACTGTTGCTATATTTAGAAAAAAATATTGAATAAAAAAATCTAAAACTAGGAATCAGATATATTTAGTTAAAAAAAATAAAGGTAATTTTTATCTGCTTTATAAAATCTTATTATAAATCGCAAAAAGTATTTTATGAAAGAATTTTGCAAAGTACACAAAAAATGACGTAACTGTGTGTGTGGGGTTGGTTGAATCATAAAAAAATCATATATTAATCAAAGAAAGATATATATAAGTCATAAAAAATATATTAATATATGACTTTTTTATGATATATATAAATCATAAAAAAATCATTTATTAATCAAATAAAGAAAATTTTTTTAATTTTCTGCATCATTTCCGTAAGCATAAAAAACTTTGTATATGACTTTGTATAAAACTTTGTATAAACTTTGTAAACACTTAATATATATATGACTTTTTTATGATATATATAAATCATAAAAAAATCATTTATTAATCAAATAAAGAAAATTTTTTTAATTTTCTGCATCATTTCCGTAAGCATAAAAAACTTTGGAATTGTGGAAATTATCAAGTAAAAAGTATGATTAAGTATATATCAAGTATAAAATGCATTTTTATGTGACAAGTACAGTTCTCATTTGATTATAATACTTCAAATTATGTAATCATATTAAGTAATTATTTAAATTATATTAAATCATAATCACCTGTAAAAACTAGTTTTTTTTAACAGAAATTTAAAACTTGCCTTAATTAAATGTGAGACTTTAGGCAATTAATAAGGTGCTTGCATATATATAATATTTTAAGCAATCAATATATAAATACGCAATTTTGATTATTATTTCATTTTCATATTACTTTTTGTAATTTCGGATAGGTTTAAAAATATACAAAACAATTTAGCAATTTTAAGAAGGATTCCTACAAAAACTTATTGAAATATATCAATCATAAAAATAAATTACCATAATATCACTTATTTTACAGCAATTCCCAAAATAAATATTGTATACTCATGAATTATTAACATAAAAGTAAAACTAGTGGAATAGTGTGTGTGTGTGTAAGTTGGATAAATATTTGACAAACCTTTTAATTTTATAAAATATACAAAAAAAATTTTCTCTTTAGCAAATGTTGAAATTATAATAATATTTATATGCCTAAGTGATGAGAATTTCTTTCGAATTTTTAATATGAATATGGTTTTTATTATTTTATTTGTTTTCTTTCTTACTGCCTTGTATTAAATAGTCACTTTTCATAATTTATTTATATTAGAAATTTTTCTTGACTATAACTATGAGAAAACGGAAAATAAATAAAAAAATTTAAATTCTGAATTTAATTTAATTTTATTGGTTATCCAAATTCAAATACATAGAGTACCTTGATGAAAAGAAGGAAATATCAGTAACTATTTGTTTTATTCATTTTCTAAATTTTATCTTTGTTGATGTGCTTAGAAATATTAATGTATCATAAAATATTTTTAAAAAATAATTTATCATAATAAGATACGTTTTCAAGATAGTGCCCCTTTTTGAAAAAGTTATCTTTTTTAATAGTCGGGTAATGGATAAAGGGATAACATACATTACCTGAAATGTTTAATTTGATACTTATTAAGTGATACAATTTTGTTTAATGGTCAGTAAAATTATTTTTTGTGTGCACTCAGATAAAAAAAAATTCTGAACAAAGTTTGTCGTGGAACATACACTTTCAAATCAAAGTAATTTGAAATGCCTGACTAAAGTTAATTACAAAAATGAATTTCATATATCTATTATTGTTCAAACATTCATTGTTTACCGAATTGATATATATAGATATACCAAAATATTTGCTACGCTTATTATCCTGTATTTGCATATGTAGAACTTTTTAACAAGTAATACGCTTCACTCGATACAATTTCCTCGTTTCCACATCATTTTAGGAAATAAATCCCTAGAGACTTATTGCCTAACTACTTAACTAGTATTTTCATAGATAGGTTTCTTTTTTACTTCAGTTTAACTAAATGTAGCACAAAGGATATATATCCACGGTTATGGGAGCAAGACAGATATAAAATACATCCGAATGAATCTTCCGCTCAAAGTGATAAACGAATTGCACCAAGGTCATAGCAAGACACATCATTCTGCAGCTAACGATGACACACTGCCAGAGTCGTCAGCAGAAATCGCTCCCGGCTTCTCATATATTTTTATACCTACCAAATGACCAAATGGTAGGAGGATTTTTTCTTCATTCCGACTATATCTTTTCAGAACTTATACTCAAACGGAAAAGCTAAGAGAAAAATATAAAAGTGGTAAAGTGAATAAGACAAATTGAATTTCTCATGGTGAAGTTATAATCTTTTTTTATCACAATTTTGGCTTAAAGAAATAATTTAAATGCTTTTTTTGATATTTAAATACATTTTGAATTTTAAATAAAATGATTCTACCATGAATGGTTTTAAGTCAATTATGCTCTATTGATTTCTTTAAATTCGATAAGGTATACAGCTTAAAAAGAGTTTTTAAATCATTAATTCTCCTTCATCATTATCAATGCAATAATTATGTACATTTATTCACTTATTTATCTCTTAATCAAAGTTTTATTGGAAAAATTAGAGACAAAATAACGATGATTCAAATGTTTTAGTCCAGAATCCTTTGGTTGATTATAAAATACATTTTGTTTATATTTTAATCTCGCAAAATGTTTTATATTGTGACCTTATTATATTTTGTAGTAAGTTTTAAGAGCTCTATGGGGCATAAACAGACTGTAGGGGCATGAACAGCTGTTACAAATGTAACAAACACTGGATATAAATATATTAAAAAAGATGTAATGACCTTGGAATGTTAAATTAGAATTTTCTAATGCACTTTGGCTATGTGGTTATATATTGAACTAAAAGCGAATTCAGGATGAAATCAAAAGCATTATAAACATGAAATATTAAATATCAAAATAGTATTTGAAATATTATAAATACATGAAATTTGCTACATACACAATTACAGATTCTTTTTCACCATTCAAAATTTTAGCTTATTACCTATACTAGTTAACAAAAAGAAGCAAATGACGAAATATAGCTGAATAAAAGATCTTTATATTTTTAACACTAATATAGTGCATAGAAATAAGAATCCATGCCAAAAAAGTGTCGCTATATAAAAAAATAGTAAGAACATTCAGTTAAAAAAACAAATGGCAATTTTTTAGATGATTATTTTCTTTTTTTTTTAATAGGACTCATTAGGAAATAAATGAATAGTCATGAAATAGGGATAGACATTACATACCATTTGATTATAAAAGAAAGAATAAATTTATAAATAATGAATAAAAAATCAAGAACTTTTACTGTGAAGATTGAAATAAAATAAATTAATGAATTGACGAAAATAATTTGATCTTATTACTTTAAAATTTAATTTTTAATTGTTAATAAATATCGATAAATTTATACTATAAACTAATAGGAAAAATGTGCACATTTTTACTGTCATATTTAAATACGTGAAGAAATTAAAAATAAATAAAATAATGTTATTGCACATTTTTTTGTTTATGATACAATATATATTAATTTTAAATCAGAATGTGGTAAAGTTTTTAATCAGTTATATTTTAACAGAAAAAATTAAATAAAAAAGATGAGTACACTAATTTAAATTCAATTTTCTATGGAAAAATTATAATATAAATAGAAAGCTCTTTGAAAAGATATTTTTTGGTGTGAATGTAAATGCATAAAATACGAATAACAAAGAATAAATATTACGGCTATATATTTGTATTGAATGTGCGATGAAATAATTTATGATAGAAAATTATAATTTTTGAAACTGTTTAGCTTTTGGTCTCTTTTGCGTCTGATTTTCATTAGAACTTTAATTAAGTTTTTGCCTTCTGCAAAAATCAAAGATTCTAATTATAATTTGCATATATTTGATAAAAACTGAATTATTTAAAATTTATCATTCCATCGTTAAAAAATTTAAAAAATATGTTTCTAAAATTTGTTTTTACATATATTGCTCTGTTAAGCTCTTTTTATGGCTGTTTTTAACAAACCAGTTTTTTAAAGCAATGAATTATATCATACCATTATAACATAATTAGTGGCGTGGCTATAGCTTACTTTTTGTAGCCTCTAGGAAATTTTTATTTATGAGGTTGTTCCTTGAAGCATTAATCCATCCAGAGTATGAGGTACAAAATTACAAGTTCTTCAATGTGAAATATTTTCTTTTCAGTAAAATTCGCTTAAAAGATTCTCAGTTCCTTAATTAGACTGCATCAACAAGTAAAAGTCAACTAATTTAAAGAAAATTTTTGCAAACTTTATGGATTATTAATTTATTTAAGGTTTCTTTCACAGAAAAAAATTGGAAAACTTTATTTTATATGAAATTTTCTATTAGTAAGATATGATATAGACATATATGTGTAATGTTTGACGTTGACGTTTAGAATATGGGTTACTTGTTAATTTCAATTTCTAAAGTAATTACTAAAGCAAAAATATTTTTTAAATTGACAGCTCATGTCGAAATAAAATTACTTTATATAAACTTTATATAAATTATTATAACATATCAAATTAAACTGCATTTAATTTGGTTGCCTATGTTTTAATAAATATAAATGTGCCAAAGCAGTTTAACAATTCATAATAGTTTATATATTTTAATAGAGAAAAAGTGTACAATTTAAATTTTATTTGTGTTTTTTCATTTTTATATTCCTTCTTGACATTTTTATGGAAAGCTAATTTATATTTAATAATTATGGAAGTACAATAATGAATAATTATATTTCTCTTAAGATTTTACATTTATGTTTACCATATATTAATTAAACTCAGATACTGTTTTATTTTTATATGATAAAAATGCTGAATTTTAATTTTTATCAGCACAATGAGTAATTTAATTCAATGCCTATAATTCAAATGCGACGAAAAATTTGCTTTAGTGTTGCTAATGAAAAATTCAAAGAATATTTAAAATTATTTTTCAGAAAATAAATAAGAATAACAAACCATATTTTTTAAAATACGTGACATCCTTAATATTACTGAAAAAAAAATTTTTTACCTCAGAAAAGAGTTCAAATAATTGTTTAGCTAATACAAATATACAGTGGAAATGACTAAAATTAACTATTTTAATCCATAAATTTATAATTCATTTACAATTTATACAAGTAAAATACTCATTCAAACTAAAATCAAATAAATATAGCCATTCGATCAATTATTTTAGCTTTTTTGATAAACGAAAACAAAACTTTGTTTTCATTCATCGAAATAGATAAAAATGTATCAAAACTTGAAAAGCATACATTCTTTAATAAACTAGAATTCTTAAAGTTCTTGTAGAAAAATATAGGGTTTTTATGATTGATGAGTTTGAAAAATAATTAAATTAATATTTTGTTTTATCTGACGAATATAAAAGTAAGGAATTTATTTTGCAGGAATAAGTTTGGTTTCGATAATATGCTTGTAAACAAGAAATTAAATGAATTTATTAAGGTTTTTTTTTATAGAAATATCAAGATATCATATGTAACAAAGTTGTGTAAAATATGTAGCATAGATAACTTATTAAAAATATTAGTTTTTCCTATTAAAATTTTATTCCAAAATCCAATTATCAGAGAATTTATTTTTCTAAAAAGTTGCTGTATTCGTAAGTATTAATTAACAGAATTCATCTTTAATAGTTAAAGTATATTTCTAATATAATCGCTTAAGATTTACATATAGTTAATTACTATACACAAATAAGCATAAATATCATCAAACTAAGTAAATTGATGTCAATTGACAAACAAATCACTCCAATTTCAAGCATATGAGCTTTGTTGACGATATTACATTTTCTTTAAAACTTCGAGCTTTTGAAATTATGACATGAATGTAAAAGTTTACTAAGAACCTTGTGTGACATGTTAGGAGAGGGTGAAGAAATTTCTCGAACATACCATATTTTATTTATTTATTTTGCAAAGTTGTTTTCGTGAATTATTTTTTATTTTTATTTATATTTTTATTTACTTTTTTTTGAAAATTGAACTCTGGTCAGGAAGATAATTAGATGAGTCCTAAGATCATAAGATAGGTCATAATCATGAGATAAGGAAAAACATAATACTTTGCAGTGCGATCAGGACTCATCCCTGGTTAACTTTTACAGATAGAAAATTCAAGATTAGAATTCATCAGACGATTGCGTCTTCGTTTTGTGAGTGTAAAAAAAGTTCTGTCATTTGTCTTCAGAAAAAATGACAGAAGTAATATTAAATACAAATTTGATACTAGATAAAAAATGTTTTGTTTATATTTACAAGATACCTTTATTCAGTGAATTTCGATTCAGCGATAAATGAAATTAAATAATATTGAATAATAAATTTTTACTTTTAACCAATATATATTTTTCACATATTTGCTAAATTTTTGAAAAATTGAAGTTTATAATTGTTATATTTACAGTGTGCATGTTATTTTACATATAATTTTACATCATTACATATAAATTTTACTTTTATGTTACATAATATTTTACCTGCATTATATATCACATTTTTTTAGTTCACAATAACTTAATGTTATGAAATTTCAATTATTCGATTCCTACATTTATAAATTGAAACATACTTCTATACTCAAAAACAAAAACAAAATAATGTATATAAACTTATCAAATACTAATGCAAATTTATCTCAAAGGAAAAATTGCTAATCACTAACAAGATATTCATTTATTTTTAATGTATTTATAATATTTTTAGATAGTCATAGTCATACAATATATGTTTGGATTTGTATGTGTGATTTAAAGAAATAGATTGCATCTGTCAATATATTTATTAAAACTGTATAATATAAGGTAGTTTTGATATCACCATTACCAACTGTTGATATATATTGACATGGATCGAGAGACACCATTGCATACCAGCCATAATCTATGTGCGCTCCCCAGTACTATTATGACACTTTTCAATAAACCTTCATTATAACTTGTTGTTATCTAGATTGCTGTCGAACTTTGGTCAGAGAAAAAAATGTATAAGCTAATATATGTAATCTTCAACAACGATTATAGCTTTTTTATGTGCCGATGAGTGACTGATAAAAGTGGTGAGGCCATAAGCAATTTAATGGTGAAATTCCTCTTTTTATATCGTGCAAAGTATTTCTATGGCATGTGATGTAACAATCTGGTAAATGATCAGTTGAGCAAACAGATGAGTTTACTATTTGCAAAAATATTCAGATACTTCTGTTTATTGATTTACCTAGTAAGGTATTTATTTCAGTGTACAATCTGAAATAAATGCGAAGAAAGATATTGTTAATTTAATGTGTTTAGATTTTTGCATGGTTTAATAGATTTGAAACTTTCAGAATTTAGAAATGCAAGCATTCTTTATTGGAGTTATTAATCAGTTAAGTATAGGTTTCTTAAATGTTCACATTTAGTTCCTGACTCATACATTTGAATATATTAATTTTATATATGACAAAAATGTGATTGAATAATTTTGTTCCATATTCCATAACATATTTTTTGATTAGTGTGAATTGGCGTTTTCTTAGTTATATGGTGAAGTGTGATTAATGTTGGCAGAAACAGTAAGAATAACATTATAAAACAAAATATATAAAAATGTCATTATTAACAATTGTTGAGTAATGAGATATTATTTATACATTGAATAATGAATTTTTTTTATTACTAAAAGTTGACTTTTCGACTTTGTAATATTGCAATGAAGTTAAATAGTTATTCCTAATATTTTAAAGTTTTCGTTTGTCGCTCAACGGTCATTTTTTGCACACGAGGGCTAATTAGACCAGGACCTACGGCTTAAGGTGGATTCCGAACCACTACAAACATCCATGCCCAAGGTGGCATTCGAACCCACGAACTGTTAAACCGAAGGCAAGAGCGCTAACCAGCTCGGCCTAATATTTTAAGAAATAAATAATTTTTTCCACAAAAATACATACACATAAATCAATTGTTTTTGGAATATATTAGATCTTAATTTAAAATAAACATCTTGATACGATTTGTGAAAACCAAGATGTTGTGAGCAACAAGTGGAAGCATTTTTAGTTTGAATATCATGAAACATATCGTTCAAATTTAAACAAGTCACAATTGATTTAAAAATTATGATAATTATATTGAAGATGCTGTTTAAACTTAATTTAATTCAATTTTACTAAACATACTAATAAAGAATAATATTTGAAATTTAAAAATTTAAAATATTATTTGAAAACTGCATTTCACATTAAAAAAACCCTATGTTTTTCAACTGTTTTTAAAAGCACGACTATATATATTGAATTATATATATATATATATATTATATATATATATATATATGTGTGTATATATATATATATATATATATATATATATATATATATATATATATATATATATATATATATATATATATATATATATATATATGTATGTACTATGTTCCTTTTATATTTACATTGCTTACTTTGTGTAATTAAAATTTTTATTTTTGTATTCAACAAAAAATATGGACAATGATGATTCAGTTAATTCACTATAACGATTCGTAAATAAAAATATGAATAAGATTATTATCAGAAATATTAAATTTTAGAAAGAAGAAAATTGTTTAACCTTCGGTAATTTGTTTATGATGAAAAAACTAATATTCTTGACAAAATACTTAATAATGAAACAAGAAGCTATATTTTTTAAAAATATTAATTGTTTATTTCCTTGTGTTGCATTAAAACACCTGTTTCTTTCATTAAAAATTATATTCATATTTCTTGAGGATATTATACAAAAAAGAGCTTCTCTACTAAACCTAAACAAATAGCTATTTCTTTAAGATCGATTTTCTAAAATGCATTTTTAAGTATTTTTATTCACTAAAATTTACAGACAATTTTATTTATTAAATTTTATGCTAAATTTTATTTTGACAATAACTTATGAAGAAAAATAGATAAACATGATAATTATTTCTTAAAAACAATAATGTCTTTATTAAATGGTTAACATTATTATTAATGAACCATAAATTACAATTTTCAAAATGTATAAAAGAAGTCATATTCATTTCATACAGATATATAAGAAGTGAAAGCCCTTGGGGAATTATATAAACAAATTTTCCTTTAATTTTAAATGTCTCAATCCAACATGTCAAACAATTTATTGGTTTTGCATCTACTTATTGCTGTAGATTATTTGAAACTGATTTCATCAGAGCATACTTCTTGAGAATTTATCTTGAAATTATATTTGAAATTCATGATTATTGAAAATGCATATGCAAGAACTTGTCAATTTGTGGAGCTTACTCTACTCGAATTCTCAATACTCAACTCGGGAATGACGATGGCTTAATCTAAAGCGGATATAATAGATATAGGATTGTCGAGCAATTAATCGCATGCCAGAATATTATGGTATCGAGTAATAGGATCTATATAATATAAATTACATTTCCGTGGATTATATTGGAATTCTCTATTAAACATTTCAGGTCCCTGTAAATGTTTGCTGCCCTATGAGCAGAAACTATTCCCTTTACGCTCAATACGTTACAATATGCATTTCTGAAATGAAATCTACTCTTCTGTATAGTAACAAAATGTGTTCATAAATTAAGAGAAACTCATGTGCACACAAATATAATTAATTCTAAAAGAAAGAAATCTTAAAGAAAACTTTTAATTTAGTAAATGAGAAAAACAAATTGTGATTTACAAATGATATTCACTTACTGGTACTTTACAGATAATGCTTACGCAGATTTAACGAATCTGTATACAATTTCTTTGTTTAAAATTCTCCATTAAAATAGGTCAATATATTATATTTAAAGGGATTTTTAAATCTTAAATATTCAGAAAATTTAAGGAAATAAATTATGTATAATAGTTTTAATATTTAAAGAAGTTTTTGAATAATTTGCTATAGGAATCTATACGTCCAATTTTTTACAAGAACCTCTTTTCTATTTTTTAAATTTTAAATCCCATAAATATTTCTATGGTCATAGATTAAAAGATGCATTAACAGCTTGGAAGCTAAATAATATAACATTTTACTATTTATATATAATTTTTAATTTTATCGTTATGCTTAAAATAATATTGAAATCTTGTTTGTTGGTTAAAAGAGCATAAAAATAAACCTGAAATACAAAGATCTATTTATAAAATTAAAGTATTAGGTGTTTAAATGCGAGTAAATTGTTTTAAGAAATTTAACAGAGCCAGCAGTTAATTATAAAGAATTACATTTAAATTAATAGTCAGAAAATCTTTAAACATGCAGTGAAAATAAATCTAAAAATATTCCTCAAGCAATAAAAAGTTTAAGTAATTTTTCATTACATTTGGATGATGTAGTCATTTTATTTTATGATGAATATTAACTCTTATAAGTATTCAGCTCTTGTACAAAATTTTAACATTATTGTCTCGTATTGATTCTCAAAATATGAGAAGGTAATTAGTTCTGTAGTAAGATCTTCCCTTATATTTATTTTAATAGTATTACACACAACATGGAAGTTGGTGAAAGTCTTTATAACTACTAATTTGGTGAGGGTGGTATTCAAACCAGTTTGACCATCATTGAATTTCACTACCAAAACACTTTCTCAAAGTATATCAAAAAATGTTTACTTTTTTTACTGTTATTTGAAATTTTATGATTTGCTATAATTTATTGAGAAATTTTAGAAGTAAGAAAATAATAGAGAAATATCGGTCTACCAAATGTGAAAAACGTCACTTTTAAAGTGCATAAAGTTTTTTTTTTTTTTTTTTTGGATTTTTCGGTTAATTTTTGATAGTTGCATAATTTTTATTGGATTAGTAAAATATAAAAGAATATAATTTAGACTGCATATTTAACTAATTATAATACTTCCATTGAAAGTTATTTTATTTTGTTCATTGTTTTTATAACATATTTAGTTGCAAAACTAATAGATTATAAGAAATTACGATTCCAGCTGAGCTCAAAAGGCACCCTCTCGTAAAATTAAAGACTCCTCCAGCGCTTAAAACAATTTTCTCCTTTGAATGAAGGAATTTAGTTAACATTTCACCAAGCTCACGATAATCTTTCGACAGCGATAATCGGAAGGCGACGTTTTCTACCTCTTGTCTCAGATCTCTGTCTTTTTGCTCTACTTGTGACGCAAAATATATTATAGCAAAGAAAAATATACCCTGAATCGAAGATGAAATATCATTTTCGAACTGATAAATAATATCTCCTTTATCCCACCAATAGTAACCTAATCGTTTGGCGAAAAAACCAAAAAGGGAAATAAAATGAGAACTAATTAGCCAAAATATTGGCGCAGAGAGTACAGTTTCTGTTTTAAGACTTAATTGATGAGTATACTCATAATTGCTGATAAATCGCAATACAGTGTATTTCGTTTCAGCTTGAATTTCTGTAATCAACATTTTGTTGTTTTCCAATATTTCATATAAAATATAGAACCAAGAGATGTAAAATACTGTCTGAAGTGCAGGTACTGTCACTTGATATAATCTGGTGCAGATAACAAAAAAAGACACGCTTATAACTTTAAAGGAATATTTCGTAGTGTTTGAAGGTTTAAAATAAAATGAGAGATCTGCGAACCATTTATTTGTAATTTTGTAATGAGTAATAGTAGTTATGGATATGAAAAGAAACATCGTGATGGATACAAATGAAAATAATATTGATGCAAGATTGCTCATAAAAAAGAATTTACCCATTACAAATTTATATCTTCGGTGTAAAGTCTTTACATTATAAACCAAAGCTGTGAATTCTTTTCGTTTAAACCAAAGAGAAATCGAGTTGCATAATATAAAGGATTTCCATAATATGAAAGATGTTACAATTTTATTACACTGTAAATCTTTGCAATTATTTAAGTCATATACGTGAGTGGCCACAGAATAAAAAATGCAGGATATCGTAAATATTATAGAAACATAATGAAACATAGCACAAAATTTAGATTTCGCAAAGTTTTTTAAACCTGGAATTCCTAAAATATACATAGCTTTAAAAAGGAAATGACTTTGTTTTAATTTGAGAAATATTTTGTTATCTTCAATTTTTAGAGTCATTTTATATTTTTAATGCATTAATTCAAAATGTGACTCATTATAGATTACGTTTGTAAATTTCTAGGTGAAGCAGGCACATATGAAAGATTTTTTTCTGCAGATATTTCTTTAATTGAAGATACCATTTGTAGTGCACTGAAAACGAATTTGTTTGGAATGCATTGTTTGGCAGTGTTTTGATTATCAAAACTTGTAATGGAGCGTTTATATTTTTAGTAACTTAGCATTGCCTAAATTCAACAAATTCTGATATTTCGTCAATAAATTCTGATATTTCATTAATATATTCATAATACTAAACTCATTTGTTAAAAGAAAATCTCTAAATACGTTTGATAATTTAGTATATTATGTTGTAGAATACACAAAATATTATAGTACAATAATTGTCCAACTACAACTACACTTTCCAACGAACTGCTTTTACAGTAAATTTCATCATCTCTTAAATTTTCCTGTACCAATAAAAGATAAGAAAGCAAAATATTTTTCATTTAAGAAAACAGAGCTTAATCACACGTGATTGCTTATTGATTATAATATCAAACTAATATTTTGAAAACACAATGTCATTCAAAAAAGGACAACTTTGTTACAAAAGTGTGAAAAATCAATGATTAAAGTGAGTTCTCAAAATCTTATTAAAGATTATTTGTGGATTGCTTTGACATTTAGCTTAATTTCCTAAATAATAGATCAACACCGCACTATAAAAATAATGCAATTAATTGAAAAATTAATTGCTTGTAACTACACAGAAACTATTGATTAAAAAATTTTAAGAAAGTTAAAGTAAATATCACACAAAATAAGATTAAATGCTTTCATGTGTCTACCTTGATGAATCTGCTTTAAATTGCATAAAAACAGTTAAAATGAGTGCTTTATTTTCTAAAATTTTGAAATAGACACTTTGAAATTTCGCATAGATTACAGATACAACAATCAGTATTATAGATTTCTTGCTGTGAATAATTTGTGAGAGTTTATAAATATTGATATTAAGAAATATATTGATGCTATAAAGAAAGCCATTATTAAAATTAGTAATTATTGATAGAGTAGGCTGCATCCATTAAAAAAAAGATTTTCCATTGTAAAAAAAGGCTTTTTAAAGTATTTCTAATGTATTTTATTTTCACATGAATATTAAAATTATAACCTTATTGAGAACAGCTTTTGAATAAACTACGTTTCAGTTTTTTTTATTATTATAAATAAAAACATGGTAACATTAATAGCTTTATCTGATAAAATGATTAAAATAGTAATGTTTTCGCAAATATAAATTATTTTAATTTTATGTTAAACAAAGGAATACAAAAAATTTAATAAATAAGCAAAACTGATGGACTAAAATTGAATTAACTTGAACAAACTCAAATGTTTTCACTCATATGAAACAAAAGAGTTGTATGAAAAACTCATTAAGGATTTTGTAATATTTCGAATAACATATTTAACTTTGAAATTAATTTAGTATTGTACATATTGGAAATATTAATCTACATTTTTAATTTAAGTATTTTAGGTAAATAAATTGAATTCAACTGTGATTTTTAAAAAATTAATAAAGTACAAATGCTGAATCTTATAATGCAATATTCTTGAAATATTACTATTTAAGATAATCTTTTCTGAATAATAAAAACTTCCACCTTTTTCGTATTATGTTATTGTTTAGATTACTTTAAATTTATTTATTTATTTTTTATTTCAGTCTTATTATTTTTAATTTATATTCATTTTTAATTTAAACTAAAATTTGAAATAGTTTTGTAAGTTTTATAACTATATTTATTTTGAGAAGATAAGTAAATAACTCATTATTTTAATTATATTTTAAATTGTATTTTATTAAAACTTCAAAATTTTTCTGAACTCATCTTAAAATAAAATGCTTAGTATCTCTTATGAATGTTTTATAATCATTTGAAAATTTTTATTTCTATTTGATTAAATTATTTAATAAATTCATCAGATAATGTATTCTTAACCAGTTGAACTAAACCTTTATAATTTTCAATTAGCACAAATAAGGTAACCTTATGGGTTTAGAATATTTTAATTCAGTGAATTTTTTTTAATTTGGTCTTTTTACTACTTAGAACTTTTCTTCTTTTTAGAAAAAATATTTTAATTCAGTGAATTTTTTCTTTTTTTTTTAAATTTGATCTTTTTACTACTTAGAATTTTTCTTCTTCTTCTTTCATTGATTCGTTTATTAATTTAATTTAAAAACATAAGTTTGTAAAATTTCAATATTGAAAGGTTGTAATCACAGTTGATTCGATTATAGTTCTTTTTTGTTCTTAAGTAAGAAGATGATTCAAACTGCTTCAGTCAGTCTTCCAATATTTTATATTTCGTACATAATTTATTTAAAATGTTCTACATCATTTCTTATTAACTTAAGGATATATAAATTCTTTCATAACGTTAACATTGTCCTTACATTCTATAAAAATTTTACATCATTTGTTGTCATAAAAAAGATATAAACTTTCCTAAGAAACAACTGTGACTATTTCTGTGGTTGAAGTTCTCATTTCTCCCTCTAAAAATTCAATAATTATCAACCATAATATAAAACAATTTCAGCTCCAGTTTTAACTTGCACGTAGCATGTTTTAAGCTTGTAATGCAATAGTGATTTTATCCTTCCAATACTCACATCTAAAGCAATCTACATTAACAATGACAAATTCATATCTGATATCTCTTAAAAACCAGTAAAAATTTATTTTCCTTAAAACTCCAATAAAAGCAAGCTTTGTTCTTAGATATAAGAAGGAAAAACCACATGAAATTTTCTCTTGTCTGGGCAAAATGGAAAGATACTTTAAAATAATAAAGCAATAAAGCAAAATAAAACTATAAATTAAAATAAAACGATACTTTTATTTTACTTTAACAGTAGCATTACTTGTGTTGACTACATGGGGGGAGAGATAGAGATATGTAGTGAAGCTATTATTATTGGTTAGTGGCAATATATTCTAAACTGACGGTATGTTTGCCCCTCACCTGTCATGAACAACAAATGATTTCTTACTTCAGGTACAGATATATTTTAAGAAATTCAAGATAGCTCTGGAAATCTCAAATATGATAGTTATTATTTTTGTACACTGCTATTTCAACCTATCAATTTAAAATTTATTAGGTCTTTTTAAAAACAAATCTTTGTGAATATAAGCATATTTTGATGCCGCTATCACAAGTCTTCAATCAGTTTCTACAGAAATGGGTTTCATTTTCTCTATTTCATCTCATATTTCTATAGTGATACTAAATACTTTTTACGAATTCTTCTCTGAATTTTTTCTTGATTGTTTTTATCATTATAAGACTATTTCTCTAACATTTATTCTATTTCTTTTAATCTATTTATTTAAATATTTTCATTCTTTTCTTTCTATTGTCTTTGATTTCATATTGTACATTTTCTAATTATTATGTTATTGTTTACATTTAATCTTTATTGCCAATTTGGTTCTCCATTCAACCTCTTTGTATTGGATTTCTAATATAAACCCTCAATTGTTTTTAAATAATACTTATTTTTTTCTACTAAGATGTTGTGGAAAAGCTTCAGAATCTTGGAAGATTAGATAGCAAATCTTTGAAATATGCATAATATTTTCAAAAGAATTATCCTTGTAAGCTAAAAAATAATTTCTTAGAAATATACATTATTTTAACAGGAGTGATAAAAGCATTTGGGATCAAAATCACTTCTACTAATTAAGATAACTTATGGAAGAGATTCATGTTGTCGATGCATTAGCATGCTTCCTTGTATTGGCCTATACCATTTAGATAGAAGCAGACAGGTAGTCTTCATGATTTTGAAGCAAGGACTCCCAATAATTCGCCGACCACCCCAGAGGTATCCTTTCCCTTGGAGGACATTGCGAACAGGCTCAGGTTTAATGTGACCCAGCCACCATTAGCAAACATGGCTGATCTTCAGTTAAGAGTTGTATTTGAACTCACTTTTCTCTGATAATGACAAAGACCCTCTAACCAAGCAGGCCATTGAGGCTACGAAGATGCTCATGTAAGTGATGCCTAGGTTTGAGAGCTTTTTGTATTTATTTTTCCCAATTATACACTCTTATTTAAATTGTATGTTTAAAATTTATTCTTTTATATCCATGTTACAAAAGTCAGTGAATAGTCATTTCTTTATTTAAATAATTAATAATAGTAAATATTTCTCAATAGTGATATTTTTAGACGATTTTTTGCCATCAAACTTGAATGAAAATTATTGCTCTCGTTAAATGCAAATTTTTTTGCAAGCAGAATTTCACAACATGAATGTCTTTAAGAAAGTTCTTAGATTCTTTAAAGTTTTATAACTTTCTTAATTTTAATGAGTTGTACATAATACCTTCTCTGTATTCTACAAAATCCTTTTTTTAAATTTTTGTTTTATTCTGTTGGAAATTATTAAATATCTGTTAATTTTATTGATAATTTAATTAATTTATTTTCAGAAAATTTAATAATATTATGTAGTATATTTAAATATTAAATTAGTATTAGTGGATAGCAAAATCATTGGTAACGGAAAAGATCCTTAACCTCTCATTTTGCAAAATATTATTCTGCAGGTGTATCCGTAATATCTTTTAGCCTATATCCTCATTCATGCATCAAAAGAGCGATAAAATAATGTAAATATTAGCACCTCTACTGAATCAATGAATCATTGGTACCTTAGAATACCCTCTTTAATTTGCTTTTTGAAAAATACTATTAGAGGATTGTTCTTGCAAAATGATTATTTTTCTACATTTGCTTTAGTTCTGTTCTTAAATCGTATTCTTCATTTGGACTAAGCTCAGAGGACAATTTAAGAATGTTTATTTTGTTAGTTGGTCGAGAGTGTAATTTTTTATATATTTTCTTATAATAATTATTCCTAATATATCTCATTGATGCAATTATTAAGAAGGATTTGAAATTCTTTCCTTAATTTTTTTATTTAATGGATATTACTAGACATAATAATAATAATCATTTGGCTCCAATATTAACAATCAGTGCATTGTGAATTAATTATAATGAATTGAGAAAAGCTTATTGTTTTAGAATAAAAAAGCTGTGTTAGATGAAAACCATTAGGAGTTAATTAAGTATTTTCAACATTGTTATTACAAATGAAGTTTTTTTTGTGCACTTTTTGAATGTCTCCATAAATATTAACTTTGCTCAATTTTTGAAAGCTTTTCTTCCTTCTTATCAGTGATTATTTACATCCATTAGTTATTTCACTGCAGTAAGTTTAACAATATTAATTTCCTTGTCTATTTCTATTTATTCAAGAAAAATATTTATTAAACATTTTTCTTAATTTCTTAATTAAAAATATTTCCTTCTTTTCCGCAAAGTCAAACAGTAATTTCCTTTTTGTTTGCAAAGTTACTTTTTAAGCCAAATTAACTAGAAATAATTTGAATTATTGCAAAGTAAGATTCCAGTCTTACAGCTTTTAATCGTGTAATATTTATCAAATTACATATAGCAATACGATTGAAATTATCTGATTTAAGAAACTATATAATAACAGATTAGGGTTTACTCAAGCTTGGGTTGTATTAATATTCAAATACAGTAACTCTAGTCTCGTGTAATAAAAGACTCAGTTTGATGAAAAGGCAAATATTAGAATAGAATATGCTAGGAAGTACGCAAAATTAAAAGCTGGATCAAAATATAGACAGACTAATTACGAAATTTACCTATCCCTTTGTCATTTCAATGTAAATTTTTATTTATTCAGAATAATTTAAAATACTTTAAGAGTTTTTCAAGATTATTTAATCCTACAGATAGAAAAACTAAATTTAATAATTTTATTTATTAGAGACTGCATAAAAAACTACTATGTTTCGACATTCCTGGATCCACTTAGAGAAATTTAATTAAAAATTTCACATAAGAATTTATTTTACAGTCAGAAATGATAATACTGAATTCTTTTATTACTGTCTTACTACATTAAAAGTGTCTTAGACATAATTTGAGTTTACACGAAGAAAATTAGAGTTTTAATTTTATTCTCTAAAAATATTTGTTTCTTTTGTAATGATATTATTATAATAAAAACGTATTGGGGTATTGCTAACAATTTTTGTAATATTAATACCGTTAATGTTGAAAATCATTACTCTTGCTTTACTAGTGCAAATTTTCAGGTAATTTGGCATCTTTATGCGGTATGTATTTTGCTTCACTGTGATCAAGGTTGTTTTATATAAGTTTTTTTCCTTTAAATTTGCATAAAAAAGTTTATGTAATATTCTTCTGTAAAAGTTTAACTGATAATTTGTACATAACTAAATACAATTTTAATTGTATATTTTTAAAACATTTATTCCATTTTAAATTTTTATTTATTTTAAAGAATTTATTCCATTTTATATGCATCATTTTAAAGAATTAATATACTAGTAAATACTGGATAAATCTAAATCTCTCCATTGGTATGGAATTTGATTAAAATTCAGTGAAAAACATTCACAAAATTTAAATCTGTTGCATTTATTTTAATAAGCATAACCTTTTTTTTATAATTCCCACAAATTATATATTATAAATATATTATGGGAAGGAAAAAAGCTTTCCATTTCACGGAAAATGAATCTGAATTTTAATAATTTGAAATTTAATTATTTGATGTACGCATGGATAGTTAAAATATTCATTCCTCATTCCAATGTCTCCTAGCAAATAATTGCTTAATGAAATATTTGAAATCTATATGGCCGCAATTATTGTTAGGATAACATGCAGATGGATACCTTAATTGATTTGTGAAAATACAGGCAATTCACGCCTCAAATTATCTAGATGCGGATTTCGAGATTGCTGTTAGCTTATTATGCCTGCGGTAATATGGAATTATATGACATACCATAAACACTTAACAATATCCTAGAATTCTGTTGAATCAATTCATAAGATTTCTGTTCCGTGAATTGGTTCAACAGAATTCTAGCGCTGTTTTATTTATCATATACATTATTCAAGCGCATTTTTTTGAATTAACATACCTCTTAAAATAATTATTAAGACATTAACAGATAACATACCTAAAATAAAATGCCAATTAAAAGGAAATGCTGCTTTTTGATTTGAAAGATGTACCAGGACTCATCGAGATTACTATTATTAAACTAACTATGATCTTATTAATTATATAAATCGAATGCATGTTTGACAATGATACATATTGTGGATTAATTTTAAATACTGTGACACAGCTGTCATACGAAATATCTAAGATATTAGTTTGTTTTTTAATTGGTTACAATAGGTTAAAAAAGTTAAAATTTTAGAATGTGTGTGTTTGTGTGCGTGCGTGCGTGCGTGTGCGTGCGTGCGTGTGCGTGCGTGCGTGCGTGCGCGTGCGTGCGTGTGCGTGTGCGTGCGTGCGTGTGCGTGCGTGCGTGCGTGCGTGCGTGCGTGCGTGTGCGTGCGTGCGTGCGTGCGTGTGCGTGCGTGCGTGCGTGCGTGCGTGTGCGTGCGTGCGTGCGTGCGTGTGCGTGCGTGCGTGTGCGTGCGTGCGTGCGTGTGCGTGCGTGCGTGCGTGCGTGTGCGTGCGTGCGTGCGTGCGTGTGTGCGTGTGCGTGCGTGCGTGCGCGCGTGTGCGCGCGTGTGCGTGCGTGCGCGTGCGTGCGTGCGTGTGCGTGCGTGCGTGCGTGTGCGTGCGTGCGTGCGTGTGCGTGCGTGCGTGCGTGCGTGCGTGTGCGTGCGTGTGCGTGCGCGCGCGTGTGTGTGTGTGTGTGTGTGTGTGTGTGTGTGTGTTGGGTGTGTGAGTGAAACCTGCAATTTCACGAAATTAAATTTCCTGAATATCCTTTTAATAACGTGCGAATAATAACAGTAACTAAATATAATTATTCTCCAAAAACAATATTCTTTTTAACAAAAGTATGCAAAAATATTAAATTGATTAAAAATTTTCAAATTTGAAGAATTTTTATACACATTCTTTTGCTTTCTCTCTCTCTTATTTCTATACTTTTTCCACAAATGTATTAATCTTACTTAACCCCCCTCCTCCTACAATGACTATCTTACTATAATCATAAAATTAGTAAAAGCAAGTTACTCATTTGAATTACATATTAAATTAATTTGAAAATTTTCCCAAAAAAATACATGATTTATCACTTAACGAGTTTCTTCACGGGCTGAGGAAAGGCGCATTAAAGGAATATTCTTTTTCGGACAAGCTCAGGTGGCTATAGCATTAAATAGATTTTCTATCATCATTTCAAGGCAGATCAAAGATACATTTAAGCTTCATTTGTTTGACAATCAATCAAATCTATATCAGTTTATAACATCGCTATCATCAATAACTTTAATCATCATTTGAACTTAATACCTGGAAATTCTTTTATTTCCAACACAATATATGAGTTTTTAGATAATATAAACCATTAAATATTTCGAATAAATTTACCAATAAATAATATTTTTCATTTGTCATATTGGAATAATTTGCATGACTGTTTTAACTATTTATTAAGACAAAAATGAGGTATTTATCAGTATAAATCTTTTTATGACATATCAGACAATTTCCTTAAAAACATTATTTAATTAAATGACGAATGATAATTATAGGTTTAATATAAATTATTCCAAAAACATCATCTTTTGAAGTTTTAAATACTACACATAAATCTGTGTTTAAGAACCGGGAATTGATATTATATTATTTCCTTTTTTCTATGCATACGTTTGAAAGGTTGAATGAATAAATATCTGCAAAGGTATGCAGGTGTTTTTCTAGTTTTGTCTCTAGCTTCTTAAAAGTCTTAGTGCAACTTTTAGCTAATAAAATTAATCGCTTCTATATATTAAGTTTCGTGTAAAACTGTTAGTTTTCTTTTAGTCGCGCTCTTTTTGTTTGTATTGTTGCTCTTTTTGACAAAAAATTCATTACGATGTGAGTTAACAAAATATTTTATAATATGTCATATGTGAGGCATAATCTGATCTATCACAAGCTATAAAAATTAATAATGAGACATAATTTAATTCATTTTAGTGATTTTTATATAAATTTTAATTTCTTCTAGAAAATACAAAGAATACATCAAAATAAAAAAACTACAAAACACTAAAGAGTGATTTAGACACAAAAAATTATTTATCATTATTACGAATAGTAATTTAAGCAATAATTTAATAAAATGATATTTTTAATGTATTTGAATTATCAAATAATAGATACAAATTACAAAGTTCTTGTTAAAAATAAAACTTATATACATTTTAAATTCTCTTTCATGTAACTAGTTGAAATGAATTAAGCTAATCTAAACGAAACAAAGCAATTTTTAAATACAGAGAAAGACATTTTTGCATTGGCAATAAATGCAATGAATTTTCTTTCAAACCATTTATTTAAATATTAATCATGTTTAAATGTTATTTATCTTAAACTGAGCAAAATGGTTCTCTTCTCAACAATAAAATGTCTTATCATTACAATTCTTATCAATACAATTAATAACAATCATTTGCATTTCAGAATTTTAGAGCTGCATAAATATCTTATTATCTTCAACTAAAAGAATGATATTTTATGTAGTCTTCAAAAGAAATCTTTGAAAACGATCTCAGTAAGAATAATTCCTCGAAATTGCATTAGAAACTATTGAATAAAAGGAGAAAAATTTGAAAGAATGTGCGAAACCAATATCCAATATTTGCTTACTGTACATAAGATATACATCATATAGCATTATATCGGAAAGTCAATGAAAAAATTGATTACAAGTAAAGTAGTGACAAAACATTTTACAAAAAAATATGGTGGCTAACCCTCACTTCAAAGAAAGACATGCTTCCTGTCATTAATCTAATAAAATTAACATCGTTCATATATATATATATATATATATATATATATATATATATATATATATATATATATATATATATATATATATATATATATATATATATATATATATATATATATATAGATATAGATATAGATATAGATATATATATATATATATATATGTATCTGTATAGATACATATATATATATATGTATATATCTATTCATATGTATATATATATATATATAATATATATATATATATATATATATATATATATATCATTGTGGAACTCTTTCTTAACTTTTGTTTAAGAATCATTCCATAAGGCCATTAAATTTCCAATCGTGTGACTCTTTAGGTTTGTTTCAAATAGTGATTGTACTCCACATTATAATTACAAAACAATTTGTTAACGCAAAATCATAAGGAAATTTCATCAAAAATGTATTTGTTTAAAGTATTACTTATCTCATGTAACATTCGGATTCAAAATTTAGCTATCAGTCAAAGAAACACAAACATATTAAATCTTTCACAATCCACACATTGCTGCATGCTCTGGAATAAAGACAAATTTTGCAGTCAAAGATGCAAATTTTAATTTCTTAAAAAATTTTTAGTTAATAGTATTTAGACAATGATCCACTATAAATTTCAAAATATGGTTTTCTAATGAAAATAATACGGCAACTATCAAAAGCATTAAAATCAGAATATCGTAGCAAATATCACGAGGAATTTCAAAGAAAAAGTTAGTTGAATGACTTCAGAATAAAATAAGCAATAAATTTATTTGTTAAGCATACTTTTTTTTATTTTAGAAACATTCAAAGCAAACCTTTGTATTTTTTCAGCTTTAAAGTAATTCAACAGCATATATATACATATTTAACTAATCCATTTACATGATGAAATTAAATACAAATTTTGATTATGGCTACTGTTAGATTTAGAGAAAATCAAAGATTTCTTTTATTGTCTCTTTTTCGTATCTAAAATTTTTGTACTATATTTAATTAACATTTTATACAGTGACATATTAAGTTAGTATATTTAATTAACATTTAGTAAGACAAAATTAAATATAATATTTCCTCCTGACAATGATATTCCATTTAAAAAGTTAAATTTTTTTCATTCTTTATTCAATTTTAATATTTTGTTTTTTATTTTATGATTTTACTGAGATAAAAACTGAAAATATATCATTTTTTAAATAGAGAAATAATTATAAGTACAGTAAAAATATTATAATTTCGCTTAAATATTTTGTGAATTTAAAGCAGAATTTCTGTTCGCATGAAATAAATTATGTGCCGATTTCTGGGTATTAAAAGTCAAAATATATTTTCCTATAAATATTTTTAAATGTTAATAATATTATATATAAAAATAAAAATTTGCATAAGAAAATATTTAATGAAATACTTAAAAAGTGATGTGAATAATATTTCCTTGCTAATTTTGGTTCTTTAAATCAAAAAACGTTGGATGATCAAACACTTCTTCCTGTTTCTTAATAATATGTTTCTTAATCAAGATATTATGTTATGAATGTTTGAAAAACAGTTATTTAATCTTTTATGTTCATATCAAGAGCATTATAACCTTATATATTTATATTAAATTGTTCTCTCACAACTTTTGTAATCTGTACAATTCTTTTATAAATTTCCAATAAAAATAAGTTTTTAACTTATACAGAAATATTTGAGATACACATAATTTTTTGTTATTTATACTGACGAAATTTTAGGAAGGATTAAAATAGTCATCTGTTCCGTCAATACAATTTTGTAAGCAAATATACAAAAAAATTTATTTGTCGACATTGTGACGAAAAATATGTCACATAAATCTCATGTCGTGGCATATTTTTCATTTTCCTCCACATAACCTATACTTCGAAAGGAGAAATGCATTTAGCATTTAGCTGTGAGAAGGTAAACAGTACAGTAAGTAACTGAGTTGGTGTTTCTTCATAGCTCATATTTTTTACACTGTATGTATTTACAACACAAAGCGCTAATATTCATCCACCCTTTGATTACAAATTATTTTTAAAATGTAAAATAACTATTAATACTTATAGAGCATTCTTAGTTTCATTTTATTAAATGGTGAAAATCCTTTACTCTGAGACATTTTTGATTAGGAAATTTAAATGTCAATCTTGGGGAATAAGATGGAAAATTATCACGTTTTACGCGGGATAATGCTTTATTATTTATTTCTTGAAGTTGTACCATTTAGTTGTGAGTCTCTATTTCTTGTCAGCCGCTGACTTAAGCCATTTTATTATTCTTTAACTCTTATAACTTAATAGAAATTTTTTCGTATACTTTTTTTCTTTTTTTTCTTTTTTTCCCAATAGTAGGCGTGAATCATCTTCAAAGGCCCATCCTATTTTTTGTAAAGTTAAATTTTAAACAATTTAACGACTAACTACTTTGTTTTCCACGCGAAATGTTTTTCTGTCAATTATTTCATACATAGTTGCGAAATCGTAATTAGTTGTAACAAAAAATTAATTTTCATTACATTTATTCATAAGAGTTGAAAGCTTTCTTCTAATTAAATTTTGCATTAAATCAAAAAATGACAAGCGAATCTTCTCACGATATATTATTTTACTTTCCATTTCGTCTAAAAAGTTTTTTTCAGATAGACTAGAGTTAATCATCCAGTAAAAAAGGTTTTTGCTTAAATAAATTAGTTCATATTTTCATATCTAAATACTACTTTTTTACCGTTTGCCATCTACGCGTATTTCAAAATTTTCGGTGGCTTTCATTTAAAGTATAAATATTAGTGCGATTCTCTTTCTTAGAAAACATAATAAATCTTTAAGTAAATAATATTGCTATCCTGTTATTTTTAAGGGATAACATAAAAGTTTAAAATTAGTTATTTAGTAAGTTTCAAATATTTTATTAAGTTAATATATTATTAAGTATTTTAAATAATTTGAAAGTTATTTTAAATTGTTTTCCATAATTTTAAGAACTCTCAGTGATGACCATTTTGGAAAATTGCCATCTCTCTCTGTCTCTCTTTCTTAAATGTGTGGGTATAAATCAATAATAATATGAAGAAAATCTTCCAGGGTTGCTCCAGGGTTCTTATTTTCTATCAGCATAATTCCTTTCTAGTAAAATTTAATTTACAATAACGCAGATTGTGTAAAGGGAAAATTTTCTTTGCATTAAAGTAACTGTAGAATAAAAAGATATAATTTATATATAATTCATTGCACAGATATTTAAAACTCTCTTATAATTTTCTTTCAGAAAATTTTGAAAAATAATGTTGAGGAAATTTGTCTTTGTAAATTAAATATAATATTTAAAATTAAGATACAATTATAAGTATTTCATTTTTGAAATTAAAGTAATGCCTTGTTTTTAGTTGTTAAAAATACAAAAATATGTTTAACTAATGTTTTCATAGTTAGAATTTCATTTGTAATAATATATTTAAATGCCAACTTTATTTATATATCATAAAGTATTAATGACTACATCTTTAATTATATAAAAGTAAATGCATTTAAAATCACACTTTTGAAATTAACTAAAATGGTTAAAAATGTTTTTTATTACTCATTCCGTTTTGTGGGAAATAATGTCAGTGAAGATTATTTTTGCTGTTTGAATTAACTTTGAACTGAAACGTCACTGTGTTCATAAAAATATTAATTTTCATTATGAAGATAAAATTAATTTTCTGTTCTACATAAAATGCATGTTCGTACTTTAAATTCTTTCTTTAAAACAATTTTTAATGATTAAAAATTAAATTAATTAAGAAAAAATTCACTGTTAATTTAATTTCAAGTTTTTACATTTTCGTGCGCAGAGAATTAAACAGTACACTAATAACATATTAATTAAATTCCAACAAAATCACTTTATATGAATTTGTTATTTTTTGCTAAAATACATTAAAAAGTTGTAATAGTGACATGCTTTATAAATACTTACGAAAGATTTATATAAATTAAAAATAAAAACACAAAACTTTTTGATATAGAAGTAAGAATACTTTCTTGGGAATATATTAATTATAACTTTCTTTATTATTTCCCTTTTTAAGAACAGCTTATCAAATGTTCTAGTTAGCATGTATGTCTTGAATTTATAAGCTTTTTTAAAAAAATATATAAAAAAATTAGTTTTTCCTTTTAAAATTAAATTAAATTTTTAATATGTCTTAAAATTTGATTTAATTTTTATGTTATTTTAAAATTTGATTTAATTTTTATGTTATTTTAAAATTAAAAGCCATTATAATGAAGGAAAAAAATTTTCTGTTTAATGAAATCATAATGTCACTTAGATCTTTTAAGAATTTAATCTATATTTTAATTTATGGTTCACACATATTTTGAATTTTATTATGTTCCATCTCTTGTAAATTAAATGTGAAAATTTTAATTTATTCAATTAAATCCAAAAAAGCTGTAATTAAAACAAATAATCAAGTTTATAATGGTGCATGTTAGATAAAATATTCTCAGATAATATTTATATAACTTATTATACATTTAATGTATGTAGTCTGAATCCATCAGACCCCTGGAGATAAGCAACAACATTAAATGTTCTTCACTAAACAGCATGTACCTAATGTCAAAAATACTTTTACATTTTAAGTATACGTACTGTTCAAAATCCCTTACTTCGTTTCTTTGTTTCAACTTCAGTTAAAAGGATTTAAACATCCTTAAATGAATTTAAGCTACCTATTAATTGAAAAATAATTATTCACAATAATTTAAAGAAATTATTATGAATAATAATTATTTAAACGTTTAAATATTACCATGCATAGAATAAAATGTCATAATTTGTGTGGCTACTACATATTTTGAAAAAAATTCTAAATATATTGAATGCACAAAAATATTCTAATTAATAAAATAATATGAATTTGTTTTTAAGAAGCATATGTTGAATAATGTAGTTAAACCAGAGTCTTTCACTTGAAATGGCCAAATATATAGCACTTGCTAGGATCACAGAAATAAATGTTTGAAAACCTGAATTAAGAATTTGCAAAGAAAATGCAATGTGGGTTATAAAGTCATCCATTGAAAAAATTGGCTACAGGGTTAAAACAAAATGCCTTTGTCAGCTTAAAAAAATCCGCTACAATTTCTAACCACAAATTCGATATCTAGAAAGTCCACACAATGATACCTACGCAAACTTAAATATGAAATAAGAGGAATAAATTTGTTTCAATGATATTCTGTGTTACCATAATTACAGAAAAGTTAGAATTAACTATTTTTGAATACTTCTCGAAGGTGTTATTCGTGCATCAAGCCCTTTCCAATTCCCCAAGCATAACATCGGATGAATGATTATTTGAATAAACGTGTCAAAGTGTTAACTGATTGGCTAATCAAAAGTCAATCAGTAAACATTTTAAGCTCTTGATTAGACCTTAAAGTGACTGTAGCTGTTATTGCATTTAGTATTAAACCAAGAGAATAAAATTGACATTGTAAGTACTGATACACGATAAGTTTCATTATGATGAGTATTTTACTTTATACGTGACTTTGTATAAAGTCAAGTTTTTGCTATTATATAATATTGTTTCCATATTATTAAATACTTAACAGAAATTAAATTTAAAAAAACTCTTCGCAATAAAACACTGATTAATTTTATATACTATAAATATAAAGTAAACTTTATTAGAATAATATTTAAAACATTTAATTTTTAGTAACATGATAACATTAGAAAAATAAAATTTTACTAACTAAAGAGGATACTTTTCAATATACATTGAAGATTATGATGTTTTAAATATGATATATTTTTGCATTAAAAAATTAGATATAATAAAAAAATTTCATAGAAAATAAATTTAATTTATTTTGATGAAGGAATCAAAAACAATTTATACATTATAATTACGTAAAAATTTAAATATTATTTAGTCTTTGAGTGAAAACTTTTATTGTGCTTCAAGTTGATGTTGAATAACAATAAATTTCTTACTAATTTATTTTATAAATTCAGTATAAAATAACAATTCTTTTTAGAAAATAAATATAATTTATAAAGTAATATAAAAGTACAAAACATTATGCAGTAAAGAATATTACTAAAGCTCACTCAGAATTTATGTTTAAAGAATAAGGGAAAAAGTGGTAAAAATATTTTTCTCGGAAAAATTCGGATTTTTTTTCCAGTCTATGCAAATTATACCTCAAATTCTTTAAGATGTTATCCTTTTAATGTCAACAACTTCTGCTCTTATGCATTAGCAATATACTTTTTGTAAAACAAGACCTTAGAAGATTAAGTTAAGAGCATTCAAAAAACTTAAGGGGTATTAAGATTGCTAAGTTCTTTGAAAGATTCAATTAAGATTAATTTCACTATAGTTTATATCCAACTAAACTGAATCCATGATATATTTCATCACCTTATTTATAGCCTTTATTATTTTTCGTCATAAAAATGTTGAAATCGTTTCACATTACCATTTTACATTTAAAAAATGAAAATTTCTTTGTAAAAGTTTGAGAAAGAAAAACATTGTCATTACATTGGAAAAGTGTTTTCTCTCTCTCTCTCTCTCATTTAGAGTTTTTTCAATTAATATTTATAAAAAATGGGATTTTTGGAAGAATAGGATTAAATAATTCCTTTTAAGTAATATAATACATAAAAATAAGACACTTGTCAATGTTTTGATAAACTTTCAATATATATTTGAGATATTATACTAGAGTAATAAATTTTCTTGGTCCAAATTGAGAGTAATAAAGCTTAATATGATGTTTATAAATGAGATGGACAATTTCATATTTACTTTCTTGTCAACAATTATAAATATTAGTTCCTTGAATAATATTATTTATATTCATAACAGTTGTTTAATTGTGATTTAAGCATTTTATTCAGAGCTGAGTTTTTTGTCTAGCTCTACAGCTTGTTATAAACCAAGGCTGCTTCTAAGAGTTTCTTGCATTGGGAACCATAGATCAGCTGCCATAAATCTCAAACAACTGACTCCAATCATTTAGAAGTTTATTACTAATTTAAAACAGCAATTCTTTACAATTTAATGTAAATGTAATAGAGAAATAGTGGCTGACCCAAACTTCTTGTTGAGACTATGAAGTCGAAGAAGGAGGATAAAGAAGATTTATTTTATTAAGGTGGAAACAAAAGTTTAGTCATCATATGACAACAATAACGGTATATAATTAATGAAGCCACCATTCACCATTTAATTCCTCAAGCCACCATTATAAAGTATTATGTTTTACAGAATTTATCGTTAATTGTTGTGTACTGCTACTTTCTTGCAATATTTTCTGGTGCTATGCTTTGTCCTCGCAAATTTTTTAATACGTAATTTTCAAAGCTAGTGAGTGTTGCAGTTTTCCAAGCACACATACACACACACACACACATACACACACACACATACACACACACACATACACACACACATACACACACACACACATACACACACACATACACACACACACATACACACACACACACATACACACATACACACACACATACACACATACACATACACACATACACACACATACACACATACACACACATACACACACACATACATATATATATATATATATATATATATATATATATATATATATATATATATATATATATATATATGTATGTATAAATAAGTATTTATCAACATGATGAAAAATTCTGCGAAGAAAAATGACAATTTTGAAAGTTAGCATGAAAATATAATAATACTTACCAATTTTTTTTATAAAATATTCAGAATTATGCGGTAACTTAATTAAAATTTTGTAAATAGTACATTTTAAGTAATAATAATAATGAATAAGTAATACAATTTAAGTAATACACAAATTTTCTCATACACACACCCACACAACAGCGTAAAATTTCGCATCAGTTAGATTTTCAAAGAGGCCAAATTCTTGTAGCCCAATTAGCTGACACCAAATCAAAACAAAAATTTTAGACTTTTCTATATCTATATCTATATCTAAGGAGTCTAAAGCCATAACAGTATATACGCAATGCGGCAAAGCAAAATAAAGGAAACAAATGGAAACTAACTAAAGAGACCAAGAAGTATTGAAGCGGATTTTAAGGTTAAAAAAACTCATTTTAATGTGACCCCAGAGCCCAATTAGTATCTTGATTATCTTGTGCCAATAATTGCAGCGTCAGAAGGCATCTTCATAAGCAAAATATTTACTGCAGAACAGCAAGTTCTAAGCAACATGTCACAGATCTTGAGAACAAACGTCATCTACAATTGTGTTGCACCCGCAAGCAATAGTAGTTGATTGATGAGTGCAAGAGAAAGTAATATGGTGTGACGAATTGTTTTTTCACACTTTTTCCTTCAAAAAATGCGTTTGCTTTTGTAAGACTTCCCAAAAAATGTATGATCATGATTATTCTCTTTTAACTACTAAGCATGATAGAATACATGCCATGATTTGGTCAGCAATGAATGGTTTTCTGTTAGAATGGAATGGAATCATTGGAGAAATGTATTAAGATATTCTTAGATAACTATATTAATTCGAAGGTTTAAACATGGAAATTTCATGTATTATGGAAATTTTCTGCGATGGAAATTTCATGCATTATAACGCACCTATTCGTGTAGTGGATCATATCCAATAATGGTTTTATGAACACTAGGATGAATTTAAATATCTACCTTGATTTGCACAGTTCCCGACTTCAAAATAATTGGATATTAGAGTCCATTTTAGAACGTTCAGTATGGAATCAACATCCTACATCAATTTGCTCCCAGAATTTTTACAGTATATTTATGAACAATGGTACAATATTCCTCTAAATTCTATTCAGCATTTGATTATAGGTAAATCCAAGCTGTATTAAAAGCGAAAGGTGGTGCTACAGTACAATAGTGAACGTTTTTTTAAATCTAACATGTTTCTTTTACTTTGATAACCACCTATAATATATGTCGCGTTAGCATAATATGTCGCGTTAGGTGTAATTTTTCTGTTTTATAAATCATTATTTTAAATACTTGATTTTATTTAAAAATGACTATTAAATTCATTTCTGATCGAAGCACTATGAAATAACTGCATGAAATTTTGATTTTTGCAAAGTATTTGGAAGTATTAGTTTTGTAATATTTTTGGTAATGCACAAATTGAGTGAATATTTATGATTTGGTCAATGTTTTCAGGTATGACTATCAATTTAGTCACCATCACTTTCAATGTAACTAATCATGCCGATTGGTAACGTTGAAAGTGATAGTGATTAGATTGCTAGTCATTCCTGAAACTGAGCAAATGATGAAAATTAAATTTTATTTTATGAAAGATATATTTTTTATTTTTTATAACAGAGTAATAATTTTGATAAATTAGATGACAATTATAAATCAAGTTTTTTCTTTTCTCATTTAATTTAACATTTAACCATTAATATACATGTGTGTGTGTGTGTGTGTGTGTGTGTGTGTGTGTGTGTGTGTGTGTGTGTGTGTGTGTGTGTGTGTGTGTGTGTGTGTGTGTGTGTGTGTGTGCGCGCGCGCTTAATACATTTTAAACTATTTTATTAAAAATTTTGAAAGATAAAAAGAATTACATTAAGGTTTCTAAAACATATTAAATTTTTTTGATAAAGCATTTTAACAAATTTTCATTATTTGAATAGATATGCATTGATAAAATATTGATTAATATAGTTTTTCAATATAAGCCAGCATTGTTCAATTCATTTAAGTTTCAATTCTGTATTCTGAATTTCGGTATTGATTTGTATTTTAGATTAAAATCCCCTTAAGCGCCTATAAGGATAGGATTTGTTTCACAGCAAGATTAAAGTGATTAACAAATCAATTTGTAAATATCTTTATTAAATTTCAAACATAAATTTGTTAAATGGGAATTTCGTAAATTTAAATTTTTTAAGCAGAAAAAAATTTGTAAATGAAGAAAAAAACAGAGGCTTACTGTTAAAAACAGTTTATAAGAGTATGAAATCCAGCTAAAACATTTCTGTTTTTTAAGTAATATCACAAAATGGGCCTTTTTTCAAGAGAAAAAGTACATAATGGAAAAGTCATGTTTCACTCTTCAACTTCTAATTTTTTCTAGCGCCTTCGATATTAAAACTCTGGAAGATTACTTTTAAAGATACATATTTTCTCTATTGAAAAAGTCCTGCATTTCAAAATGCTGAAAAAGATAACCGCCAAAAAAATCATTTAATAATGTGCAACATTTCCCTGAAAAAATCATATATATTTTTTTTTTTTTTTTTTTTGAAATTTGAAATGAAAATGCTTTTGTTAAGAATATTTCTTGATATTGCACTTTTTGCCTTTGAAATTTAGTACATAAAGATTTATTAGATTATTTAATAAAGTTTCAATATACGATGTTTATTTTTACTCTTCTTAATTTTTAACAAAATTTTTCTGAGAAATATAGTTGTATATTTTGTCATTAATTTTAATGGTATCTTAATTTCAAGAAATGATTTCCTATACTTTTTATTTAAATACCTCTAATATAAACATTCTACACAATATCATTTGATAATTAAAATGCAAATAGTCTAAAGCACAAAAATTATTTGTGTTTGAATCATCATAATTAAATATTTTATTTATTTATTTATTTGTTATTTATATAAATTCACTGAAGTTTTCAATACTAACTTGATCAAATTAATATTAAATGCATAGGAACTTCCTTTTCTCTCTATGAAACAACTATTCCTGAAATGAAATTTATTAAAACACACGCAATTAATCAAATGTATTATATTGAGGGATGTAAACTACATTAGGTGCAAATATTACTTGAAAATTATCTGTAAAAATATTGGAGTAAAATGAGCTTAAATTGAAACAATAAATAATGATATTATTACTTTGCCCTTTTAAAGGTTTTGATAAAAGTATCATTTTCTTAAAATATTTCAGTCATAATTAAAAATTTTAGATGACTTATAAATTTAGTTTGTAATGGAAATAACATATATGCTTCAAATGTAAATATACAGCTAATTTTTTAATCATTATTATTCAGAGGTGACGGCATCGTGTAATATAATGATAAAATAAAAAATTATAAATAAATAATTCTATTTATCTTAAATTTTGTTGGAGTCTAAAATGCATAGATACATTAAATATTTTTGAAATGATACTCATTCATAAAAACATTATTTTAAAATGAAAAAAAAAGTTTAGCAATTTCTCACTCGGCTTAGACATATTGATTTGTCCATTGTTGCCCAAGAATTTACTTAAGATCACTCATAACATTCTAATAATAAACCTTCTGAGTAAAATTTTCTTGAATAATTTTTGTTTTTTATATTTCATAAAAAAAATATATTTTCACGGTTATCAGATGTCAATGTAATAATTTGAAATCATTCCGCGTTATATTGTGCAGTGTAGTTAATGTAAATAGGGTCAAAAGATTGAACTGCTGTAAATACCAATAAACTTTATTAGAATACTTTAATTTTTGAGAGCTGAATTGAGCAAAAGGCATGTTTCTCTAAACGAGAAATTTTGCTGTTTAGAGCGACCAACAGTAAATTTTGCACTACCAACTACAATATTTTAGTTGAAAATTAGCTACTCACAATTATTAATACTAATTGTCTTAAAACACATAGCCATGTAAAATATAAGAGTCTTTTAAGTAATAAAGTTCCAGTAAAAATAAGAAGAGAAATGTGAAAATAAAATTGATATTATCGCTCAATTTTGTAACAAATGCTTTGTAATCCGTAATGTGCAGGATTTTGTAATCACTTAAAAGTAAATTTATTACATTTCGAATTAAATGTAATCACATTTTTACAACTATAATATAATATAAAAAAGTGAATTGTAGAGGATAAAAAAAATAAGCATTTTGAGCTGCAGAACTTACAATATTTTAATTTTCTGGTTTCTCAAGATAATAAAAATGTATTCCAATAAATTTTGTTGTTTGCGTTGAAGAAATATTGATGGTCAGTAATTCGATTAGTGCATTTTGTCACCAACATTTTAGTTATTTTTTCCAATTATGTTAAATTTTATAAATAACCTTATTTTATTTTATTCTGTTATTTATAATGATGTGACGATTTATAACAAAGTTTATTGATAACGATATTATATATAGTGTTCCAAATCGTTAACTCTTTTTTCCAACTGAAAACATGCTTAATTTAAGCAAATTATAAATAATTTACTAAACTTATAAAATCTTTGAAATTTCAATATAACATTTCGATAATTAACCTTAAATTATTAATAAGATTGTTATTATTAAACTGTATACTTTGAACTTTTCGTAAAATTATTTTCTTATAAAATAAATTGTTTGTTGAATAATAGCATTATTTCTCTAACAAAAGGATGAATAGTAAGTGAAAAAAAAACATTTTTCACTTCTTATTTGAATCTTTTCTTCTGCAAAATAAATATTTATTTTGATTCTTTGTTTATAATTTATTGTTATAGAATGAAAATTTTCAATGTTTGGAAATGCTTTTAGTTATATTCCCGTAAGACAAACAAATATGCAAGAATATTCCTTGATATAACTACATTCATATCACATATAATTTTGCTTATTAATATTTAATGTAATAGAAAATACATTTCTTCTACGTAAATTTTTAAAATGCTACTATTTAGAATATTATGAATATAGTAAAGTTATGTTCAATAACTTAATTGTGAATATCATAGGTTTAAGAATTTAATAATTTGATGATAAAATATTTCAATATTATAACTAATACACATGGAATTAAACTACAATTCGATGAAATATCAAAATGAAATACAATCAAGATTGATAAGGATCACCTATAATAAAAATATTAAAAAATATAACTCTCAGTACAGCTTCTTCTTTGACAACCTTGTATATTTTATAAGCATATAGAATCGCTCTTCAAAAGTTTTACATTAATAATCAATACATAAAAATGCTATCAATTGATTTTTATTTAGTATTTTTATTATTTTATTTAAAATAATAACTATAGTATAATTCTGGGCAATTCTGAGTATTGTTTTGTATGGTGATACAAATTATCTTTTGTAATGAAAACATTTGAAAGCTGTTGCATTTGAAATTATTTCCCTAGTTAATAAATCTCTTTTTTAATTAACTCTCCATTTTTTAAAAAAAAATAGATCTATCAACTGGCAGAAACAAATAAATTATATATTTTAAATGTATAAAAACTACATAG
This sequence comes from Latrodectus elegans, assembly GCA_030067965.1. Lineage (NCBI taxonomy): Eukaryota > Metazoa > Arthropoda > Arachnida > Araneae > Theridiidae > Latrodectus > Latrodectus elegans. Next base: position 107,830,402 of record CM057820.1, read on the forward strand.
AATATATTTTCACAAAATGAAAGGAATATATTTTAATTTAGGAAGGTAGCATAAAATATATGATTGTTTTATCGTATCCCAAAATTATTCTTTTTACAACATGCAAAATTATTTAACTGTTTTGAAAAATACTTGTAATGACTTCTTCAAAAATTTCTCAATGCACTTAATGACGAATACTTTGTCACATGGTTAATTCACTTCAAGAAACATTATCTCGATTCAATTACTTCTGAGCGAAAATCTCCTTTAAATTGCCTGAGGCTTTTCAATTCTACCAACTTAAATATTTTTTCCGTTGAAATTTAATTAAAAACAATGCATCCTTCTGTAAAAGACAATTGTCTTTCTTAACATTAAGCTTTAAACACATTAATATTTCAATTTATGCTTAACTTACTATCTTGCTTTTAACATTGTTAATCTTCTTGCAATACAAAAGATAACAAATATTTTTAATTGACTTTGCGAAATAAAATTGTGGCTCCGATCGTAAATTAAAAGCATAAATTAATATCTGCGACTTTTTTTTATAACATTAAAATATTAGCTTCTGTTTTAAAGAAAAGTTAAATGTTTTTATTTATTTTGTCTAGCGTTTCTTAACTTCTAAATAATGAAATGATAATGTTAAAAATATTTAATATTCGGATTTAAATCAGTGAATTATACTGAAGTGATATATTTGATATTTTTTGCTTATCCCCAAAAATTTGACAAATAATTCCATTAGTGTACAGCTATAATTCCTTATATCTTAGAGAAAACTATGCTTTTCGAAGAAACTAAAAATAGTAAATTTTTCATACTTCGAACAAATTTAATTCAATAAAGTAACTGTCATAATCTTTTATGTTTTCTTATCAGAAAGATGACAATTCTCATTCTTTGTTTTTAAGCAATTTTTATCCTAATGAAAAAAATTTAATAATTAGGAATTTGATATCTCCTTCATTTTTTTTTAATTTTTTTGTATTGAAAAATCTTTTATAACGAAATAATATTTAGAGAGAGTGTTAGTTCCGAAGAGTGTAATATCGAATATGAAATAATGTTTCTAAATTACCAAATTACTGGCAGTAAACCTCCAAATTTAATTTTCTGTTTGATTTCAATCGATTAAATTGAATTGGTTTTCGAATGTCCCACCATAAACATTATTTTCTTATTGAGACTTAACTTCAGTTCAGGTATAGAAAGGGGATGCTTTTAGGAGTCTACGCCACATGTTCTTTTCCTCATCATGTTTTTGTTGATAATCTACTGATCCAAGATATGCTTCTTATTCATCCAAGGAAAAATGTGCATGTAATAACTCAATCATTCAATTCCTTTCACTCAATCCCTGTGACAACTATTTTAGATATTTTTAAGCAAACCAGGATATGAAACATAACTTTTTGTTCAATATAATCATGACTTTTCCACCATAAACAATGATGTTATGGAAATACATTGCTGAATCACATTCCATAACGCATCGCCTTCAGTCGAAGGTGATTTCCCAGAGAAAAACTAATTGGAGATATCAGTATCACTTTTTTGAAATATTTTAAGCTATTTTCTGATAGTTCTAGCAGAATATATTTATCTTCACAAAATACACTTTTTATTACCGTAAATATAACATTTTGAAAGAAGCATGCAAATAACATGAAATTTACTATATGCATTAGCGGAGGTGAGATATGCAAATGATTAGAATTTCATCGCACACGCACATATGCTAGCCAGTGGTGCCACTCAAAGCGCTATTTAAGGTTTGGAGATTTCAACGATTTCAAGTTCGGCATTTGTGTTTTTTCCTGAGGTTTTTTTCAACAAAATGATCAATTATGGCTCATGGAAAAAGGCGATTATTTTTTTTATCAAGTATCTGATTTCGTCAGAGGAGGGAAAGTGGCCTAAAAAAATTATGGATTATATTTCAGGGAAATCGGTAGTCGTGTTGGACAATACCAAACAACTGTGATGTGGATATGTGATCATTTGATGCAGAAAGGTACGACGGACCGCGTGTTTGATCGCATCCACCTTAGAGCACTTCATGTTATGACAGGAAAATTGTGCAGATGACAGGGATGAATAGCTCAGCCACATCACGAACCCCAGTACAGCACATTCCGTTTGTTACGCATCCTCCAGTGTCTGCGTGTACCATTTGACGCCTTTTACAGCAGAGTTATCTGTCTGTAAGACGTCCATTGCTTCGTCTATTGTTGACGCAGAACCACAGATGTCTCCAACACCAATGGTGCGAAGGAAAAAGAATGTGAAAGGCAGAATGGAAGGAAGTTGCCTTTATTGAAAAGTCACGCTTTTGTCTGCAACACTACTATGGCCGCATTTAAGTCTGTAGACACCATGGAGAGAGGATACTCAATAGCTGCGTTTTACTCCCCCGGACTCTTCTAGTAAGCATTGTCGGTACTTTAAAGAGTCAGCGCTACATCTCAAAGATATTGAAGTCAGTTGTCCTTGCTTATCTTCATGGCTTGTCCAGAGCCATTTTTCAACAGGATAATGCGGAACCATACATGGTACTCATTATTCTTGGGTTTTTCGTCAATCTCCAGATTGAATTACTTCCCTGGCAGGCTCGCTCTCCTATCCTGTGCTAATAGAAAACATATGGTCCATAGTTGCTCAACGACTGACCCAGATTACATCCCCATCTGCTATACCAGATCAACTTTGGCAACATGTAAAAGCTGCTTAGTCTGCTGTACCCCAAAAACACATCCAAAGTCTCTTTGAATCAATGCCAAGGCGTGTGGTACCGGTGATCTCCAGCAATGGTGGCTACAGATTTTGGTAAAAATCAGACTTCACAGAAGTCTATTAATTTAATCTTTTGAATAATTAGTCAACATGCTATCTATAAAATAAATTGTATTGTGATATCCATTGTCTTTCTTGGTGTTGCAATTTGTCTGCAAAGCAGTGTATTTTCAACATTTTTTTAAGTTTCTGTTGCATCCCTTCCTTACTGGAATTTATGAAGTATATAATGGCTTAAATGAACTTTAATGATAGCAATGAATAAGCGATGTCCACTTAAAACTATTATAAATCATGTAAATTTTATCCCATTTGTTCGGCAAATATATACATTTCAATGATAAGAAAGAAACTTAGTGAAAAGCGTGTAACTATTCAAGATTACTTCAAAATGAAAGGTGAAAACACTTTTCGCGGGAGACATAATATTACAAGCTATATTTATTTTTAAATATATCCCAAGTTTATTATGATTTGATAGTTCCTATGTATTCAAATAAATTTAAGCCAACATATGTTGCGTCTTGAGTCTCTGGCATATAAATTTATTAAACTTAATCAAGGTTTTGGAAATTCTTTTAAAGGATCATAGAATAGGTATGCTAAAGTGTGCTTACAAAACAATATATCCAAAGTTGCAACATATACTTCTTATAGAAATATAAGTTTTATATTTCTATAAGAAGTATGTATTAATATTTTAGTTTTCTATAATTACACACATACAAGATTTCACATATGTGTGTTTTAAACATTTTTGTAACCATGTAAACTTTACTACTTATGAATTTAAGAAGAATATAAAATCTTTAAATTATAAATAGGTGTTAAAATTTTACGATAACTAATACTACGTTTGTAAATCATCTAAATAAACTTTATAAAATATGATATTTGACAATTTCTATAGTTTTAAAATAGAGATTTTAAAATTGATTTCACTCGTAAGTTAATTATGAATAAATTCCATTTTTTCAATGATTCTTCGACAGTGACTAATCTAGCACTCACAATAATTAAGCTAATATATAATATGAGCTATTGCATTCATTTATGCAAAAAAGATCCTTAAAATTGTTATAATTTAATCATTGATTTCAATAAAATAAATAAATTCATTAAACATTCATTTATTTCAGTTAATAATTTTCAAATAAAATTCTATTACTTCATATAATCAAGTTTTGTTTAATTTAAATGCATATTAACTGCAAATAAACTTATTAGAAAATTTATAATACTTAACTTGTAAGCGTATAACTTGGAGGTAAATAGATGTAAATAATCATTAAATACGTATTATAATTTTTTTTACATTAAAATGTTAAAATTTGAAATTCTTAACAGATTTTGCTAAAACCTCTACTAATACAATACTATTTTTTATTTCTCGTATAATGTAATATTACATAAAAAATTTGATATCTACTCAGATTTAAAAATTTCAAGTAAAATTATCATATAATTGTTCATTTTTTTATTTTAAATCGATAATTTATCCTAGCTTTAAAAACATATTATGTAACCATTATATTAGGAATATCGAAATAGAATTCAATACAGTTAAATGCATAAAGATTACAAATCATCAAGTAATTAAAATGCTTTAACGAAATTGAATTTTGTAAATAAAGGCGCATGGTTTTTTCTTGAAAGTTATCATTTTTGCATACAATGATTCTTCTATCGTGCCACTCCATTCACAAAAAAGAAACAAATTTTGTATTATGATGTGCCTTTTATAAATTTACATTAATTTTCAAATATCTTCAAATGATCCATTTAAATGTTGTGTACATAATTTAATTTGATAAGAGTACAAATGACTTCCTATTATTTGCCAGTAGCATGTGCTAGAAATACATAACTTTCTTTTGTATTTATAGTACATGCTATAAGAATAAATGAACAAAAATCACTGATATAGAAGAACACTGATTCGAGATAATTTTTGTATGAATCAATAAACATTCAATCTTCTACTGTTAGAAAGGCATGCCAAAATATGCATACAATATATCTTACTTTTATCCAAAATAATAACAAAAATGGCTTTGCCGTCTTCCAAAAAATCTTATTTTTAAACTTCTCTTTTATAAATGTCAGTCATGAAACTTTTAAACAAGTATGTCTGACTCTCTTTAAGAGAATCTTAAGAGTTGATCAAAATCATAAAGTTCCGCCAATGAGATTTCAGGACATGAATATTTAATCGATACAGATGAGTGAAAATCGGAATCTTGATGATATAAATCGTCAAAAGTGTTTTCCACTGACTCAATCAATAGAATATATATCTAGAGTAAGATAGTGAAAGCACTTCAGAAACTCGTCCCATATTAGCGTTTAGGTTTAGATGCTGAAGAGGCTTCTTAGATTTTGAAAAGAGATCTTTTATACACATCAAACAAAAGCAGTAGCTCATTACATGGTTGGTCAGTTCTACTGCAGATATAAGTACTGTTAGTCTCATTTCGAGACATTTTCGCATAATCAGATTCTAGTGCAAAATATGAATTGCAACAAATATAAAAAACCCATTAGTGATTTCTACCGTAACTATATATAGAAAGTATAGTTCATAAGTGTTTCTATATATATATATATATATATATAATGTACTAAAGTAAGATATACATATATATATATATATATATATATATATATATATATATATATATATATATATATATATATATATATATATATATATATATATATATATATATATATATATATATATATATAATGTACTAAAGTAAGATACTTATTGCAGCACCTTTTTTGTACTTCGCATTTAACGTCATTAAAATTTTCCATTCAGTTGCAATTTAATCAGCAACACAGTAAAAATAATTCCAGTAAATGTTATAAAATTTCTCAGAACTGCATCTTGATGTCATCATAACCTTTATAATAAGTTTCGCGTAAATAGAAGATATATTCAACAGAATTGTCTTTGAATTCTTTGTGAGTTCTCTGATACTTTGTAATATTATTGTAACGAAATTTCGAGAAGGTATACGAAGCTTTTATCTCCCAAAATATAATCAGATCACCAAATTAGTTATTAATTTGACAATGATCCACTAATATTAAAAGGTTTACTTTGCCTATAAGTTACTCAATTATATGTAGAAAGTAAAAAAAACGTATCGAAAAAGTTTGATTTTTTGTAAACTGTGACATGGTAAACAAAATAATATCAATATTCTACAGTTAGCCAAAAATATTGAAGAAATGAACAATTTCATCTAAAAAATTGCTTCACTTGTACAAACTTACTTAATTTGCAACTCTAAAAAGATGTAAGAGTTTAAAATAAATAAAAGAAGTTAACTAAGAAAAATGTCCGGATCTTATTAAGTCATTAAGTTGAAGTGAGTTTCTCTCTCTCTCTTTTCTTTATCTCTCTCTCTTTTTATCTCTCTCTCTTTTTATCTCTCTCTCTTTTTTCTCTCTCTTTCTCTTTCTCTTTTTATCTCTCTCTCTTTCTCTCTCTCTCTCTCTTTTTATCTCTCTCTCTTTTCATCTCTCTCTCTCTCTCTTTTCCTTAATAACTTCTTGAATTTAAATTGGATTTTTATTTTTAATGTTTTAAGGAAAATCATAAATAATAATACTGAGTTGCGTTAACTGTGTATACAACGAAAACTTATGCATGGCAAAAGTTATAACAAAGTGTGAGTTGTAGAATATTTTAATGTTTTAAATATTAAAGTATGAACTTTATAATAAGCTTCAAATCTTAAATAATTAATTATATTCACGTATTGATCTATGTTAATAATATTTTTATCCTGTTGCAATATCTAAAAAAATATGGTATAGAGAATTATATTTGTGCGTATCATATTTATTGCACTAATTAAAATCAAAAATAGATTAAAAAATTAAGAAATTAAGATGTTGCAAAAATACTTACATTAATTAAAAAAAATAAAAATGAAAAGTTAGAAAAAATTGATTTGTTATAGAGCGGATAATCCCTTTCTTTTTAAAGATTTTACATTTTTTAAGGAATGAAAAACAGACATTTACGTATACGTATAAATAAATTAAAATCTCTTATTTAAAAATAATATTAATGTATGCACGGTAGTTTTGTTTCTTGTATATCATTATCCTTTATTCATATTTATAGCATCAATATTTCTATGAATAAATTTTTTAAAAAACATTCTTTGCGCTTCTTATTTAATTACTCTTACAATCTTTCTTGATGTAATGGTAATAATTATTGAATTCTCTTCTGATGGCATGTACAGTAATGCTAATGTATTTTTTATATAATATAACTTTCAAGATAATCATACTATTTGCTGTTGAAATAAATAAAAAATTATCATTTATGTTTCAAGAACTATAGTTTTAATATTAAATTTGTAAACATGTTGCATCAGCTTTTTATTACAAAGAAAAGTATGGCAGAAGTGGAAGAATATAATGAGATATGTTTTCAACAAATATTTTCCATACTTAAAACTAAAATATTTATTTGCAAAATGTTTGTTTTCTGTCATGATATTTCAAGCCCTTTTTACATAACACCAACTTTTCTTCTCCAAAAGTAAAAATCAAAAATATTCTGAGCCTTTTAAAGATATATTTAATGGTGCATTTTCAAAATTTCAGTTATTACTTTTTTTCAAAATTCTACCCACTAGTATAAATAAAGTTAAAGTATCATAAGCAAAAATGGCAATCTTTGTTAAAGAAAAATCTAAAGATATATGTTTTATTAAATTAAAGATATAATTATTGTGTACTAATGCAATACATATCATTATTTATTTGGAACACTAGGTTACAATATATCGTTATTTTCAGAATTTTGCTATTTTTCTTTACAATACTCGTATATCAAATATTTTATTTCGTAATAGGCAGATAAAATGCTTAACTCTCGATTTTATAAGTAGTCCCATAATTTGCAATTTCGTATCATATAAACTGATTTTTTCAACTACTGTTTTTTTAAGAAAACTGTGTCATCATGATTTAATTTATTATTTTAAAATATGAATGGCGTTAAAAGCTTAAATATTTTATTTCTAAATGATCTTTCTTGAGCCTTTTAGTAAATGTCTACGAAAGAATATTTTTTTCTTTTTGCTGGCAATGAATGTAAATCCACAGATATTTTTAAATTATGTATTATACTTGGAACAAATGTAATAAGCTCATTTCAATTCAGTTTAACAAATTGAAAATCTAAGTTTAAGAGTGACATAAACTTTAACATGATCTTCAAATTTGACAGTTATAAATGATGCTATTAATGTTCCAATAAAAATATTTTTATAGTAAATTTATAATAAAAAATGTAATTTAAATTAATAATATTAATTCTGAGAAAAAACCTTACTAAACTTCATTTGATAAATCAATAAACTATATCAATGGAAATAATCCCTTAAGTTCTGTGACTATGAGCTGAGAACACTTTTCATATATTTAGTTAACATGTATTAAATTAAAAATTAAACTTTTTGCAATTAATACTGACATTATTTTTAATGTAAATGCTAATATGGTTATTTCTAACTTGCATGATATATTTTGTATTTTTATGTAAATCCATAGCTAGAATTCAAAGAAATTACTTTATAGATCTTGCACATTGTATTTTCAGCAGCAAATGCGTGATTTATTAAAAAGATTTACTCATTACATATTAATTATTCATTATAGCTATGGTACTCATTCTATTATGAATTAATAATTCATTTTTCTTTTATTAATAGTCAAACGTCTTTATTAACATAACTATTTTGTCTAAATAAAGATGTATTTTATAAGAAAATGAATTATGATGTGGAGTTTTTAAAACTACATTAAATGCTTAAACGTATTGCTTTTATGCTTTTAAAAATAGATTAAATTCCTAAATTTTTGAAAAGATAAAGGAGAATATTTTAATTAGTCAAAATCATTTAAGGAAGCTATATATTAGACAGGCGCACTCACGTTTTAAAAAATTATATTTTCACTTCAGTGTAAAACTATTAACTATGTTTTAGTATTTTACATTAATGATATTAGACATTAAGGAGATTAAGATATTATATTCATTAATAATCCTTTAAAACATTATTCACAATAACGTGCTGGTTTCTAGAAGAAACATAATATACATTTCGTTAGTCATGAATATTAACATTTAATTTTAATATTGCAGGTTAGTTACTGAATTTTAAATAGTTACCAAGCACTTTTAAAGTGAATAACTTTTTCAATGCATTTAATAAAGTTATATAATTAATACAGTATATAATCATTTTACGCAATAATGACTTAAAGAAATTTAAATTAAAAAAACAAAGAATTAATAATAAAATAAATTTATATTAATGTAAAATATATAACTAAGTAAAATAATTAAATTATATTTTAAATAAAAACTTCTCATTTTTAGCTATTTTTCTGACAGTAAAATTTTATATTTATGTAGATTATTATTCCTAAAACAAATCTTACAACTAAAACTTGCTTACTTAACATTTCTAGCTTAATTACAAGTCTTTTTATCCTCAAACTAGTTTGGAAGAATTTGTTATCTCTGAAACTTTAATGAAGTGTAAACAAGTCAATGTAGAAAGCCAGAACTTAAAATAAGAAAAAGAATTGAAATTGTGTCATTGAAGATAAGCCCTGTGTTCTTTTAAGAATTTACATTAAACTAATGAAGACTTAATTTTAATAGTACGTCATTACACCAAGTAGTTAATGCTAATGGCAACTAAATTCATTTTTCTGAGAAACATAATTTTGTAATTTGAGTAGTTCTATATGTCTTATCAAGACTCCAAACTGTGAAATTATATTACTTTGGATGGAATATAAGTTAAAATTTTACCTAGAATTAAAGAATAATTGCAGTCATTTATGATTTATTCATAAAGACAATGACAGGAATTTAAAAATAAATTTTTGATATTGTGAAGATTTAGAAAAGATCTCAGTGTTATTCACCATAATACTCTCTTGTACTTATCTATCCAATATTATCAATTCACTACGTAACACAAGTAGAAGTATCATGGAATAGTGATTGACATTTGAATTAGTTATAGTAGGATTTGGAGCAATAAACATTTGACACATGCAAAAAGTAATTACTCATTATTGGACAATGACATTTTGCAAAATACGAATCTTGCTTAGAGAAGACATAAATTAAATGTTTGTTTAATTTATTAAAAACATAAATAAAATGATATTTAAAAACAATCTTTTTTTATTTCATGGCAGGTTTAAGTTTATAGGATTGTAATATTTAATAGAATTGTTAAAAATAGAAAAATTTTTTCCAGGATATTTTCCAGTAAAAGAATAAAAAGTATCCTTTTACAAATATTATAAAATGTAAATTGTGTAATTTTATTTTAAAACATAAAAAAATTATTGAAATGTTTGAAATCGTTTTGTTACTGTGTGAAATTGGAAGAGAATTGTGATTACATACATAAATTTCACTTTAGGTATTAGTGCAAAAATCCTAAATTCATGAAGGCTAGTTCATGCTGATGCATAAATCTACTCAGATACATAATGATTCCCATTTCTTTATCATGCATTACCTTTTTCGCTGATTAACTAATCTGCGAAACAATTTGTGCATCACATCTACACCAGCCTTTACTATAGGATATAGGTTTGTTTTGCAGAGTAGAAATAGAAAATGCAGAACAATTTCTATAGTTATTTTTTTTCACTTCATTGTAAACAAAATATTTTCCCATGTGTTTCACACTGATATCAACAATATAATCATCGATGAAATAATTTCATTTTATTGGAAAAATTTATGATTTTTTATTGCATATAACATGTAAAAAACTTTAAAAACATTAAATTTTAAAATTTTATTTTCAAATTCAGCCGGCCAACTTGTCTAGTGGTCAGTGTGCCTGACTACAGATATGGAGGTCCTAGGTTCGAATCCCTGTTCAGGCATGTATGTACTTTCTCTCTTTCTATCCTGTCTTCGTCTTTTCCTAGCGTGTGAATGAGGTATGAATAGCGCCCTATAAACGGGTCCCTATGGCATGTGTGAGGATGCGATGGTGACCCACCCACTGTGGTGCACCCGGGGCAACACCTCGATGGCAAAGAGGTTGCTATTTCTGGCCGGTTCCTTGGGTAAAAGAGAACAATACATCCCGCTATACACCGACCATTGGAAAAAAAATAGTTCCAATTCAAATTTTGGAGATAAATTCTATACATACTATTAAACGCAAGGCACATTTGATAAAATATATTTTTGATATAAAGAGTTTTGCAAATAGCATGCAAATTACAACATAGTCCTTCTGGATAGTTTAAAAGCATATACAAGTTCCTCAATAGCATTAAAAATATATATAAAGCACTTAAATAAAAAAAATACTTTTTTGAAGAGCACTCTTGCGAGTAAAATTTTTATTTTAAATAATATACAAAAAAAATTAGAAGATTAAATAATTAAGATTAAAAAAATCCTCAAAAATACTTACTCATGAAATTGAAAAATTACCAGCGTTGATTATATTTTCTTCAAGGTACTATAAAAGTTTAATAGACAATGATATATATCATCATAAGGGAATGCTTTTAAATTGTTTTCCTGAAAAATGAATTACTAAAATATGCATATAGTTTGCTTAGATTATTTCTCCATATAAAAATTTACTTATCTTAGAAAATTATTACATTTGTTTGAATTTTATAGATGCAAAGTTTTTGAAAGTATAAATTGTAAATAATGAAAAATAACGGGAAAAAAATAACATCATTTAATTAATAATAATTTATTCAAGGGACTTATAAGAAAGAAGTGGAAAATATTTACCAAAATTGATAGAGCCATTCTCTATTTCTGCAAGGATTAAGGCTTTCGTCTTTATTTTTGTTATCAATTAAAAGTATCCATTAGCATAGCTTTAGGCTTATAGTTATTATTTCATTTAATGTAGAAAACTCAAGCAAATTTGTAATCTAAAAACCCGATGAGGATTAAAGTAAATGTGTGTTTGTGCTCAACGTTCAGCATAAATTAAAACATTAAGAGGCTTACGATTAATTTAATGAGGTGAAAAATAATTAAGTTTTAAATAAGGAACCATTGTTTTCTCTTAAATTTTATAAGACAAAGATTTAAACTGCCAGTTACCAGAAGTCCTTAGGGAAATTAAATGATATTTTTGTTGTAGAATAATTGCATCTAACAAACACTATCTTGGGAATTACGATGCGACAAAGCTTTTATTACTTAATGCTTTAAAAAGTCTGCAAAGTAATTAACTGTTTTTGAATTATTTATACAGGAGATGAAATGGTATATTTAAAACCAACGTGTAATTTGATGTTATTCAATGGAATTCGAAACTGCTGTTGATAATGATGATTGTATTTAAAGCTCCAAAAACAGTTTTTATTACTCTTTTTGACAAATATTAATAAAATAATGAAGCTTTAATGAAAATTTAAACTCAAACAGTACAGATACATTTTATATAGAATGCGCTCGTAATAAAAATATATAATATATAAGTATTTATTTCTTTATTTATCTTAACAAATTTTTAAATAATTGGTATAAATTTAGCAATTAAAATTTGGCTGATATTTAGCAATAAATTATTGATTATTTAACCTAATTCTGAGTTTTTTATCTTGTAAACTATAACCAAAATAAAATAGTGTTTTATTTCTAAATTCTGCTGCTGCCAAAATCTTCTCATTGAATACATTTTTATATATTTTGAAAATTGCTATAATCACAAGACCAAATTTTCCTTTGTATTATCACTCCTAATATATTTGCAATGACTAATGAAAAGTATATTCTTGAAAATTCATATTAGTAATATTGAATTAAAAAAAACATGAAATTTTATAAATAATTAAATTTTTAATATTTCAAATTTTTTAAAAAATAAAAGCGTTTTCTGTATATGTTCCTTTATAATGTAAGCAATTAGAATAAATATTTTCATTTAGTTAGTTGTATAGCATTTTTAGTAAAAATCATACATTTAGATGGAATTTATTGTATTGGTCGAATATAACAAATTCAATTAATAACAATAATGAATACAAAATGCTATTTTAATAGTAAACATAAAAACCACAAAATGTTTATTAATAAATCACGCCCTGATTACTATTATGCATTTACATAATGATTATCCAAATTTTTTCCAATCTATTGTGAGTTCACACTATCATGCCTTTGATAAAAACAATAGATTTCGTGAAAAAAATGGAAAAAGAAAAAAAAACGTGATTTATCTCAGCATATTATTAACTACCAAGGAGAATATATCTATAGAATCAATAACTTTATTCTACACTTATTAAATGGAAGCTGTTATTTAATATTAAAATCCCTCAAAGTACGTTTCAGTCATCCAGAAGATACAGCTTGATAATTTTTGAAATACACATGTACTTTTTGAATTTTGTTTTACATCATTCAAAAATATGATACCTTCTTTCTTCTGCCTCTACGGTTATTAGTAATAAAATCTCTTAACTGCGCTGCGGTATATTAATTTTCCTTATCAAAAATTTTTCAAATTATCATTACTATTTAAATTAGTAACTCAAATTAGTAATCAAACATCACCTTATGTATGTATACGAGAAATTTTGTCAATGTATGGAAGTCACTTACTATTTAGAAGTTATAAATTTTATCTGTCTGGTAAATTCTAGATTATTGCATAGGCGCTCAATTTATTTTTAATCAAGTTATCATATTGTTTAATTATCATACAATCAACTGTTGCTAATTCTGTTTTTTAACATTATTTATAACATATAAATAAAATAAAGTATCACAGATATATGATAAAACTTATATGTTATAATTTTTTAAAAGTAACCTGTTTTTACAATGGTGTGTGCAGAATTCATGTTGAAATCAAACCTATATGTTTATAAACATGCTAAAAATTCAGCTGAATGTTTATGAATATATATGTAATCATACTATAGATCTTTATTATTATGAATTACATTATAATTTATTAATTTAAGTGGCTTTTTTATTTTTTTATATAGTAAAATATTAGAAAGTTAATTCTATATTTTTATTTCGAAAAGTTATTTGTATACAAACAAAATGTTAATAACATCACAAAGAAAAATATAAGCATTCAACCTATGTTTACTACAAAATATTTTTAAAGAATTTGAAAATGCTTATAATTAGGATATGGAAACTATTAAGTTTCAAAATGTAAAAATATTTATTTAGTAATTTTCAAATGAATTTAATCAATATTTTTTGTATTTATCGAGGATTCAAATCCCAACTTTCACTCTATTAAAGTGGAAAGCTGTCCTTTATTTCCCTCTTTCATTTTATTTATAAAAACATGTGACTAAACGATCCCATTAGTGAAATCGTACCCTTGCAATAAATGATGTGCTTTATTTCTCCATCGTATAGGAGAGAACTCATTCTAGCAGGAGAAGTCAAGTGGATCTAACTTGAGCACCAGGATGTTAGGTGTCATGAAGGGAACGCTTAAGTGCACTCAATCCATAAAGCCTCCTTTTAGGTTTCTTTTTGCTATTTATTCTGTACACATTATTGATATGAATTACATCTAAAACTACAAAAATACATCTGTTCTATCTAAAGAATTTAGTGTAAGAATTATGAAATCATTAATTAAAATGTTTATTATTTTTTTAAATCAATTAAAATCATCAAATATTTATTTTTAAACCAAATATATAGATATAATTTCTAACATTGATAAATTAATTACTTTAAGAACTTTCATTTTGTAAACTTCAAACCTAGAGAAAATGAAGTTTAAATTTAAAATCTCAATTTTATATTTATATATTTACTTATTATTATCTCTATACTAAATAACTCTAGAAATTAAACAACAGACATACTAAATAATATTCTTATAAAACCTTTGTGGAATTATACATAGTTTGTCTGTTAAAAAGGCTACAAAGACTTATATATGTTACGAAGGCGTTTTTAAAAAATCGAATGAAAAATGGTTATAGATATAATGAAATATATAAAAACAGTAATCAATGTTCGTGACTTCATGTAGAATTTATATTCAGATCTATGGAGTGAGAAAATAGTACACAAACTATGAAAATGTACGCATTAATTTGATCTATTTGATAACTTGTATCATTATAATGTTGTTGATAATTGCAATTACTATCTCTAATATTTAAATATTTTGCTTACATTAATTTAAATATCTTTCATAAATCATCACAAATTCATTAATTTAAATATAAATAATAAATTCTTTATTACGTATAAATTATAAAATCTTTAAGTAAAAATTTATTAGAACCAAACTTTTAGTTATTCAACATGCAATTATTGTAAAATTCGTGAATCATACTATTGCAATTATAGATAAAAGAACAACAAAAGTTGCCATTATAAATTTTAAATTTTAATATATTTTTAATTAAATACATTAAATAATACATTATTCGGATTATTTATAGTCTTAATGCTTTGTTTTAACAGATCATATGAACATGTATCGATAAAATGAATTTATATAAGTATCAAGTGTCTTAAGAATGACCAATATTTAAATTTTTTTAAAAACTTTTCTAATTTATTTCTTTAGTTTAAAAAAATATTACATAAAACTATATATTTAGTATTATAGTCTATAACTTTCTGACGATAAAAATTCCTGCTATTGTAAAAGGAATAAAAATAATGGTTACATGATATGAAGAACAGTTTTTTAAACCTTATTTATATATATTAGTAAAGAAATATTTTAAAAACAAGAGCTAGAAAGAAAAAAACTACAATTCATCGCATTTACTTGCAAATTCTTTGAAGACTAAACGGCAGCCTCGTCAAATAATATTTTTTCGATTCTGACATATAACTTTTTTTAGACGTAAGTCAAAAATCTGCATAAATCACTCTATAGCACACATTTTTTGTCATTTTTGTTTTCGGTGGGCAATTTTTAGATGTTTTTTCGAAGCTTGCAAAGAGAGCAGATTTGTTGATGCTGAATATCCACATTTCTGCCCACAATGGCTTAAGACTTCGATTTTGACGACTGTAACCCTAAGTATGGAGGAAAGTAAAATGACAAGGCTTTTCCATTTGATATTTTTATTTCCATGGAAAAAAAACTGAATTTTTTCCCCTTGGTGAAAAAAAGAGTGTTTGGAGAATATTTTTCAATTTTTTTGCGTTAGCTTAAATTGAACTAGCACGAAGAAGTTGGTAAATTCATTCCATTCGTAAAGCCAAAAGAATGGCTTAGAAAAAAATAAATGCATTAAATGTATGCAAATTTATTTTTGAAATGACTAGAACTCACTTAGATTCTCAAACTTCACACAAAATCTTACGATTTTTTCGAACTTATGTAAAATCATTTCTCAGTTTATACTAAGCCTATTTCCAACTGTGCTATTTTTACATATTACAATAAAATAGATGCAAAATAAGTTTCGTTTATTTTTCACTGTTGTTATTAGTGTCTTTATTTACATTTTGATGGGGAAATGAGTTCTACATATGTAAATTATTTGTTTCCTATTTCTTTTTTATTAAAAATATTCTACATTCGTTTAAGAAATATTTTATCACTTTTTTGTAGTTCATGAAACATCAACTACAAAAAACAATGGTTAATTAAACCAATAAGCAATGGTTAATTAAACCAAAAATAGAAAATTCAAATATTCCATGTTTCAATTTTTTAATGTTTTTTTAATTGAATATTAAATATTTATTCAATAGAATTTAATCAAATTTAAGGACTAGAAACACTTGGAAGTTAAATTATAAGCTCAGGGTATCACAATTTTAAAAGACGACAAAATTTTACTAAAATTTTGACAGTTAATGAATATAAAAATACGAAGAATAAGATAAAAAGATAACCAATGACTTTTAATTAAAGCTAAATGCTTAGTTTCTAAAAAGTTCCTTAAATTATCATTCATTGATTTAAAAATCCATTTTTATGCAAGTAAATTCTAAATATATTTTAATAAATATATGTATCTTCAAGAAAATCTTTGTTATAATCTAGGATTTAATTTTTATAACTCTTTTATATTTTTTATTTATACAAAGATTCGTTAAAATTAACTAATAAAACTGTATTTAATGAAACTAAAAACTAATAACAAATTAATAATTACAGTGCTTTTATAATTTTTGGTCATAAATAGTCAATATTAAAACAATTATTCCACTCATTTGTAGAACAATATAACATTCTTGAGAATTTATCTTGAGTTATATTTTAGGTTACAAAATATATGAATTAAATGTATAACTTCCTCAATTATAAATTATTTGTTTTCAACTAAATCATGTTTTTATAAAATACAAGTTTCTCTCTTCAGGTTTCTTTCAAAATACAAAAAAATTATAAATTCAAAAATTCTTTATTGGATTAACTGTTTTAAAGTAGTAAGTGCAAATGATATTCTAACGCTAGTTATGAGAGGAGTAAAAATTCTTTATACGAAGATGTAAAAAAAAATAAAAATAATTATTGCACCCCAGTCTTGACCTGCATTTGCATTAGTGGTGAAGAAAAATGTATAGGATTCAATTATAAATTAAAGATTGATATAAATAGGTTGAATTACCGAAACTATATAAATTTATTCAAAGTTGAAATTGTTTTAGGCTGTGAAAAGAATACAGTTAATTCCTAAAATACTGTTTAAAGTATTTTTTTTATTTTGTATTGCTCCATTCAAATTATAGAACAATTAATAAAGTCAGAATATTTACAATTAAGTTAAAAAATTTCTTTGCTAAAAATAAATTACCTAAACTTCGTGATGTATGTTAGTTTAAAATCAAAGAACTTGAATAAATATAAAAAAAAGAAAGTGTTTCGATATGTAGATGTAGAAACAAAACTAGAGAAAGCTGCATTTTTAAACTTTAAGATGATGTCAAATGAAATGACTACATTTGTTTACATTTTTTTTGTTAACATATTCTAATAGTATTTTTCAACACATATGTAGCATAATCTGCCTTTTGATGGATTTATTTTATTTTATTCCAATATATTTTAAATTATTGTGACACGTGTTCATAATTTTTTTTAAGTTTTTTTTCAAACATTTCGCTAGTTTTAAATACTTAGTAAATCAATTCTTTTGCTGACTGATTTACTAAGTACTTTCTTTATGATTATTAGATGATTTTTGCATAAATAAGATATATTTTACAACAATTTCAAATGTAATATTCTTTATGCTTCCTTCATAAGAAAGAAAAGATATTTTACTTACCACCATTTCTGTCATTATTTGTCATATTGTTTATGTTATTCCAGGCTATTTTTATTTATTTTTGATATTTCATTTTAGCAGCTAGTTTTAAAACATTAAACGACTTCAATACTTTATTTTTCCATGCAATATTTTTTATTTATTTTGTATTTTTTAGTATTAGAAAAAAGTAAGGCATAATAAATACATTGCCAGATAATTATCATATTAAATGTTAACCATATTTTTCCTCTTACTTCAAAATTTTATAATAATATTTAATTCCTCAAAATGGTAAAAAAGATTATTTAACCAAATTTTGTTTAAATTGATACTTTAACCAAATTCTATTTAAATTTATATTTTATTCAAATTTTATTTTAATTATGCCAATTATGGAGATTTCCATGATGTAATTGTATGCCATTGTTTTATTCTTTTCAAGGACATGAAATTTCAGATTGGATTAATAAATCGTTTGAGATAAATAGTAATTAATCTTGAAAAGTAGGAAAAAATATCAGATGGCTTATGAATTTCTCCTCTTAAATCTTCATTGAAGACATCATTAAATCAATAAAACTATATATAATGAGATGGGCAGACCACCTCGTGAGAACGAGTACAGAGAGAACACCAATAAAGGTCTTCAACACCACCCTTTTCTGTAGTAGACCAAGTGGAAGACCCAAAAAGAGATGGAAGGACTCTGCCTGGAAGAAGACTTCAGCATACTTAAAGTCAAGAACTGGAGGTCGATTTCTAGAAAAGGGGCGGAATGGCAGAGACTTCTAAAGAAGGCCAAGGACCACAAAGGGCTGTCGTCGTGCCAATGCTGATGACGATAAAGTCTTCATTGATACTCAACAACAATAAGAGAAAGTTAGCAATTATTTAATAACTCATTTAAACCTTTTACTAGCAAAAATATTTCATACTATTAATTAATCACGCAAGGACCATAAAATCCGGTTATGTTAAGCAAGTATTCAGTTATTAGTATTTATATAGATTTAAAAATATTCTCTCATTTAGAAACACTTTAATTTTAATTCAGACTGGATTAGTGTAGGTACATATCGTAATATATAATGACTATATATTAAAAATCTATAATTCTGTATTTTAATCGGTATTGTTTCATTTTTCCGATATTTTTGACATATTCTTTATTCAGTAGATCAAAATATATGGAGTAAAAATTCATTTATTTTCAAATCACGTCTTGTTTTGTAAAGAATTGTGAGTAGACGTGACGCATAAAAAGGTTTTGTGAATTATTTTCGCAGACATATCCTGAAAGGAACACGTAGAAAAAGTGAGATGTAAATCTTGCTTAAAAAATAAATCTTTGGCATAGCATATCTTTAGGAAATATGCACTTTTTGTTGCATAAAATTTTTGGACTTTTTTATTTCGCATGCTACAGATTTTTTCAAGAATATGTAAAATTTTCACATGCTTTTTATTTTAAATTTTGGCATTAGATAAATCACTTCTGAGAGCTTTACTTGAACTTTTCCCTCTAAAACTTGAAATAGAATATTTGAAATTTGAATAAAATGAGTGGACGGTATTTTACTTAGGCTTGATGGATTTTGAGTTGAATTTTTTTAAAAAAATAAAAATAGTAAAAGTAGTTTAAAAATTGGATAGTATAAAAAATATTTCTAAATCTTTCAAAATAAATTTCACTTTATGGAAATTGCAAAGTATTGGAGAAAAAGGTTAAAATTTTGAAATAACAAAAATTGATTTTTTTTAAATTTTATTTCAGAAAACTTTATGGTTATTTACATATAGCACTCCTTTGAAACTTCAATGTGTGAATTTCTATAGTATTAAAAGGATATAATTATTTTTATATAAACTATAAAAATGATTATAGAATCGTACATTAAATTATTAATAATTAAGTAAATTAATAATAAATTATTAAAATCATTAATAATTTTGTGAAATGTTGCAAAATATTTTATTTAATATTAAAACGAAAATTATGTTGAAATTATTAATTACTTTGTTTATTTAGTGATAATCTTGAAACAAATAATATTAATATATTTGAATTGAACATATTCATCATTTGCGGAAAAATATTTATTATAGAGGAGGGCTTTTTCAACCCACCATTAATTTATTTTTCATCTGCTTTTCTTGGAGGTTTTCTTAAGTAACCAATTTCATTCACTCAATAGAAGTAAATTTTCTATTTGTATTTCTCAACTAATTTAAATTTTCTGGTGTTTTGCCAATTTAGTTTTGATATCTATTATCTCAATTTTGAGTTAATCTCATTTAATTACACATTGTCTCTAAGGACAAAATTATCAACTTCTTTGTCTTGCTTTTAAATACGCAATAATGTATATGCGATCAGTCCCGTTGAGCCGTAATTCATTCTTGCATTCAGCGATTACCGGTTATTACCGATTAACCTTTACTTGGGTTTATCCTCAACACAATCTTCGAAATCTCTCCAAAATAATCCTTATAATCTCTCAAGGATAATCCTTTTATTCTTCCACGGGCGGTCTCAGAAACTATCTCCAAAGGCACTCAATTTCTCTTATAGGAAGCATAGTTAAACAGATTAATAAGATAATTCCAATGCTTCAAATCGGCAACTTTTTCTCTTTCTTTATATATTTTCCTCCTCATCTTTTCCCTCTTGCTGGTGGCACTAAAGTCTCCTGTCATGTGGGCATGCGCAGTAACATTAATGATTTGCGTATTTCATCATTGCAAATGTATGATGTAAATTTCACATGATTTTCGTGTTTCCATCAAGGTATTGCATTTTCTGTGATTAGTAGTTGTTTTATTTTCAGATTCAATGAAATAAATTGAGATAATTGTTGATTCCAACTGAGTGTAATTTTTTAATCTAGACCCAATACATTTTTTTCAATTCATTCAAGTGTATAAACTAAATACACCAAATTGTCAACAGCACTTTATTATGCGGATTAAAACTTCACGTTTAGAATTTTAAGTCTTGAATTTGTCAATTTTTTTTAAAAAAAAATTTAATGAAATAAGAAAGAAAGGGCCTTTTTTCTTATTTACTCTAATTAAAGTTTTTGGTGTGCGAAACTTAAGCAACTCTATGTATTTTAAACGGATATTCGTGAAATATGAAATTGCAGAGAAAGCGTTTTCACGATCAGTGCAATTAACATGCACTTTAGTAGAAATTTATACATTTGGAAATCTCAGGTACAAAATGCAATGCATCGTGAGTGTCCTCGAAACGTAGAGGGAATTTACCTCCTACGCAATCATTAATAATATATTACCAAATGACGCAAGAATCTACACTGATGGCAGAAAAATAAATTACCGAACTGGCAGCGGAATTTTCATCGACACTATTCATGACAAACTCTTTCTTAGTCAACGTAATCCCAACCTCTGTTCGGTCTTTCGTAGCGAACTAATAGCCATCAACATCGGATTGGAATCTATCAAGAATGAAACTAATTATAGTGATGTCTGGATATTAACTGATAGCCGTAGTTCAATTCCACATATACAAAATGGTCTTGCTTGGGAAACCAAACAAGCCTTTCTATTCTACACAAGCTTAAAATTGTCTCCCTTCGGCATAATATCTATTTTCAATGGATCCCCTCTCACGTGGATATTGGAGGCAATGAAATAGCAGACTTAAGCAAGCAAGACTAAGCAAAAGAGGGCTCAGGTCATCCTGCTCCTTCTTCTTCCGCACTTACCTACCTTGATCTCTTTTCCCTGAGAAAAGCCCAGATTAAAACCGATCGGCAGGTACCTTTGACTCACCACTTCTATCAGGGTAAAAGGCCAGGACTTTCTCTGGCTCTTTCCTGTGATAGGAAATCCCGCAATTGCCTCGCACGTCTCGCCTGTGTCTACCTGAAATGCCTCTCTTTTGTAATGGGTAACAAGACCTTCCCCCTCTGTGCTAAATGCCATGGACACCAAGCTTCTCCTGAGCATATCCTGAATTGTTTGAATATACTATGGGACAAAATCTACACTTCTCCCCTCCTTGTCATCGATTTCCTCTCAGTCAACGGATTCCTAGATTTGGTCTGACGCCTTCAGACCCTTGGAGATGAGCAACAACAACCTCCTACGCAAATAAAATATTAAAAATATTTATACTAAATTTTATTCAGTATTAGGTTATCATATTATAAGAGTAAGAAAATGGTGACATTCCATGCGAAAAATACTTTTTCTTAATGCTTATTAAACTTGCTATTCTAGCATATCAAGAGTTTCCAGAATTTTCTGTTTTTTATCAACCATATCAATTATGAATAATACTTTATTAATATTAATTAATTTTTAAAACTAACATTTCAGTTTTCTTCCTTATAAATCAACAAACTATTTATATTTAAATAAATATACCAATCAACTTTCCCTATTTGATTAGTTTTAATAAATAGCTTCAACTCTCATGGCTTATTATGTAAATTTTATTTAAATTTTTCCCATAATTAAAAAAATATAAATTCAACATTTCCAAAATTTTCTTTGATGCTTAAACTTAATATTTTAGCAATTAATTACAAACTTAATATACTTTTTTACAACATTAATTATGTTTTCTTCAATTTTATTCACTTTATTTTTTAGTAACAACTGCCACAAATATTTATAGGCTGTTTTCAATATTGACAAGCAACTTTATCTTACTCTTTTTTCTTCCTCATGAGACTAACTCTTCATAAATTTAAGTTTTACAAAAAAAAAAGAAAACTATACGAATCAATTAAAATCTAATTAATAACTATATATGCATTTTCATTAAATAATATTCTGCTATTTAATGCATTCAATCTTATTATTTTCTTCAAAAGATATTAATTACTTTACTGCGTTATTTTGATGTCAGATTTGGGCAACAAAAATACATATCACAATGTTTTGTACTGTTACTGGTAAAAATCTCATACTAGTATCAAAAAGGAGTACAAAAATGAATTCAATATTTTTATTTCCATATTAGTACAAAGAATATAATTATAGGCATTATCTTTCTTTGATATCTTCAGTTATTTAATTAAAAATAACTCTTTAGCTAGGCTATTTAATTTGATAAATATATTTGACTTACTTTTATAATTCTTACAAATTTAAATAAAATACTTTTAGTAGCATAAAAGTCTTTTCTGTTGACAAATTTCAAAATTTCTTATTTTTCAGTTACTTGTAATAATATATAAATACAAGTTTATACAGTAATTTGTATCTTTGAAAATTTTGAAACTCACGCCTACAGATTTTTATTATAAGCATTGACACATTTCTTTTTCTCTTCTTCGTTAGAAATTTTTTAGGTTGTAAGGATTGATTTTACAATAAAGAATCGTTCTCATTAAAAACCACTTACAAATTTATTATGAAGTAAAGAAAAATGAGATCTCAGCATTTAATCTAAGATTTCAAATTTTTACAAAGAAGGATTTTTGCAATTAAAATATTATATAATTACCTATATATCTTATAATATTTTTATCTGAATATAATTTTCTTAATTAGTACAAAGAATTGATTCTTTGCAAGTTATTAAATTCTAATAAACAAAATTTTATAATTTCTCCTTTATTCTTAAGTAAATAAAAACTTTATTCCATTAAGAGAATAAAACATAAAATTCATTGAAAAATTATAAGCTTACAAACTGAAATACTCTTAAAATATTTCATATAATTTATTTAGAGGATTTATGTAGTCTAATTACAATTATTGCATGAATCAAATTAGTTACTAGTTAAATATAGGTTTATAATTATTACTTTTATTACCATATATAGATTTAATGAGTGAAAATGATGAAATTAGTCAAGTGTTGAAAATACTTTGAAATCTGAAGCAAATATATAACTGTAGCACATATCTGGTTTAATAGGAACAAAGAAATAAGTTCCTTAAGTATCACAAAATAATTTATTATAATTTAGGGTACAACTTGAGCACAACACAGATACATATATTACAAATAAAACAAAATTACATCTAAACATACACTACTGGCCATTAAAATTGCTACACCAAGAAGGCGACATGGTACAGACGTGAAATTTATACGAAAGGAAGAAGGTGCTGTGATATGCAAATGATTAGCTTTTCAGCGCATGCAGACAAAGCAGGCGCCAGTAGCGACACTTAAATTGTGTTTAAATCAGGAAATTGTTCAGCCGGTTCCTCATACAAAAATTCCATTTGAACGTTGTTGCCTGGTGAAAAGTTGTTGTGATGCCTCGTGTAAGAAGGAGAAATGCGTACCAGCACGTTTCTGACTTTGATAAAGGTCGAATTGTAGCGTACCGGGATTGCGGTTTATCTTATCGCAGTATTGTTGCTCGCGTCGGTCGAGATCCTATGACTGTTAGCAGAATATGGGATCGATGGGTTCAGGTCAGTAATACTGATCGCCATGCGGGATCTCAACGGCCACCTATCACTAGTAGCCGAGAAGACAGACATACTATCGGCATGGCCGTAATGGATCGTGCAACCACGTCACGAGCTGTGAGTCAAGAAACGGGGTCGTTTGGAAGACAACAAGTGTCTGCACGAACATTTCGACGACGTTTGCAGCAGCATGGACTCTCAGCTCGGAGACCATGGCTGTTGCGTCATAGACAAGAGCGTCTTCAATGGTGTGATCAACGACGAACCTGGGCGCACGAATTGCGAGACGTCATCTTTTCAGGTGAATCCAGGTTCTGTGTACAGCATCATGATGGTCGCATCCGTGTTTGATGGCATCGTGGTGAACGCACACTGGCAGCGTGCATTCGTCATCGTCATACTGGCCCATCACCTGGCGTGATGATATGGGGTGCCATTGGATACACGTCTCAGTCACCTCTTGTTCGCATTGATGGTGCTTTGAACAGTGCATGTTACATTGCTGGTGTGTTACGACCCGTGGCTCTACCCTTTATTCGAGCCCTGCGAAACACTACGTTTCAGCAGGATAATGCCCGACCGCATGTTACCGGTATTGTACGGACCTTCCTTGATACGGAACATGTTGGGCTGTTGCCATGGGCAGCACGTTCTCCAGATCTTTCACCAATAGAAAACGTCTGGTCAATGGTTGCCGAGCGACTGGCTCGTCACCAAACGCTAGTCACTACGTTTGATGAACTGTGGCGTCGTGTTGAAGCTGCATGGGCATCTATACCCGTACATGCAATCCAATCTCTGTTTGACTCAATGCCCAGGCGTATAACTGCTGTTATTACTGCCAGAGGTGGTTGTTCTGAGTACTGATTTCTCAGGATCTATATCCAGCCAAATTTTTTGAAAATTTAATCACTTGTTATTTCTAGTATAATATATTTGTCCAATAAATATCATTTTGTTATCTGCATTTCTTCCTGGTGTAGCAATTTTAATGGCCAGTAGTGTATAAGTTAAAGGGATAGGGTAAACTTGAGAATCATATTGATAAACGTATCATTCCTACGGTTGCTGGAGAGGGACTCGTTTCCTTGTTGATGATGTCATAGAGGGCGCTATATAAGGGTATTTCTTTATTTTAGCTAGCAAACTTTTTTCAGCACTTTGCAAATTTCATCACTTCTTCCCATTAAATCTATCACAAATATGTAAATTTATTTATTTCAACTTACATCATTGTAGATATACATTAGGGATTAATACAGAAATTTAAAGTCTCTATAGCAAAATGGTTATTTATTTTGTATCCTGCTAATATTAGTAACTAATTTTGTCCGAATTGTTTGCACGACATCACAGGTATAAGTAAATATTAACAATAAAAAGCATAATTAGATTCGTTCAATTTTAAGGGTTTTTTTTTCTGACGTATGCATATTTCGTTTAACTATGTGAAAGGGGGGATTAATCTTATAATATTACTATATTACATTAGAGCAATATTACTATAGTACATTATAGATGATGATTTAACTCTTTAGAAATTTTAGTTAAGATTTTCTTTAATTCTTTTTATATTCAATTTCACAATGTTCTTGAGTGCAAGCGTGTTTACATTGTAAATTGGAATTCATAAGTAAAGTTATGCATTTATTTAATCCCATAATTTCACACTGGGTTGTCATCCAGTTTTTCAGAAAACAATGTTATAACTTTTCTAATTATTTGCCTAGAATTAGCACAAAAGCCATCAGTCTTGTCATATTATGAAATGTGAGAGAAAATAGTAAATTATATTGCAAAAGTAGACTAGAATCTCGATCTTACATAACAGATCAGAAACATTCTTAATATTAATAAATAAAAAACCCTATATATTAATAGCCATAGCATACAAATTTAAACAGAGTACGTAAATTTTACTCTAAACCTAAGCAATAGTTTTGAAAATCTTTATTTCTAAAATTGAACAATGCGTCAGTTTTAAAACATTTATCATTACTTTGAGAAAATTATTTTATTCTTCTCAAACTACAAAAGTTGCTTAGTTATATATTTATTACTTTCAAAAGTATTTGTTAAATATTCTGAATTATTAAAATTTCATAATAATATATTTAATTATTTTAGTTTGTTAAGTTTTTGTAACTTTATTTTTATCAAATTTTTAAGCATTATCTGTGTTTAAATTATTATCTGACCATCAAAATTCCAACATCAATACAACAGTGAATAAAAAATATTTATTCTGTGTATGACTCAAAGACAAAGTAATTAAATTTGCAAGTAGTTTGTATATTTATAGAGACGTAAAATTAGTGGAAATGTTTGTCACATCTAACAGCTAAAACAGTTTTTAGGTATAAAGTCTTTTTATGACAAAAATAGGATGTTTATTTCATGTTGCTTGAATTATATGTTGCTTCATCTATTTAGTAGCTGAAAAGGTTGTGAGAGTCTCTCGGAAAGCCATTACCAGATAATTTTAAGTAATGAAAATTTTGCAGACCATGCTAGCTAGGACTGTTAACTACTTCTGCTCAAAGAAGGTCATCATCTGCAACACGTGTTCATGAATTTTGTTATTAAAGTATGGCGATTTTAAAATCTCAAATATAGGGCACATTTACTAGCCTTCATCAGAAATTTATTTATAACCATTAAAATTACAGACGATTTAAGCAACAGATGCGCATATCGCATACCCGATTGCTGTCCCTTTCATTACATTAGAAGCAAGGCTTTTATGAAGACATTCAGTACAATTTCGTAATTAAAGTTTACCTAAAATCTTTTAGGCACATATATATGACAGTCAAAATGTCGCACACAGGGTCACGATTCATGTAAAAAAGACCACATTATGACACTGTTATCTCCAATTTCATGGTTGGGCACACCAGAGTCACCACCTGTCTTTAATTACATAATCAAAAGACACAAGTACGGTTTTACATGTTTACAGTCCTTACTGCTCTAAACTTAATCAAATTATACGAGTGCATACTGGACATGTTGTAAGCAAACAAACTCATTTCTGACAATACATCTGGGAGTGCTCTTACTGTTTTGCAAAGCAAATATATCATTATGTTTGTGCTCTTGGGGGTTATTCATGAAAGGACATTAGAATAATTCTTGACTTTCAGTGCGACTCTTAGTAACCAATTCATTCCATATTGAATCCATTCTGTAACACATTCATTCCACTGTTAAGGTTTTCTAAAGTACAAGTTACATTATCAAGAAAGAATAACCCACACATTCAAGACATTACGACATTCACTCTTCTGAATTCAAGTACTTGTCGGTATGTTATTTGAAGCACAACATAGTATTCTCAGAAAACTTTAAATTTACGAAGTGATTTGCGAGGGAGAAACTGACTTGACCACTTTTCTTTTATACAGTGCTTTAAACATCATATTTTTCTTTTGCATCGTCCAAATATACTGAAAGACTGTTTACAAATATTGCAATTATAAATTTAAAATTCTATTAATTAATGGAAGTTTTAAAAATTTAAATCATTTCTACCTATCTAAGCTAATTATAAACTTGTCTTTTTATGGTTTATAGAAATCACAAAAAGACAAGATTTGTCTTTTTTAATTTCCATTTTCTTCTGTGCAATTGTAATGTATTAATGACTGAATCAATAGAAAATGACTTCTTAAACCGATGCTTCAGTCTGTTTATAAAATATCGTTTTCTTTTCAGAAAATGACCTTCGATAATATTCTCAGATATTGGAAGATGAACTTCTCGTTTGCTGCCGCTTGAAAAAAGTGATTTGAAGGAAGGCAGCAATTCATCGACAAGCTTGATTTATGACACCGTCTCAATATGATGTGACGTAGCGGAAACGTTGTCTGACGTCGTGGATATTTTAAACTAATGGTAATTGTAATAAAATGATGTAGCTATAATATCAACTGGAACTAAAGAAATAACCAATCTATGCTTAGAAAAGAAAGAAAAAAATGATAATATATGGTTTCAATAAATGGAAATTTATATGAAGTGCATTGTTTATCTTGACTCTATATATTGTAGTTAAGTTTTTATGCATGTAAAATTCATTTTCAAAATAATCTTTTTTAAACAAATTTTTTATACCTCATTACAATACATAAAAACATTATAATGCATATATAAATATTTTAATATGTTAAGCTTTTATTTCTCAATTACGATTCATTAATGCATTTATTTGTCTTATATATTAACATTTCTAAAAGACTTTCTTATATCAAACATGATTAATAAATATCAATTAATTAATATTATTGATTACAATTTCAAAACAATTTAAAGTTTACATTAAGTTTATTTATTTTTTATAAATTAAAATTGAATTTATTTACAAAAAGGCAATTACATTGATTTAGAAAGCATCTCGTTTTTTATTTAATTAAAACAAATGGAAACTTAATAGTAAACAAATTCAGTAGTCACTAAACTTTAAGGAAGGCAAAAAGTCTTGTTAAATATTAGGACCAATTGGATAATTCGGAAACCATTTTTAACATCCATTTTATTTTATCTCATGTCTTATACAAGCTCGTTATACATATCAGATGCTTTTATCATATATTTTTTAAAAATAAAATATATGTAAGAATAAGATATAAATAATGCATTACTTTCAGCAATTTAAGATTTCTTGAATCAAAATCTGAAAATTCATTGAATAGTCTTAAGATACATCCCTATATAGAAATAACTAATGACTAACAACTAAAAATATCTTAGAATTTACTATTTTAGTTTTGGTAAGATTTTAAAAAATCTAATGCAATTAAAAGCCATTTGCTCTTCCAATATTTTAAGCAATTTGAGAAATCATAAATCTTCAAATATTAACATAAAATTATGTAGTTCTACTCACTTTAGAAAAATAACTTTGATTTGATATTGTAAAATGTCATTAATCTTTGTAGAAAAATAATGCTCAATTTGTTTAAGGTAACACGACATTGTAAAATAAAATGTGATGTCCAATTTTCTGTAAACATATTAGATTCTTTAATGATGATGTTTAGTTTAATGTCATTTAGATATTAATCATATTTATCTATAAACACTTATACCAAACGTACAAAATTACCTTCAAAATATAAAGTCTGGTTGCATACTTTTAAATATGGAAATGATACATACATTAAAATGACCAAAAAAATTTTAAATCCAAAAATCATTCGCCATAAAATTTTCCCCAGATAGGCTTCAGAGAAAATAGAACGTGTGCGTGATGAGTTACACATCATCCCCATTGTCGTTATCTACAAAGTAGAAACTAGATTTTTTTTTATTTCTTCATGGTGTTGAAAAGATATACATATAAATAATGCTCGTAAAATTTCCCTCTCAGGATGACTAACAAATCGTCGTCAGATTATAGAAAATACCCATTTTTTTCCCTCCAAATTATGATGTTTTATCGCTGGGTTCTTTATGGGAATGGCCTGCCATTTTCTGCTACAATTTTACTCTTACAAGAAAGCACCATTTACAGAACATTTCTTTCCATTCGTATTATTATTTTTGCCCTTAATTTGGAAAATGTATGCATTTTTTGTGTGATTTTAAAATATTTACCTTAAAGTAAAAATGAAAATTTTCTTCCTAGTATATTCTTTTCACTATTTCTTATAATAAACATTCTATGAGAATGAAATATAAAAATATATTTAAATGGAAACATTACGGTATACTATAATTAATTTTCTTTTAAACCCCAGTATAATATTGAATTCATAAATATTTGCCACACTGCTAATATTATATACATGTATATAATTTTAGTTTCTTAAATAAAACTACTTCTCATACTACTGTATTCAAACCATTTGTAGAATGTTTCAGAGATCTCAATTGTCTCTAGAATGAAGAATACACAAAAATATAGTGGAAAATGTTACTCGATTATAATTAGTATATTTACAAAGCCATATTGAAAAACGCTAGATTTAATCAACCACCATATATGAAAATATTTATGAATAATCATATATGACAAAAATAATTTTCCCTTAATGTAACAGTTTATCACAAAAATAACTTGTTAGAAACTCTTAAGAGTAAAGAAACACTTAAAGTATTCATTACCATAGTAAAATTTTTATTATAAAAGTTTGTGTTCAAAAATGATGTTTTTAGCAAATAAAAATATTAAAGATCAAAAGATTTATGCATTTGAGAAAATTACATTTTGAATAAATGTTTAACTACATAATTCAAATCACAATTCATTATAGGTTAAATTATTAAATTTTGTACCAGTATTTAATTTTTTAATTTCAATTAAACATTAATTTACTTTATATTATTTAATTTATAAGAAAGGAACATATATATGTGAATGTTTATTGTTCCAACATGTCAATAAAATACAGGATGTGGTTTTGAATATGAACAATAGTAACAACACAAAAATTTGCCATAAGAAATAATGTATTTTTCTTCAAAAGCTTTAGACTGGTCAAAGGCATTAAAGTTGCAATGATAGAAAATCTTCGCTGTTAACTGATATACAGCTATATGATTTCAAGAAGATTCGATTAGAAGATACTTATTTGAAATTTCAAGCTTTATCATAACAATATATTTTCTCGTTCAGTAATGTGAATCACTAAAGTAGTTATGGTAAAACTTGCAAACAATTTATCTCCTACAGAGGTGTTTGAATTTGAACTATTTATTAATCTAAAAGGGAATTTTCTTAAATGTCGTTTTCATTCCTTAAATGAAATAGATGAAGTCATGAATATTTAAGTGATTCCAAAAAATGAATGGCTTGAAAGAGTTTTCTAAAACTCGTATGCGGAAATGTACAGGTACCGGAGGAGACTGGTAAGTGAAATCTAAGTATTTGTATAAATACCTTGACAAAAAGATTCATAAATCCCCGTATTTGCCTTGATTAGAAATTAGAAGTAAAGGAACAATTCATATTAATTTTAAATAATTACTTTATAAAAAATTCGATGGCAATCTTCGCTCTTTGACTTTTCTAAAAGTGGAGATAACAATAATATTATATAAATAGTTAATGGCAGCATTTCAACTGGGATTTTTTTCTGAAATGAGATACAATAAGACAGCTTTAAAAATTATTAACATGATTTATTAATACATACATTATACTAGCTTAAATTATATTTAATGTTTATTTTCTAACATCGAAACTAACATATTGTAACAAGTAAATAATATATTTCTAACCAAAACTCGTATAGGAATAAAATATGAAAATATTAAAATTAATTTCTGTATATATTAGGTTGAAATTTAAAAATAAAATTTTTAAAAGAATCAAAACGTAGGGTCTAGTAACACTCCAGGCTGTTAAGAAAAATAAGTGAGGGTGTTAATTTTATGATATATAAGAATCCTTTTAAAATTGTTTGATTTTAAAACTTCCATGATAGTCAATCAATAATATATTCCTCGCAGTCATTATTCATACTATAATGCATTTTACTGGCAACAAAGATAGAAATTAGTGTAATTCGAGGAAAATTATCTCAACTATACAAATATTTTTATAAACGCAGGAATCAGAGTCATTTTTCTAAATTTTATATTTTCAAGATTTTTACAATACTTTTATTCAAAATTAACATTGGAGATTTTTAATAATAGATACTTAGCTATCATTTAAATATTACTAAAAGAAGAAAATCATAAAATCTATTTTTCAAATTAGTAGACAAGAAATAATTAAATAGCTAAACTTTTAATTTTTAACAAATGTTAAAGATGCATCTAAATTTTATTTCATTTTTTATTTAAGACACAATTAAGCATTGTGAAGATAAATTTTTAAATCTTTGATTAAAAACACAATTACTGTAAAAAACATTTTATGTAAATATTATCACTGTTTAATAATTAACGATAATATAAAAAGGGTTTTCAAAATTAATACGATATTTAAATATACCATATTTTTCATGTAGTTTGGGCATCTAGAATCCCATTTTAAATTAAATTTTGAATTTATGATAAATCTAATTAAATTTAAATAAATAAAGATTGCTTTCTGGGAGAACAACTCAAGATAAGACCATGAAGTAAATAAAAACTTGATATTTCTGAAAAAACGGAATTGGAAAGCATTCCCCGAAGACGGGTGCGACTGTTCTAGATTGTTGAGACAACCACCTGTAGTTAGTTGTAGTGTTGATAAAAGGAAGAAAAAATTATATTTTAATTTTATAAAATATCTTGCTAGAATAGTTTTGATAATATTATGTTTTAACTATATTTATAAGAGAAATTCATCTTTTTTAACAACTTTAGCTCCTTCCAAGAATCAAAATAAAAACAGAGTTTACTTTATTTTATACTAATATCCTTATTGGTGAATTGTTTTTCAGAATTTTAAAATAACAAGTTAATAGTTAATTTTTGAAGTATAAATTCTGCCTTAGAATATATAGTTCCTTGGAAGAAAAATTTTTTATACTGGAAACAAATGTATAAAATGAGTTGTTTC
Organism: Latrodectus elegans; assembly: GCA_030067965.1. NCBI lineage: Eukaryota > Metazoa > Arthropoda > Arachnida > Araneae > Theridiidae > Latrodectus > Latrodectus elegans. Next base: position 107,863,358 of record CM057820.1, read on the forward strand.
ATTTTCTGGTGTTAAAATAGAAATCAGGTGAAAAAAATAATCATGAAAACAATTGACATCTAATGCTACATCACAATAATGTCTACATCATATATTAGAATTATTGATTTTTTTAAATCAAATATTGATTTCTGTTAAAAAAAAATAAAATGTTTTCCTAAGTGAAATGTATCCGAAAACCGTAGTAGAAAGAAAACAAAAGTTTTTCTTATTCATATAATTAATATTTAAATATTATTGTAGTTATGTAAATATATTGGAAGATTGTCACACACATATTATTTACTTAAATCTTAATTTTTTCCTCATGAAAAAGTAATTATTGAATTTTCAGTTTTAATGTAAATTTAACAACAAATCATCTAAATTATTTAATTAAGATTCAAAATAATAAAGGAGAGACGATACAGATATTTATAGAGATTGAGATGCACTTAAAAACCTTACATACTTATTTACTATATTTATGCAAAACATATTGGTATCTTATTGCCGTTATAACCATTTCATTCAGAATACATAACCGCAGCAAATATTAAAAAATATACAATTCTTAAACAATTTTAACAATAATGATCTATAGTGTTTACTCGTTTTATATTTTGTAAAAGGGAAAAAAATGAATTGTTAGTTTAACAGATAATATAAGTTTATTAAAATTCTTTTACAAACTGATTTTTTAAAGGTCTGTTATAATTGTTTAAAGAAATTTACACGTTTCTTACTAAATTTTATTTTAAATCATTTTGCTGGAAAAAAACATAAAAAATAGAGAAAATAATTTATTTCTGCGTGAAATATTTTTTCCATGGTCTTTGTATAAATATTTGTTTAGAAAAATAAGGAAAGAAATTCTTATTAATATAGAAATAAATGTTCAAAGGTTCATTGCCAAGTAATGAGACTTAGATATGAAAAGCACAATTGATTCGTGATTCTATTTTAAGAGCTATATTTGAAGGTGTGCTTTAGATATAAAAGATTCCATGTTTAAAACTGAGATTGAAGGAAATAAATTAGCACAAAAAAGGAAACAAGAAAACGTTTCTGAATATGGAACGTACCATTTTAATACAAAATAATGATAAAATTACAAATAGCGTAAAACAATAGCCTTTTTATTTCTACGAACATCCTTTTTATGATAATTCGTGGAAAACCACGCAATTATCATCATTTTTATTGAAAAAAAACATGAAATTTTACTCTGTGAAATTTTCCACTGCAGCCTTGGAATGCCTTGATTTAATTTCCTTGAATCTAAATCTAAAGAGATTCCCAAAAATATCAAACTATTTGACATGGTTAGAAAAAATAATTTCTGTGAAAAAATGCTATTTGGATCTTAGGAAATAAATGGAAGTAAGTCCTCTAAAAGCTTATGATTATTTTATAAAGATTCTATTAATGTGGTTATTAATTTTAGCATTTCTTACAAACATTTATTTTTAATATCAAACATAATTTAGTCTATTTCTCAAAAAGGAAATGTAATAGTTATATACTTATCCTTACATATAAAATTTAAATATTTTTGTGATATAAAACAAAATACTTTTAAATGAGATTTTCATTTTGCTTTTATATCTTTGAGTTATATTTTAGTTTCATTAATTACATTTCCCATAAGCCATGAAATCCTTCTTACTTTTTATTTTGTTTCCAGTTTTGAACATAAAAATTGGATTGCTAATTTCAGCTAAATATTTCGCTAAATAAATCAAAGATTTCATTTTCCAAAATAAAGATTTTATAGGTTCTTTTTTTATTAAAGAATAATGCGCGCGCATATTTGAAACAATTAATTCTTTGTAATGCAATAGTATTTAAGATATAAAATTAGTTCTCATTACTTTCAAATTCATTTTAGAGTTGTTACTGATTCCTTAACGGTTTCGAAATAACGGCTATTTAAAACTCATAATATTTCTTTTAGCGCACTCATACTGCTATTTTTGATGTAATGTGAATCATAGGAAATAAATTTGTCTCAAATTTTGGAAATTCTTTTATATTATTATATTTAAACTATTTTACTGATAATTTCAATGGAAAATTCAATTTCGAAAGAAATTTAAATGATGACCATAAAGTATTTAGTATTATTATGAAATAGATAAAAAAAAATGATTGAGTTTTTAATCGTTGAATTGAATAAGTAAACACTAAATTGATGCTAATTTCTGTGTGTGTACTAGATAAGATATTTTCGCTTTAAATAATTTAAACCATGCTGAATTAATATGATATCAAAAATCTAAATACCGTACTTTTTTAATGTTTGAAGTATACAGATAATAATCAAGTAGCAAATCATAATCATACTTTTATAATAATTATACTCATACTTTTATAATATTTTTAAATGAAATAATTTACCAAAATAATGAATTTACTGGAAATGTTGTTGTTGTTGTTTCTAATAACACTAAAAACAAGCCAAGTCACTATGCCTATTTACTGGAAATAATTCATAAATTAGAATTATTATTAGAATTATTTTGAATTTATGAATAACTGGAAATAATTTATAAATTCAAAATAATTCTAATATTTTTATAAACAAAGGTTTTTTTTATTTTAACAATTGTGATATATGAAGAAACTAATTCTATGAAATCAAATGATTTCATAAATATTTCATAACTTCAGTACTTCAAATAAAAATGGATATAAATCATCCAGCTGTATTCTTGAATTTAAAGATCTTACTTCAGTACCGATACTATCGATTTGTTACACAATTTGTAGTTAAAAAATATTAAATGTACATTTTTTTCAAAAAAAATATAAATATATAATATATAAATAATAATATAAATAAAAAATATATAAATAAACTTTCGTCTATAGTTATGAATATTTTCTTACAAAATAATATTATATTTAAATTTTTTCAATGAGCATTATTTTAATAAATAAATTTCTATTGATTCATTTTAAAATAAAAAATGTGTTTTACAAGATAGTATTTTTTATTCACACCCAATTATTTAAGACAGCCTTTAAATCAGAGATGAAGTTACATAAAGAAAAAAAGAACATTAATGGTCAACAAATTATGTTGCTGTTGTTTCCAATTCTTCAGAGATCTAGCGGAAGCCAGATCAGATCCATGACACTTTGAACCCAAGAGAAGTTGACCAGTAGCAGTTGACTTTCGCAAGCATCCACCAGAGCAAGCCCCAAACAATCCAAAATGTGATCAAAATGGAACCTGAGGCCAGCTTTAGGTTCCATTTTGTGCGCAATGAAAAGATCTTGCACCCAGATTCAAACGTCATTAGTAAGTCTTGAGATGGGTGTTTGATCATGAATGTCATCCCCAAATCCTGACTTGTCCCCCTGGGATCTTCCTGCTAAACAGCCTTTTCTTAGTTTAAATTTGTATTGCATTCTTCTAAATCCTAAAATTTATTCAGATTATTCTGAAATCATGAAAAAACAGTATTTGTTTTCTTAAAAAAGTTAAAGAAAATATCTTATACTTTATCATGAGTTATTTTAATCAATTCGTATTATTATACGTTAGTAATTTGCAGTGTGTTATTAAGTGCTCTATGAATAACTCTCAATGATTTGCAAAAATTTATAATGTATTACTTTATTTTAACGATGAAGATTAATAATATCAATGTATTTTTTTTAAAGTGTTAACATTTGAAGACTTGTATTTTAATATTATAAATTACATGTTCCATCTAAACATAATTCAACTTATAAATATTATAAATTCTTATCAATTCATAAATTCATCACCAAACAAAAATATTATTTTTATAAACTCAACACCAATTACCACACCGTTCACAGAAAAATTGTGAATCCTACAAGCATGTCAATAGCTTAACCGATATTTGAAAAAAAACTACTAATTGATTTTTCATATTCTTTCGTAAATGAACTTCTCCTTATAATTTTAGTATGAATGCAATAATTTCAAAATATTAAAACTTCTTAATGTATTAAATATTTTTAAAAATATTTTTTTTTTGTTTTTGTAATTGAATTATATGCATCAAGAAATTCAACAGTGTAGCTTCAATTTAAATATTATTTTGAACAAAAAATAGCTAAACAGAAAAGATTAAACATTTAAATACTACATATGTATTAAAATATCAACTAAAAATTTACTATACACATTTAACTAACTAAAACTGCATTTATATTATTATTTCATATTAAAATCTTTTCCTGAATTTCGTCAGGCTAATTTTGAAAATTAGTTTTGAAAAATAGTGTACTATCTCGGGAATGGGAAAAAACTATTCCTTAGTTATTATTTATTTTTATCACAAAGGTTTTTAACTGAATATCATTGATTATTAAATTTCAGCAAATAAGAATTCATTGGAGTTAAGCTTTATACTTAATAATATCAAGTTGATGTATTTCATGTAAACTACAATTTGAATAGAAACTTATGATTTAAGTGCATCAATATTTGCACAGTTCTCTCGTTATCTGACTTCCAATAATTTCCGGGATTGTCCCATCATATCACAGAAATCCTATTTCCTAATATAACAGCATTCCGTAGAATGATTAATTGGTTCGTGTTTGTCACATAAACTAATGTCTGAGCTATCTGAATCAGAAGTAAATATTCATGACTTGCACGGACAGACACTGGGAGGGAGTTGTCCGCGTTTCGACAGATCGATCATCGTACATCCGCAAGGATTGTGTCTACCACAAGCACGGATTTAATACAGTGGATTAATGTGCCTGAGTAGCATTAATACCAATCAATCAATCTTGAAATGTAGCTTCACAAAAATACATCCATAAAAATATCCTAATGTATTAAATTACCAAAATATTCAATAAGGATACTTTCAAGAGACAAGTGCTTTATCTTTCTTATTCATAAAACATGCAGTATATATTTTCATGTCTAAGTAACAGTCACGTGGTCACGTTCTCTATAAAACATTAACTAGGATTAAATACCTATATCTATCTATCTATGTGTATGCATGTATATATATATATATCAGGTGTGCCGTGCCGAAAAGTACTGTCCATTTTATTATTTTTCAGACTAAAACAAACGAAGAAATTTTGAATAAACTTTATTGGACAATGTAATTGCCATCATTATGTATGACCTATTGCCTGCGTGGTGGCAATTTGTATATCTCATTTTTAAAAAATGTCTATCTCTAGGTGCCAAAAATTGAATCATTGTTCGTCTGATATCTTCTTGGCTCTTGAAATTTTTGCCTTTCAAAGAATTTTGCAAGGACAGAAAGAAGTGTGACACTTGAAGAGTAATAGTTCTGGGGAATGTGATGTATGGGATGGAATTTCCCTGGCTAGCTCTGCAATATTTTGACCAACTCTTTTCTTTCCCTCATTCTTAGACTGCTCTTTCTTGGAACATCGAACGATTCCCTCCATGGACTACCCCCTTTAAGTTATTCTGTTGCTTATAATATTTTCCTAATTGAGTTTTTGTCCAATATTTAATGCTTATTATACATTGGTATTCCTCAAAAATTTTAAATTTCACATAAAAATGTTTTATTTAGAATCAAATTTGTTTTACAGTTGAAGGGCTAGGTTTTTCGCCCAATATACCCTTTTTCCTACGATGTTTCCTCACGTAATCAATTTTTCATCCCCAATTATCATCCAGTTCAAGAAGTGCTCAACTTTGCTCCGAACAATAAGCATGTCTTAACAAAATCATCAAAATTCTCCAGACTTGATTCATGTGGAATTCATTTTGAATATTTCTAGTTTGCTGAACTGAATTAGGCTTTCCTAGGACTTTGGTGTTGTTAGAAAAAATGTTCATCCAATATGGTTTTAACAACATCACCATCGATCAACGGACAAAACTTTTCAGTAGACCTAATATATATATATATACATATATATATATATATATATATATATATATATATATATATATATATATATATATATATATATATATATATATATATATATATATATATATATATATATATATATATATATATATATATATATATATATATATATAAAAGAGTTTGATTTTTCACATTCATGTCAATTAGGTATTTTTTCGTACTAAATCATTAACTCTCTATAGATTTACTAATTATAATCATACTATATATATATACATACTATATATATAGTACGATTATAATTAGTAAAGCTGTAGAGAGTTAACGATTTAGTACGAAAAAATACCTAATTGACATGAATGTGAAAAATCGAACTCTTTATATATATATATATATATATATATATATATATATATATATATATATATATATAGTACGATTATAATTAGTAAAGCTGTAGAGAGTTAACGATTTATTACGAAAAAATACCTCATTGACATGAATGTGAAAAATCAAACTATTTCCTACACTGTAACGCCACGAAATCTGAACAGAAGAAAAAAATATATTTCATGCTAAATGCGGCATAGCAATATAGCACATTGGTATCTCTTGCGTTTCCTAGTTCAAAGTACTCTAGTTCGAGCCTCAAGAACTGCATCCTTGTATTGATCTTAACATCAACTCATCGACGATCTTAACGTCACTTAATGTTCGAAATTGTTACAGTATGCAAATACATAAGAAACATCTCACCTGCTCACTTATGACCAATAGTATCTGATTGGGTTTCGATTGTGTTGAAGGTCATGACCGTCTAACTATTTTCCAAAGGTGAATATTGGGAATTGGTTTAACTGGACAGCGAACGCGGACGCAAGTCACCGTTAGTCACAAAGTTGAACCGTGAAATTTTCCTACAATCCCGCATCCTTTTTATCAAACCTTTCTATCTGCTGTAAAATGTTACGAAAAGCATTGTACGTGACAGATTGAACCCGACTTGGCAAACTAGCAAAGGTAAAACGAGAAGTTAAAACTGATGAGGTACTAGTATGCACCTTCGCCTACCCGAAATTATATACAAAATACATCAGTGAACACTGTTACTTCTGATAAAGTCGGGTTTAGAAAATCAGACAAGACTTAGGTGTTTGTCAATACTGACGAACACTTCAGCAGGTGTTACCGAGTGGCGATGTTGAGAGACGATATTTATGATGCTACTTCGTTATGAATCTGTTATAGGTTCAGCAAACGTTATTGGCAAATGTAGGGTGGATGAAAATCCATGCTTTTCAACGGATGGCATGTACAATAGGCAACACTACCATTATTGGGCACTGGAATATAACAGATGTTTTATCGATGTTCGACATTAAGTGTGGTTTGATATTAACGTATTATGCAATTTATTGTAACAAGTTGATCAGTCCAATATTTTACAATGGTGCCTTAAAAAGTACACGGTATTTGCAACTGCTGCAGAACATAATGCTTGATTTTGTAAAAACCTTCCGGGGCTTAAGTTCAGGAATGTATGATTTAAACAAGACACAGTGACTGTTCACAAGAATAATTTAGTGAAGCAATTCGTCCTCACGGAGTCCATTAGGAGCCAAATAATTGTTTATGAGGATTTCGAAGATAGGCCTTCGCTTGATCTGGCACCACTGGAATTTTTTCTATGGGGATATCTAAATGAGCAGATAAATTCAATCTCTCCATAAATATTGCAAAACATTAAACATCGCACTGCGTAAGTTTGTCCCAACGTGTCATTTTTAATGCTCCAACGCGAGCATTGTGAAATTTAAATGAGGATCTAAACGTGCCTTGTGGCTGACGGTGATAAATTTGAATACATTAAATAAAAGTATATAAATCATTGAAGACTATTTTCCTTACTTTTTCATTGTTTGTCATCGTCACAAATTAGGGAATCACGAATACACAAATGTGCATTTTAACTCTTCTATTCTTCACACCCATGTCAATGAAATGCCTTTTCGTACCAAATCTGTAGAGCTCTACAACTTTGTGAATCATTTTTCCCCTACATTATACCATTGTCGAAATATGAAAATTAACTCCGCAATTTTCCACCAAGTCGTGCGGTGAATGGTTTCATTTGTTAGTGCATATGCGAAATACAATACCTAGATTCTGCGTTTGTAAAAATAGTTGCAGCTATTCAAAAATTAGGAAGGTGATTTTAGTAAGCTTCCAACACACACACACACACACATATATATATATATATATATATATATATATATAATTAAACATACGTACGCACATTTCTTTCAAGTCATCGATAATGTAATAACTTAAAAGTGGACTCATTTAGGATTAAAGTAAAATATAGATTATCTAATTTCCTTATTTTTTATCATAATATTGGATGATTTATGAACTAAAATATAGTTGAAAAATTTATTATAAGTCCTCCATTGATTACTTTGTATTTTAATTTCTATTTCGACAATGATAAAGCCAACCTAATGTCTAAATATGTTTGAGTTCGTATACAAAAGGCATAATTTCAAAAAAAGATATAAAACGTTTTAATAGCTTAATTAATTTTTCAATAAATGCCTATAAATTTACTAAATATAAGTATTATAAATAAAAATTTATATGTTTTACCATATGAAACTTCTTGAGAACTAATGTGAGAGTAACTCATGTCAATTTCTAATGAATTATGGAACTGAATGCAAAGAGAAACTTTTCATTTAATATTATTAGTCAATAAAAGTTATCATGAACAACAAATGCAAAATTTTTCAATTTTATTATAATAAGAATAATGACAATTTATTTGCTCATGTTCATGTTATGTTAAAATTTCATAGTTTTTTAAATGGAATTTAAGAGAATTAATAATTTCTCAAATTTTGTCTTATGTTAGGAAAAGTGCAATATACGCTGGTGAATGTGTATGAAAATATGGGTAAACTACAGACTTTTTTAATTGAAAATATATATCTATATATATAATACAAATGTTACATGGAAGCACAAAACTAATAAGATTGTCTTTTTAAACTATAAGACTAACATTCATTTAGATTATGTATGTACATAAAGGGAATTCGAACCCATAAAGATTTAAGTTGAAAAATTATTATTCCGTAAAACTATAAAAGATTTTAAATTGGCTCAAATTTTATGATAAAAATATGGTGAAATATTTAGAAATTTGTGTATTATTTATTTTTAAAAGAAAAGATGACTAAATAAGTTGACATTTTTTATCAGTTCAAAATATAAATATTGTAATATTTATTGTTTTCTGTATTATTTTTTCCTTCAAACACTTAAATATTGTATTTTTTCAAAACAATAGCAAACTGTTTCGAAAATAACTTAACGTTATCATATTTTCTAGGTAATAACAAATAATCACTTTAAAAATTCAAAAAATCTAAATTGTAAGCTATGGTAAAGAAAATAAGAATAAAAGGCATGAGACAAAAAAGTTAATAATTAAAATATATTATGAACACTCTTATTTTAATTTTTTGTACCATCACAAGTTAATTTTATTATAAATTAGGCGCTAAGAATCATTTGGCTTACTCAACTATTACGAAGTGAAATTCGTAGATAAATTATGTATAATATTTATGTTTTACATAAAGGAGATTAATAAATAGCTTTGAAAGGAGAGCCTTACTACATGTTTAAAATATATTTGATTTGTAGCGTGGATCAATTTCGTGATTAGAGTAATTTGCAATTAGGATAAAAGCAGTATTTTTGATTAAAATTTGTGGTTATGGACCGAAATCTTAATGAAGTAGAAACATTAAAGAGCTACAAATTAATGACTTAATAAGTTAAAGACCATAATTACCAATTAATCTTGGTAATTGTAATTTTAAGTTAATTTAATCATGGGCAAAATCGATTTCTATAACTAATGAGCGTTTAAGTTAATTGCTTTTTAAAGTGAATATATTAAATTGAAGTAATTATGTAAATAACTTTTTCTCAATAATATTTTTTACAAGAAATATAAATGCTTTTACAAGTTCTTCAGAACATTAAAACTGAAGCACAAGTTTAAGATTAATAACAGTTTATGTTCATGAACTTTGAATAATATATATATTTATTTATGTATATTGTAAAAAATGTAAGAAATTATTTTCTTCGATCTGCTTGAAAGCAATTTGAATAAATCTTTTGTAAAAGTATGACTGTAGGTAATTTTCTGCATATTTAAATCTTATATAGCAAATCATGATAAATGTATGTTTACTAGTTAATATTCGAAAAACTTTTTCTTCGACAAGTTTCTATATGTTTTTTTTTAATTTTATTTTTTATTTTTTTCTAACCTACACTGCACTTATTTTTATTATTTTTGTGAAATGTGAATTCTTAGACCTAGCTATTAAAGAGCAATTATGTGCTTTATAGTTGAAAGTACAAAATTTTTTTCACATTTAACATTTTGTAATACTTTTAAATTTAAACCTAGCTAAAATATTTTAAATTAAAGAAATCAAGCTTAAACTTTTACTAAATATTGACATTCCTTCCAAATCTATATATCTTGATTAAATTTAAATGGTGCAAACAATGTGAACATTGTCAACAAAAAATTTCATCATAAGATAGAAAAAGTATAGCAATATACAACTATAGTTGAATAATAATAAAGAAACAAGTATGGTATGGTTTTTATTTTAAAATATATGATAAAATGAGGACATTTTAGTATTGATTTTAGAAATAAATTAATATCTAATAAATTAAAAAAAATTGTGCTATCGAACTTGAAGAAAATTTTAACGTCAAGTTAATATTGTTACAACTACGAAGATTACGTATATTTCATAAAATTAGAGAATGTAAAAAAACACCAAAAAAAAGAGCTTAAATGTAGTAACTGCTAGAAAATTTACCCATAAGTATATTATTTTAATATTTTTTTTATCTTTTCTGCAGATAAAGAAACAGAACATACATTTAAATTTAAGATCAAAATCCATTGAAGAAACATTTTAATTTCTCTTTTGTACGTAATAAGAGATTCAAGTTATCGTTTTTAACTCGATATTTTTAGTAAATTTTTAATTTAAGGTCGTTTAAAAAATCCAATTGTATGGACATTTGATAAAATTTGCTTATGGAGTTTTGGAAAAGGGATTTTTGAAAGGGATAAAATCAAAATATTTAAAAAATTTCCTTATAAATCCCTTTCCAAGAAAAATTGTTATTTTTTTTAATTCTTTTATATTTAAATGAAAAATAAAGAGACAGAATTTACTAATACTTACATATATTTCATGAGTAATTAAACAATTGAATCACATATGTGATATATATACTAAACAATAAACTTCATATGTGATTAATAAAACTAATTTGATGTTCTTTTATTTACATTTAATTTATTATGAGTCCAGTTAATGATTTAAAGCTTTGTCCAATATAAGAGAAATTCAATATAAATTTGGTTATAGAACTACATAAATACGAAAATGTTTTTTTATTAATTATAATATATATATATAAATATTTGACAAACTTTTTAATTTTTACTAATATAGAAAAATAATTTTCTCTTTAACAAATGATAAAATAATAATATTTCTATGTCGAACTGATGAGAATTTCTTTCGAATTTTTTATATGAATATGGTTTTCATTATTTTATTTGTTTTTATATATTACAGTGGATAACATTGTCACTTTCATTTATTTATTTACATTAGATATTTTTCTTGATTATAACTAGAAGAAAACAGAAAATAAATTTAAAAAAATTAAATTCTAATTACTTTCCTATAGTTTAAGCAAATTCTAAAAAGTATACTTTATAAAAAAGCAGAATTCTTAAAACAAGTAATATTTCCAAATATTATATGTATTCTTAAAATCTGTCATAAATTCGTTATACATCATTTTCATTAGAATTTGTTTATTTATCTACACCTGAAAATAACTTCATACTTGTTGACAATCGAAAACATACCACATAGTAAAAGAAATTTATCTTGTCTAAAGACAAATATTTGCTTGGATAAAACTAAATATTTTTTCTCATTTTAAATTGATGTGATCATTAATAAAAAATTAAATTATATGTCAGCTGTCTCTATGTTTCGATACAAGGATAGTTTTTATAAATAAAATCAAGATTTTTTTAGCTAGATTTAAATTGAATATATTTTTAGATTATTATCTTTTTTTATTTAAGAAAACGTATTTAAATTTCTATTACTTTACTGCATTTTGCTTTTTTCTTGTGTATTTTACTGATTTGTTAATTAAAATTTCAAGCATATTTTATATAAAAACATTTTATAGAGAGTTTGAATAAATTCTTAGAATAATTTCTGAATGGACCTTTAAAAGGATAAAATGTGTAATTATTTACTTTATTTTGCCGAAATTTGCTTATTTCTATTTTTTTCTAATATTTTATTATTAGCTTGTTTAAAGATACTATGAAACATTACAAATGTCTATTATGAAACAAATAAGTATAGTTAAAAAATTAACTTGGATTATTCTTTTCGCATTTATTTCTCATCATAAAACGCTTGTTTATATAAAGAATTAATTTGTTTCCTAAATCTAAGAAATTTAAATAACCTGGCTTTAGATATATACATTTTTACACGTTCTTTTATGTAAAGTGCGTAATATATATTCCTTTTAGATATATTTTGAGTTCTATGTTTGATAAAGTACGAATTACACATACTTTAAAAATAATATAAGCATTTTGATTGTTGTAAAATATGTGTGGATTGAATATAAGTTAAATCAAAGAAATCATTAATGGCATTATTAGCATAAAGACTTCTGATCCTTAAGAATGAGCCCATTGTTGACATCGTAATGTCAAAAATCAAATGTTTATTTAGTCTTCTCATTATGACACGAATGTTTGTTTCTTAAATGAGAAAAGATAAATTTGCCGTAATTATTTTTCAGAATTCTTAGTTAAATAAGATAATTTGATAGAAATAGTGTATAATCTGATAGAAATAAAATAAATTTTGTTTGTAGTAGTAAAGTCATATATTTAATTCCAAAGCACACTAAATTTTTATTATTACCAAGCTAAAATTGTTATTGTACCACCAGATCAACTGAGAAAAATATGTTAAAACTAACAATCAAAATTAAACTCTAAAAGTGTCATGAGCCTAAAAAATGCTACTTATTAGTTTGATTTCAAGATAACAATCTCCTCAAAAACATTGGGCTGTTGAAGATCAAAATTAGATTTAAAATGCTAAGCTATTTATTGACAAATACCCAATATTTAAAATTTTATACAATTTTCAGTTCTAGAGATAGATGAAGTAGAATTATGTGTTCGTCTTAAAAGAATCATCACAAAATTAGAATTTGGCTTAAGAGATGAGCAGAAGACATAAGTGAATTTAATACACAGCAAATTATTTACTGTAGTAATAAAACAGGCAAAAAATATTCAAATGAAATGTAAAGAGCTTAAGACATGGATATTGTCGAATTTATTTTGATCTAACCAAATAACAAATGGAGTTGAGATATTCCTTATCTTTTTATGTTAAATAGTATCGACATTATTTAGAGGACAATAATAATTTATGTTCAAGTAACTTTAAATTGTGCAAGAAAACTCTGCATCGTTTCAGAATCACATATTTTGCTCATTAATAAAATTTTGCCGTAAAATGCTCATATATTTTTACTTCCTTAGAATGTTATAATTCTATTGTTTTTTCACCTTATTTTCTGTATTAAGCTTTGATACATGTGAAAATGTTTTCTGATGATTTATAACTGTCTTGCATATGTTTTCTTTTCGGTCTGCTTTCCTGAATTTTTATTCAACGCATATTTCTATTATAAAATTTGCGTTCATATTTTGTTAAAAATTTTGAAGTTTATGAGTACATTGAAATATAAAAAATTATTTATATTGAAGTTTCGATTATTTTCGTATTTCATACTTTAAAACAATATGTATCCTTACAACCAATATTAAATAGAATACGTTTATTGCATTTAAATTAATGAAAGTTTTACTTATTTCATTTCATACAATATGTCACATACTTTCATAGGTATGCATAACTATTTATTTCAATTTAAATTTCAGAGCCTGAAATGAACAAAATAAATTTATGGAAAAACAATTTCCTAATGTTTACAAATTTCTGCTAAAACATTTTCTTAAATAAAATTCTGAGTGTATACAATAAGTAATTTAACTATATTATTAAATTGCTTGCTATATTTTCGCATAAACTTTGCATCATATTAAATATTCGATTTTCATATTAATAAAGGAATTTGAATTGTATACATAAAAACCAAAAAGCAGATAGTCTTAAAAATATTGTCTTAAAGTATTTTGTAGGCTATAAAACCGAGGTACATAAAAAGTATAACCTTATGTTTTGCTATTTTTTGCTCTGCATTTCAGCGTTTTAAAATTTATATCCTGTTACAAGTAATTGCGTTTCATATGCGTAAAATATAAAAACTTTTACAAAGTTATGACGTAATCAATGCAAATTCAAACTGTTCATGAAGTAAATGACTTAGTAAATTTATTCCAAAATTAAATAAACAATAACTATCTTGTTCAATTTTTTAATTATATTGGCATATGCATTAGATAATTATTGGATAATTCTAATGATAAAATTTTTATACTAATTTCAAATATTTTGCATTTTACATAATAAATTACAAAGTTATTCTTTAAAATTTTTATTTTACGACTAGAATTGAAATAAGGAGAACTTCTTACTCTCTCTACGTTTTTTTACTTTTGCTTCTAAAATCTCAGTTTAAAAAGCAAATTCATACAAATAATTACAGAGAAGAAGGAAGTAACCAAAAACATGTTTATATTTAAATTCGTACACAGAAATAAATTTAAATTTTTATTACGTGTTCTGCAGAGTGTGTGTGAGTGTATGTGTGAGTGTGTATGTGTGTGTGTGTATGTGTGTGTGTATGTGTGTGTGTGTATGTGTGTGTATGTGTGTGTATGTGTGTGTATGTGTGTGTATGTGTGTGTATGTGTGTGTGTATGTGTGTGTGTATGTGTGTGTGTGTGTGTATGTGTGTGTATGTGTGTGTATGTGTGTGTATGTGTGTGTGTATGTGTGTGTATGTGTGTATGTGTATGTGTGCCTGTATGTGTGTGTATGTGTGTATGTGTGTATGTGTATGTGTGTATGTGTGTGAGTATGTGTGTGTATGTGTGTGTATGTGTGTGTATGTGTGTATGTGTGTGTGTATGTGTGTGTGTATGTGTGTGTGTATGTGTGTGTGTGCGCATTATGTTCTCTTATTTATTCTCATATTATATTACATTATCAAAAGCATATTCTGTGAAACAATTTGGTTATTTTGAAATTTTTTTCACCTTTTTATGATATAATTACCTCTTTAACAAATTATGATAATATATTAATAAATATTTATTAGTAGTAGTTAATTAAATCAAGTTATGTGGAAAAATATGAATCTAAAAATATTTCAAAACAATTTACTCTTAGCATTTAACGAAAGTAATGTAAAACCAAATCTTCTTAAAAATTAATTTGAATATATTCGATTTTACTGAATTGTTTTATAACATTAGTTTTATATAAAAGTGAATGTACCTATATTAAGTAATATAGAAGTTTTATCCTTACACCTTATTGCTTTTCGGGTCTCAACAATTCTTTTTCTAATTCTCTATTAATTCAATATCACACCGATTATGAACGTAACTATAATAATTTATTCTCTTGTTACCTGAGTTGGTCGATAATCTATTATAAGTTCTAAACGAGTATTTTCAGTGTGATGCACATGAATTCTTAGCAAATATTTCTCAGTAAAGAAAGCTCTTATTCCAAATAACCATACTCCTGGAATATCTTTTTCACTATCATCTGCTATTATTCCTTTCTTGTCAATGACAGAAGGTATGTGGGTTCATACAGATACAACCATTTTCCTTGCTTTTCTGGGAATAATGTGTCTTAACTTATTGTATCCAATCTTCCGTGATTAAGATAAATCGAATAATTCAAATAAATGAAGCTTAGTTTAGTATTTAAACTAATTTTTTATAGTTTTATTAGCCATTTAATTTAATGTTCAAGTATTTTAATAACATTTAAAACTATTGTTTCAATAATATATGAATTAGCAAACAAATAATCACTAAATTAAATACAATTTCCATATTTATATTCTATTACATTTAAGAATAATGGATACAACTAAAGTTTCTGTTAAAAATATAGAAATAAAATTTTAATTTTCAATCTCATCAAGCACAGTTATATTTACATATTTCGTTTATTATTAAGACATAGAATTGTCTGTGGTTTAAGAAAATTTCACATTTTTTTGTCAAAAATTTACTTTTAAGTAAGTTAAAAAAAAACTTTGTGGTAAAAATTATGTTAGATGTGAATCTCTTCTAAGCGTTCATAAATTGATTCACTATGTAAATGTTTTTTGAGTTAACAATAAGCAATAAGAAAACGGTTCACTTACAATGTATGATTTGAAAAATAATTACACCATACACTCATTACATCACAAAAGTTAATATAAAATAATTAACATTTAAAGAGTCCGTAAAAATTTAAGTGATGGAGAATTGTAAATTCTATAAGCATTTCAAATAGCATTATACAAATGCTAAAGATTCTTCAAAAATAAATATGAAATATAGATTGAAATGCATAATATACATTTATTATCCAAAATCGCAATACCTTCATGCTAAATAAAATTATCACATTCAACTTAGTAAATATTGCAATTTATGCTTTAAATAAAATAAGCTGTTTTTTTCAAATATTAATTGCAGTTCAAAAAATAAAACTTTCTTTTTCTGAATAACAGTAGTTTAGGATAACTTACAATTACTTATAGTTATCCTCAAAAATGCTTCTAATGTCAAATACTAATTTCATGGATTACTTACTGTATTTTGAAACACAAATTGCATTTAAGCAATTGATTCCCACAGCAGCTAATGTAAAATTATTTGTTGCTTAAAGAGTAATATTCCATCTGCTGATTTCAAATGTTATTTACTTAGTTGGAATCAGGTGTTGTCAATAAGAAATACCACATTTTGAGATAAATTTTGAAAATTTAAATGTTCTCAAACTTGCAGAGTAAATATGCTTTCAAATCACTTTTTTCAAATCTTGTTCGGTGTATCCAGCTTCTCTTTTCATTAAAATGATCAACCAGAAATTTCAGAAATCGTACTTGTTTCTTTAAAGGCTGCTGTTTCTTTAATCTTCCTATGTTACTAAAGATGTTACATACTATAATCTTCCTATGTTACATAACTACCATTTTTAGTTAGCTACTAATTTTATAGGATGATGTTCAAAATTGAAATTTGATTTGAAGGACGCTTTTTAAACAAAATAATATATATATATATATATATAATAAAAGTTATACTTGAGTTCTTATAACTAGGCAAGAAATTTTATAATTAATGTTTTCAATAAATTTTAAAAATAAAGGAAAATAATTGCTATAGTAGCTATGTCTTAAAATTCAACTAGTTGGTTATGGTAATAAAGTTTCTGAAAAAGAGAGTTATTTAAATAAATAAAAATAATTAATTCACTATTTGTGTACCATAAAAATTTGTTTTAAACGCATTTAACAGAAAATGTATGCTGTTACAATAAATTATTCATTTTCATATCATTCCAACAATTAAATTAATAAGAATAATGGACTACATGTCCATTGTAAAAACGGATTATTATTTTTTATATTACTTCTAAGATTAATTTGCTGAAAGACAATTAAATTTTGTTTCCTTTAAATTGTAGTATGCAGTGAATTTATTTTTATAATCATAATGCAATTTTAAATTAATGTAAGTAATAGACAAGGAATGCATTAAGAAAATATTGATTATTAGTTATTTAAAACAAAAATAGGTTACTGAATAATCATTCAAATTTAATATTTAATAAATTTGAAAAAAATTTATTTATTATTGCCATTTTAAATTCCTTTGTGTATTATTATTTTAATCTATATATATATATATATATATATATATATATATATATATATATATATATATATATATATATAATATATATATATATATATATATATATATATATTTATATATACAACATATATATATATATATAGGTATGTATGTATATATTTAACCAGATTATTTTCGCATAATGTTTGTTAAACAACATATTTCTGAAGGGATACTTTAAAACCAATTTGAATAATGACTACATATACAATTTCGACCGATTACTGATGTTAATTTTTTGAAAATCAATTGAAAATACTTTTAGATTATAAACAGCCCTAATAAAACTTGCATAAATTAATGACTTTTTATAATTATTCACAAATTTTCAGATATTGTTTTCTACAAATCCAATTCTTTTTACTAAAAAGAAGAAAGTTAAGATTTGATTTTTTTTATTCATTTTATACGGACAATTGATATGAAAGTATTTAATGAGGAATCAAAAATTAGTATTTTTATTTCCAATCAAAATAAACTATTTAATTTTCTTCGTTTATTATGAAATCAAACTCTTGTTTGTAATAAAAAATACAACTAAAATAAAAAAAAAATCAGAATCATTGAATGTAGTTACTAATTTTATTCCATTCAACATTTTTCTTTTATATATATTAATAAAAACAAATGAATATTCTAACATAGATCCAAAGTTCAAATAAGATTATTTTAATTATGTTGCTGTTGTTGTCTAATCCCATTTAATCGACCTTGAACTCGTGCGGATAAAGATGACAGACCGATGCACTTATAGCAGATTCAAAACAGAGAGGCACCGAAAGTTGATTTCTGACTTTTGTCTAAAGCCTGTAAAGACTTTAGCTATTTAAGCTGGTGGATATTCTTAATTTAGAAGCAGAGACCATGCAAGAAGTCCTTAAACTTGATCTGCAACCACCAGAAGTAACATTTCACTTAGAAGACATTACGACAACGCATTGGCCACTCCCTATTCCCTCAAAATTCAGTAGTTGGATCAAATGATTTTCGCATATCTGGATTATCACATAAAATTTTATAAATTTGGTTTGGGAAACTATTTTGATAAGAGAAAAACCTGGATCCTCATTGCCCATCTTTGAAATGTACGTGAATATTTTTCATAAAACAAGATTTTACTAAGCGGTATAAAAGAAATTAGCTTCGCGTTGAATGATTTCGAAGAAGATAAAATGAAAAATTTGCATAGATTGATTTTGGAACACCATAAAAATAGATTAAATCGTAAAAGAATTAAAAATTGTGATGGTTTTAGCTTTGATATCCAAAGTAATGCATATCGAAACAAATTGAAAAATATAAGCAATGCGTTTTAGCTTGGCGAATTTATTACTGCATTGAACATATTAAGTATTTCTTTTCAATGATCTAAAGCAAAGCTCGCAAAAAGAACTTTGTCTCCATCATGCGATCTTGAGCTCTTAGCTCAAAACACTAAAGGAAATTCAGAAGTTTCTGACACTGATGACTCAAAAACTGAAGTGGAAAACGAAATAAGTTGAAAAGATTTTTTTCAGTTCAATATAATATAAGTTTAAAGAATAGTACCGTTGAGAAAGAGAGAGAGAGATTGATCTAAACAAAGTGATAATGTTCGTGGAAATGACTCTTATCACATCTTGTTACTTCAAATGTAAATATTAACTATAGAGGAATCGAAAGCACTATTACTAAGTTTAATGCAGAATCGTATGAAAATATAATTAATTGGATTGGTCGTTTTGAGGACACGTCGAAATTATTTAATTTAACACATTTACAAAAATTTGTTATGGCTAAAAGATCGTTGGATGAAAATGTTCAATTTTTCTTTCGAACACAACCACAAATTTATTCTTGGCAAACATTGAGGAGAGCCTTGATTGATGAATTTTCGTTTGAAATAAACTCAGCTAATTTACGTGATCTTTTGCGTAAAAGGAAAATGCTTTGTTCTGAATCTGCTCAAGAGTACTTTTTAAAAATGAAGGAATTGTGCAATTGTGGTACAATTGAAGAATCTGCTTTAATGCATTATGCTATTTATGGAATAAATGATAGGAAAACAAAACTATTTTGTATGGACATAAAAATTTGAGTGAATTTAAAGAAAAACTCAAACTTAAGGAAGCAATAACAAGTGATTCTATTAAAAAATAAAAATATATTCGATAAAAAGAAAAGAGAATATAATTTTAATGATAAATTTAATAATTTTGATAAAACGAAATCGAAATATGAATCCAGTAATAGAGTTGAATCTAGAAACGAAATTCTAAATAAAATAAGGTATAGTGATGGTTTACAAAAATTAAATACAGTGATTTCGTAAAAATAAAATTTACTTTATTTAATTGATGACCACAAAAATAAAATTCAGTTTAATTGTGGTGAAAAAATCATATTTCTAATTTTGTGAACATAAAGATAATAGTATTAAATGTTTTCGATTTAAGAATTTTAAACATGAGGCTTCATTGTGCCAAAAAATTAATTCTAAACCTTAAGTAGCCACAATAAATGTTAATGTAAATCCAAATTTGAATGATATAATGATTTGATAATTTAAATTTTATTGCTCTGGAATAAAATTTAATAGATCCTGGAAGTCAAGAAACTTTGGTTCGTCAACCTGTCTTTGATAAATTCAATGTTGTAGAATTATTTCCATTAAATTCTTCTTTAAGTGGTTTTGGTAAATAAGTAATGAAATCATTAGGCTTTCTTAAGGAAAATATTAAATTAGTTTATATTTTAAGCGTGAAGAAGATACCTATGTGGTGTGAAATAATGGTATGTCATATGATGAAATCATAGGAATTAATGTACTGATGCCGGGTGAAACCTTAATTAATGAATACTGAATTAAGATTAAAATAAATACCAATTTTTTAACTTAATTTGACGTGATAAAGATCAACAGGTTGACTTGATCTTTATCACGTCAAATTAAGTTAAAAAATTGGTAAGTATTAATTAAGTTAATTTTTAAAGTATTAATTAAGTTAATTTTTGTAACTTAATTAATACTTTATCAAGTCAACCTGTTGATTTAACTTCTAACGAAGTTGAACTGAATAACATTCCAAAAATTTTTAAAGATAAGGTGCAACAATTAGTTTCAAAATATGCATCACTTAAAAAAAAAATCAACAAATCTGCAATTAAATACTTTATAAAAAAAATAGTAATGAGCTTATATTTTATCAACCCCATTGATTACTAATTTCAGAAAAAACGATTGTTGAAACTCAAATAGATGAATGATAAGAACAAGGCATAATAGAACCCAGTTCTTCAGAATATTGTATCCCAGTATTACTACTGGGCTCATAAAGAAAAAAGATGGAACACCTCGATTGTACATAGATTATCGGAGATTAAATAAAGTAATTTTAAAAGCTAGATTTCCTCTCCCATTGATTGAAGATATATTAGATAGATTACATGAATCGTGATTATTAACACTTTTACCACCCACTGATTAATGCTAGTGTTGTTTTACCTTATATGGATGATATAATCATTCTGTCTTCCTCAACTGAAGAAGGAGTCGAATGGCTTGAAAAGGTCTTAAATTTTGCGAGTGAATATAGACTAGTATTAAGTTTTAAAAAATCTCATTTTTTGAGAAAAAGAATTTCATTTTTAGGCCGTGTCATCGATGAAGAGAAATTTTTTCCATTTACTTTGAAACCAAAGCTTTGCTTCATTTCTCACGTAATAGGAAACAGGTTCATAGTTTTTTTTTAGGCTTGACTGGATAATTCAGGAAATTTATCCCTAAATCCTCCATTATTACTAGACCATTGAGGAATCTTTTGAAGAAAGATCAGAAATTTAAATTTGGTGAAGATGAAAGAAATTTTTTAATGAAAGTTAATTTTAACTGAAAAACCTGTATTAGTATATAGAATCTAAATTACGAAACTGGATTGCATTGTGACGCCAGCGTAGAAGGTTATGGAGTTATTTCGTTTTAGAAATCCCCAAATAATAAAAACTTCCATCCTACATATTTCATGAGTAAAAAAAACAACAGATGCCGAAAATAAATAATCTAGTTACGAAATTGAAGCTCTTGCAATTATTGAAGCGCTAAAAAGAGTCCGAGTTTACTTACAAGGAATTCCATCTAAAATTGTTATAGACTGTTCCGCATTCGAAAAGACTTTGCAAAAAAAAAAACGATATGTCAACTCGTATAGCTCGTTAGGCTTTAATACTCCAAGAATTTAATAATAGTATTGAGCATCGTTCCGGTACAAGAATGGCTCGTGTCAAAAGGCTTTGCATCTTAAGTGATAATATTATTCCAAAATTGAAGTCAGCAAATGATAAAGATGATGAAATTAAAATTATCAAAGAATTATTAAAAATCCCTAGTTATGAAGATTATTTTGATAAAAACAGAGTTCTTTATAAATTTGTTGATGGTAAGAAATCGGTGGTTGTACCAAGAAATATGCAGAAAGAAATTATTAAAAATTCTCTTGAAAATGAACATACTGGAATCAAATACACAGAGAAAAGCATTAAGGACCATTATTTCATTCCCAAACTTAGACAGAAAGTGTAAAATATCGTATGTAATTGCTTTCACTCTATTTTGTTAATCACAAAAGAGTAAAGAAGGAAGGCATACTAAACTCATTGCATGAAAATGACGTTTAGGACCTTTAGAATGTACACATAAGAATTATAAGTGTGTATTAACCATTATTGGTGCATTTCCTAAGTTTGTTTTGATTTTTCCTACGAAGACCACAAGATCTATTGAAGTCATTTCAAAATTAAAAACCCTAAAATCAGTCTTTAGAAATCCTTTCCAAATAATTTCTGACAGAGGAACAGCTTTCAGCTGTAATAAAAGTGAAGATTATTGTTCTGAAGAGAATATTAAACATCATTTAATAACCACACTTCTGCCAAAAGCTAACGAACGAGTTGAAAGGATCAACCAAACTATCATATCAGTTCTATCTTTATAAAATACAGCTAAATGGTATAAATTTACGAACGAACTACAGCAAACGATTAATTCCACACATTAACGAAGCATGGATACCACACCTTTTGGGGTGGTTTTGTGGAACAAATATAAGCGTTTGAGATCTTATTAAGCTCAAAGATATGATTGAAATGAAATTTCAAGCAAATTTTGAAGCTCAAAGAGATGAACTCAGAAAACAAGGTAAATAACAAATTTTCAATACCCAAAAAGAAAACAAGAAGATGTATAATTTGAGAAGAAAAGAACCACAACTTGATAGAGATAACAATTGGGTCACTATTAAAAGAATTCAGTTTGGGCCGCTCTTAAAACTGACACCAAAATATTTAAAGTCTTACAGAGTTATTAAAGTTAAAGGATTTAATACCTATTATGTAATCAAAGAAGGAAGTCATGAAAGACCTAACTGTACCACGACTTCTGCCGAATTTCTAAAACCCTGGTATAGTATGCGAAAAGACGAAGGCGTTATGCAAGTTAGGGTTAAATTAAAGTCGAATTGCTGAAGGAAAGTCTGAAGTCGAAATGACTAAAATGAAGCTTAATGATAAAGTGACTCACTTCTTTATCTCAGATCTAAGCCAATGAGAAGCTGTTAATAAAATTTGTTTCTTTTCAGAGAGCTGTAATGTTTTGCTTGTTTCCTTCCCTGTTCTGCTGTTTTTTCTATATATTTGCTAAAGTCGTCGGGTCAGTCGATTCCAGGACGGCCAAACTGTGGTGAACTACCTAATAGCCGACGTCCCTATTTCAAGTGCCTGCTCTTAAAGAGGCTCGACAAGCACGAAAACTACTCCAGCGAGCGACAGTAAGCCAAAAGACAAAGACGCTGTAAGATGTTACGTTTGATAAACAACAAGACGGCTGCTCCTTACCCCAATAACTTTAAACTTTATTTCATGTTTCTACTATTACGACGATTAATTGTAACTATCCCAATGTTGTGTATATAGTTGTATTTCTAAATATGTGTTAATTAAACATTAGTCTAGTTAAGAATTGTTAATTAGTGGAATTACACCTTGGGAACATAATTGAATTCCAACACACACACACACGCACACACACACACACACACATATATATATATATATATATATATATATATATATATATATATATATATATATATATATATATATATATATATATATATATATATATATATATATATATATGTTTTATAATATCTCTTTTAAAATAATTATGAATTATTTTTTCAATGCTTAACAAACTTAAATTGTACATATCAATCTGATGAAACAGTGGGTTTTAATTTTTATAGTTAAATTATTTCTTATTATAAATATTTTTTTTTTGTTTTTTAATCAATTATATCGATCTTTTTATCAAGGAATATGTTTACAGAAACAAATTTACATAAAAGACATTTTTAATAAAATCTATTGCCTTGGAAAATTCTTTTTTTGTTTTAATATAAAATTGATCGAGATAGATGCAAAAAAAAACTTATTTTGCTTGAATAATACATTGCAACTAATTTGTCTAATTATTCCTCGGAAAACAGATCGTAAAAAGGGGTAAAAAGCATTCATTTTAAATCTTTAAATAACAAAAAATCACGTAGTGAATTAATTTGTTTTATTAGAAAAAAATATTTTTAATATTACAAAGTTAATAGGATTTGTATGTTATTAACATTTTTAATTAAGCTGGGCTCTATTAATTAATTTGCTTTTATATTCTTTGCAGATATATTGGATTACAGTTATAATTAACTGGAGGAAAAAAAGAAATTTAAGTTATGATCTTGTGAGAAACTTTTAGGTACATGGAAACATATATTATAATATATATGTATATATATATATATATATATATATATATATATATATATATATATATTTCATAAAGCTATTAAGAAAATATGTATAAATAACGATTGATATTAGAAGATTTTAATTAGTAGAAAAATCTGCCGTGTCATATTCACCAGCATAAAAATTGACTAAAAATTTAAATTTAAATATTTATTTTATAACCTAAAGTTAAGTTTGCTTGAACAAAATATATATATTCTTATACATGTAAATAAATACCGTTATCCTAATTAAATATTTTTTTATGCTCTCTTGTTATATAATTTAATAATTCAAAATTGTGAATTCAAAAAAAGTAACTTTTTTCTAATTAAGGCTAGGCTATTTATGAGAACTTAATATACATTTTGATAAAATTCAGAGCATGAAATTAAAATTTTTTTATACTATAAATATTAAATACACATATATTAAAATATTTGTTGTATATATATATATATATATATATATATATATATATATATATATATATATATATATATATATATATATATATATATGTATATGTATATATATATATATATATATATATATATATATATATATATATATATATATATATATATATATATATATATATATATATATATATATATATATATATATATATATATATATATATATGTATATATATATATACATTTCTTTAAATAAGGAAAAACATTTATTTAATTTTATTTGTTTTTAAAAAAATCTCAATATTTTTAGAAATATAGATGTAAATTTAAAGCATTTGATTGTTTGTTTTAACATTATAAATTTCCTCATTTAGGAGTTAGTGTAATAGATTTTTTTTTAATATTTATTAAATATAGAGAGAAATCAGTACGTTATCTTCTATTGCAACTAATATTGATTTTAACAATTCTGTTACTATTTTTTCCATAATGATGGAAAAGTTAGACGAATAATTTAGCTTTCTAATATATAAACATATAAACATTTTAAAATGTAAATTTATGTTTTCGAAACATTTGATTTTATAGTTTTATGTTTTGTATATTCTTTCAAAATAAAATGTTATGTAATTAAAGTTTTGTTATAAAATAATTGTAGTACTTTAAATAACTGTAAAATAATTCAGTTTTGATGAATTTTATTTCAATAGATCAAAAAAGAATGAAATGCACTCTTTGGACTTATCTTAGATATATTTATTTTGTGAATCAGCTGTGTTAAATTTCTCTAAATTATTTGGTCTAAGTATCTAAAAATATATGAAAATATACCAAAGTATCTAAAAATATATCTATCATAAATATAGCATAACTTTAATC
Organism: Latrodectus elegans; assembly: GCA_030067965.1. Lineage (NCBI taxonomy): Eukaryota > Metazoa > Arthropoda > Arachnida > Araneae > Theridiidae > Latrodectus > Latrodectus elegans. Next base: position 107,889,385 of record CM057820.1, read on the forward strand.
TTTCAGAAATTATTTTATTTCAAGATTCCTTTATTTTAATTCATATTATGATAAAATCCATAAATCTTTATTCGCTAAGGGGAAACAGAAAAATAACCATATTTTCAAATAAACACTGACATTAATGAACCGAGTTTTTTCTTGCAATTAAGTGTGATTTCCATAAAAGTTTCTCAGTTCATCAATATTTAGTCCCATCAAAAGGTCATAACATTTTTTATAAAACTATACTACAAATTTAGAAAGATTCATCTTATTTAGAAAACTGGGTTATTATTTGAGTAACGTCTTTTCCAATTTTAAATTTTATTTGGAAATATTATTGTAATTTTTTACAAAATGCGATAGAATTTTTTTAATTTCAATTATTTAAAACAAAATGGGTTGTTATTTTAATTCTATTGTATAATACATTATAAAAATTTTCATGTTATTTTCCACTTTATAAATTTATTTATTTTTGGTTATAACATTACAGAATAAATGATTTACATAGTTAATAATGTTTTGAAATAACAATAAATATAAATTTTAGTCTGATGATGGTAATAGATGAGTCTATTTTTGTTTAACAATAGCTTGATAAAGTTTATGTATAATACGTTAAACATTTTGATCTGTTTTCAAGAAAATATAATTTCATATTAAATATAATAAAATTTCTATTTGAAAAGACACTGAAAATAATGAAAATATAAGCTTTCCTGATTAGGATTTTGTATCATATTTTTTAAAAAAATCAAACATATATATTGAAATCCAATTTCTGAATATATGTTATTTCCTATGACATAAGATATTGAAGTTTGTAACTGGTAATTGGATATTCGTTTTTCAATATGAAGAAGATCAATTTCATGAAAATCGAAATGAGCATCCTTATATGTTTTCCGAATTAGAAAATAGACTCGTTTGTTATAATGATTGAATATAATGTTTCACCATAACAATATCATTTCTACATGTGTGATTGTATTCTTCGTTACTTGTTTTAAAAACTGTGGATATTTTATAGAAAAAGATTTATATGGTTAATATTCATTTTTTTCGGATGCAGTTTTTATTGTCATTACAGCGACAGAGAGAAAATTATCATTTTATGCATTTAAATCTTTCAAATTACACCCTGAAAATGTTCCAGTTTGTATATTTTTAAGTCATTTGTTAAATAATGTATTTACTTTTTCTCATTAATTGTTTCACATTAGATAATTAATTGTCTTGTGCAAATATGATACGACAATGTAAGCATGTTTAATGTTTATGTATTTTGCTGAACAACTATTTATATTCGGAAATATTAAAATCAAAAATATAATATTGCATTTATTGTTAATTTGGTGCTTATGTATTTTGCTGAACATAAGATATCTTTGTAGATATATTTTTAGCCACAATATATCTCACTGCGATATATCACTTACATAATACCTACAAACATATTCATAAACCATTAAGTATCGCTGTAGTTTTAAAAAAGATTAATATTTAAAATTGTTTTCCTTGCTTTTTCCTATCATATTATGATGCATTACATCATTTAAATATCATTATAGGCAAAAGGTCTATTTTTGATTAATTGTTCGTTGCATTCACACTGGCTTCTATTGGTTTTGTAACAAAGTTTAACATAAAATATTCCAAGTAACTTATAATACTGTGAATTTATTTGAACTATCTATTTTAGAAACTGATTAGATTAAGAAAATAATGCTTATAGGTTACAGTCTCACCTATTTTTCCTTCCTTGATTTGATAATAATATAAATTTAATTACTTTAACCAATTCTTAACTTCAATAAAAATTGTAATTTTAATTGAAGTTATGTCTGATGAATACAGACTTATTTCCTATATGCTTTAATACATTGCTTATAATTTCTTTATATTTCATATTAGGTAGTCTGCAGCTGATTATTTCAGAAGGATAGCATTATTCTAATTCAAAAATAGCTATATTAAATTGTTTAAAATATATACAATTTATTTAAAATAAATGAATGTCGATTTACAGTTTCAATGCAAACTAATCACTACTCATTGTTAAAAATATCTACTTTTAGCCCAAATTAATTCAATTTTAAATTATATATTATTAATTACATTTTATAGTTTATATAAAAAATAAACTTCCCATTTTAAAAATATTAACTAAAACCATTTGCCTTAATTAAAATGATGATTGTTTAAAAATACGTTTCGCATTCTCTTTTATTTAAAATATTTTCTGTAAACATGCAATTAAACAAGATTTAATTGTTTAAAATGGATAAATATAGTTGTTGAGATTTTAATTCCATTTCATAATTTTTATACAAATAAATTTATCAATGAAAATTAAAAATTTAACTTTAACATGAACTTAATATTCACTTTAAGCATTAAAAAGTAAAAAGGTTCAAAGAATATAAAATTTCCTTTATAGTACTTCATGCCTATATTAAACAAAGCAAATACTATTTTATTTTCTATATCCAGAGTGATACCTCTTACTTTCAAAAATAAACATCTTATGTACGCCATTATGAGTAAATAAAAAGAGATATGAATTCTACGAAATACTTTTCAATGAGAAATAAGAAAATATATTATTTTTAAACTATTCGGTAGAAGTTAAAAATAATCCACACTACACACATTTAATTTCAAAATAAAAAACTAAACTTGAGTCCAGATAAATAATATTTCGATTTTGATATACAGTTTCCCTTTCAGCCTAAAAAGAAAATCTGAATAAATCATTTGTAAGGCAATTTTTCTTTTCAATAGACAATTCTTAGAATAATCTAATTTATATCTTAGAACAGAAGGAGAAGAGATTCATGGATGTTGAAAATATGTATCTCAGTCCACGGATGGCTCTCGACTTCGATTTTGAAGACGAGGTGGTGGGAGTCGGGAAGAAAAAGACATGACTTTTCCATTTTCATTCTTATAAAAAAAAATAAATTTCAAACAGTTATTTCCATAAAATACTAAAATTGAAATTCGGGGACAAGTTTGTGATTCATTTTATAAATTTTAATCAAACAGGCGTATATAATGTTGAATATCCATTTTCGTATATTTATTCAAATGAAAATCTATATGACAGATAAAATAGAATTATAAGCCAATTTTGCATCGATGATTTTGAAAATTTTGTTTTAAATAATGTTTAAAAGCATTTACCTTTTTTAATTAATGAATTCATAAAATGACTACAATTTTGTTTCGTAAGAAGATAAATCATACGAAATTAAATCCACGTAATACAACCTTGTTATACAATACAAACACACGCACACACACAAATCTATATATAAATCTATAAGGCGATTTTAATATTTATTGCATAATATTGTAATTTGGAAAATGTTTTATGCACATTGGACCTCATTTGTAAAGGAAATTGCTGTGTACCTAAGTATAAAAACAACGGCGATCTCCAGCAGCAGTTAATTAAAAGTATCTGAGATCAAGTTCAAAAGTTTCTCTTTGAAAAGAGTAATCATAACATTAAACTATTTCGCCTCTATAATTAAAAATTCCATTCTATGTAGAAGACAACTTGACTACCAAAGCTTGCTGCAAATTCTGTTTCTAATTTTCATTGCATATTATTGTTTTTAATAAAAAAGTTTGGAGACAGTAGACTGTAAACATACATGTGATGCATAAAATTACATATTCTTATTTCTCTGTGCAAAAAGCCTAGAAAGCTTCCAATTACTCCTACCGACAACTCTAAGCATAAAGAAACCATAAATTCAACAGCAATCTATTATTTGGACAGCTGTCCTTGGATTTGAACTAGATTCGCTATTTCAAATAATGCAACTCTAGCTTCTAGTCTTTAATGTTCCTTTAATTTGATATTTGAAGCAATGCTGAATGTTATATTCATTTTGGTAGTATATATGTTTGATTTTGTAAAATAAGTGATTTCTTTCCACCTACGAAAATGTATTAAATAAATTTCATCTCATCATGTTCCTAATTTTATTAAAGGAAGAAGAGTGGAGACAAAACAATATGCAAACGCTTTTCATAATCATTTCCTTGTACTTCTCAAAAACATTTCAAGTTAAATTTTAATCTTGATTTTAATCTGCAGAAAACATTACGTAGCATTAAAACAACTACATAAAATTTAATAAAATTTAGTCACAACTATGTTTTTTGCAGGATTAATCTGACATGAAATACTATATGTTTTCTTGAAGATAATTAAAGTGATGAGAAACACAATCTTGATTTAACTTTACTAAAATTTAAAGAAACACTCGTGATATTATGTTTTTATTTCCATATTTACAAATAATGAATTCCTTCAAATTATCCTGAATTGCTTCACGTAATTTAATTTAAAGTCTCGCAGTGTGAACAAGACTTTCTGTAAATTATTCAACCTTAATTTATCGAATGTCATATAATATTTTTCTAATTATTTTGAAACAAAAAATAAATGAATATGTATTTAAAATCTGCAAGAATTGGTAAAATTGACAAGTAATAAACAAATATTTAAAATAAATCTTTAACAAATTTAAACGCAATTATATGAGAGAAAAACTGTTTATTATCATAATAATATAACATGTCTAGAAAACTTACAAAATCTTGTGTGGTCACTTTGAAAATTTTCTCAAACTGGTTAAAATTTGTGAAGCATTGTCAGATAATTTGAGAATAATGTTGATATCAAGAGGAAAACAAAGATTAAAAAATGCAAAATTTATTAATTTGACAATGAATGGCTATATAATAAATTATTTCCAACAAATAAATGAATACGAAACATAATTTTATGTAACTGTAATAATAGAAGTCTATCTAGATATATTTCTAAGGAATATATTTGTGCTGCAGCGCTATTTTTAATTTCTAAAAAAAGATTCCCTTATGGAAAATATATTACAACTTACATTTCGTTCCATTCAAACTGCTGTCATTATTTATCAATACTATTGTGAAAAAAGAGCCACATAGCTCATCATGTGACATCGTGATTTAGGCTATTCCTTTTAATATGTGGCATATTTCAATGTTGAAACATCATTTGATTGAAATTAAATTAAGATTTTTTAACTTAAAAGTCTTGTTAGGTAACTATTAAAAAAAACATAGTTGCAGATTTCTCAGCTAGGTTAATGAAAAATCTTGATCTTGACTTATAAAACCATTCTTTTCAACTGCCATGAGTAGTCGCATAACACAGGTTGAGAAGCATGTGGTGTTGCTTCTTCTTGCTTGTGTATAGTTTCTGCCACAATCAAATTTTTGCATTATATTTTTTCGTTTCAAAAAGTTTACAAAAAAAAATAAATAAATAACAAATCTTAATGTCGTAAAAGATGTAAAAATTCTTTTTATTTCTTTGGAACTATTTTCTAAAGAAGTATTTCTTCGAAAATGCTTAAATCTGCTCATCAAACATTTTTAGAAAACGAAAAAATATTCAGTACCGATACCACAAAAAATTGTCCTTTTACTTTGATGGAAAAACACATTGCCAAATTCTTGTTGATTTTCTATTTTTGACAAGCGTAAGAATTAAAGTTAATACCATTAAGTTGTGTGAAAGTTTATCTTTCAAATCATGGTGTAAGGTTACATATGTGTTACTCTTTTATCTCACAGAATGTTGAATTCAAAACGTTGTTAAATTACAAGATTTAAAGCCTCAGTTATTTTGTTTTTTATCAAAATATCGTTGCAGATTGATCTCTACTTGTACTGAAACATTTCTATATCAAATAGAACCATTTGTCTACCACAATATATGTTAAACTTTTTATTCTTCACGTGCAAATATTACTTACAATGTGTAAGATTAAGAAAGGATACTTTAAATCATTAAAGTTTTCACTATGATTAAAGGAAAATGTAATTTTTATCATATTTTGTAAACATAAAATATGGTTATAGCGCCTCTCATAGACATATACAGTATTCTCGCACATTGTTCCATTTTAGTTTAAGTATTACTAAATTTTTCAATTGACAACATACCTTTTCATAAAATTCCTTTTTTGTACCAATTAATAGTTTGCATTTCCATTTACAAATGTCAGATACTCAAAATTTCTTTTGTTTGGTTATCAACATAACCATTGAGGACTTATTTTATCAACAAAAATAAAAGTTGACGTATTTTTTTTTGTCAGTTGTTTGTTGCAAACCATAAATTTTTAACTTCTGCCACGAGATCATTTTTTCTGACTTTCAGATTAATCTGTATTTCTCAATTATAATATTAGTAATAGCTTATAATTGTCAAGCATACTTACAATTGATAGTTAGTTTATTGCAGTATAAGTGGAATTAACCACTCTGATTGTATTGAGCATGATTCTGTTTATCCTGAATATTGGACGATTCCGATTCCTGCAACAGGAAGGTTGAACATTCTAACCAATAATTCAATTAATTTCTTAGCTAAATATTAACTGGAGTCTTAGTAATCAATTTAATTGGATTTGCTCCCACAATTGACATCATGTATTTTGATTCACATTTGCAGTCCATGGTTTATCTAAATTACAGTGTTATATTCGGAGACTAATTGATAATCCAAGCTGTAACTCTTTCTCGCTTCGAATTTACCGCAATACATGTGATTATTACATTAATCATTATTCACAACCAATACGGATAATGGTTTGTGACAAATATATGTAATCAATCATTTTTCACATACCTATTAGAACTAGGATTAGTTTAGTGTTAGAATATCAGCATATGAATTTTGACAACTCAATTGATTACAAGAAATGAAACTATTATTTGTCATCAGCAAAAAATTACAAGGAAATGAAATATTTACAATCAACTGTATCAAGAATTTACATCTTTTTCATAATTTAATCCAATAAAAATGTACCTTAATTTGAAAATATTATTTCATTTTTCCATTTCTTTCATGCAAGTTTTCATAACAATAGGTTATATGTATTTACAGAAAATAAATCTTTATTAGTTTTTTAGATTACTTTAGAGTGTGCCTAGGATGTAAAAGATCACCTAATGATCACCTTCCCTTGTTCAAAAAAACTTAAAAATCCTTATCGCTATGGAAAAATGAAAATTCTTTATGACTACGTTAAGAATAACTATATATTTTACATTTATATTCTTTCTAACAGTATTTTAATTTGAAAAACAGTTTACTATTATTACGAACATTTTTAATTTTTTAAGATATTTTTTATATTTTTCATACATTTGTATCAAAATAGAAGATGACGTAACAAAATAAGTACATATTGAGTTATGAAAGTCTGGGAATGAAAAGTAATTTCAGGCATCGTTTAACATTTTATGTCATTGGACGCTGTTGCATTCTTATTGTTATATTCTACATTGTCATTAACTACACTATTTATTGATAAAAAGTTTAAAGCAGTATAAATTATTAAGTTGAATATTTAAATACTTAAATAGTTCAAACTTTTGACAATTTATATATCTAAAATATTTTTCATGATTTTTAACATTGCTTAATTTCTATTATTTAATTAACATTTTCAAAAAATATAATAGAAAAATACTTAAAAATATAAAATGTTTTTTAAATAAGATGACTTTAAAAAATAAAAGTACAAAAGGTTTCATACAAATTAAAGCCTTTAAGCAATAAGGAATTCGAATAACAAAACGCTGTACAAATGGATCTAAAATATATGCTTGTAATTTTATTGTTTCACAAATTCTCCACTTGACATCCTTTTTACTCTATACACTCTAAGACTTTGCATGCGGCATATGGTGGACAGATTTGCACCATATATATGAGAACAAGAATCTCTTGAATCGCAGTTCTGATGGCACCTTTCAAATCAGATACTCTTTGGATTTCAGGTATCCCCACATCCAGAAATGCATTGGTGTCAGATCAAGAGTCTTGAGCACGTAAAATGGGAAATGTCAGAATATAACTCACCACATTGTTGACTTAAGGCACATTTGACTGGAGACGCTATATGTGATGGATTTTGCATCCACATTACTTCAGATATAGTATTTCGCCACAGCAATGCGGGAATCGCGTAAGGAGTTTACAGGTACAGATAGCGAGCACTCTTGATTGTACGCATTTGCAGATCACCTTTCTTCAAACAAATAAGGGCCGAAGACGAATGAAATGCGCCTCAGAGTGCATTAAATACAGGGTGATTAAAACAAACAAATTATCCCAACATTTGGGCCCCTAACTATCATACCATTCATATACTAGCACACATTATTATAAAAACATCATCATTTTTAATAAATTTATTATCAAGCATAATTAAAGAAAAAGCAATACTTTAAATTATTTTTATAATTTTTTTAAAAGGGTACTTAAAAACTGACTCATGCTTATTATCACATTCTTGCACCAATTTCAGCAAAAAAAATGTTATAAAATGAATATAGAACCAAAACTTTATAAGCATGTCATCATATTTTAGAAAATCTGGATTTAATTTGAATACATAAAAAAGAACAATACTCTTTAATTATAACAATAATTAAAAATTACTTATGTGCTAATGCAATTATTTCCAAATTCTCACATAATTTCTGCATATATATGTTAAATAGAGACTAGTTGATTTGGATAAACTCAATAGGCTTTATTAATAAAATCTCATGTTAAGCATTATTTTAAAAACGATACAAAAAATCTGAAATACTTCCTTTAATATTTCTATCGTTTCATGTACGCTATCTTACTATACTATTTACTATATATTAACAAAATATCTCTTACTAATACAAACTTTCTGATTTAAAATGAAATTTACGATTGCGTTTAGGTCATTTCCAATGGATCAGTAAATAAAGGAAATTTGGTGACACATTGCAAACATCGCCGTTAAACTCCGCTATAAATGGAATTAACGAATCTGGTAAATTGTTAGTGCTTAAAAGCATAAAGAAATGTTTTACACATTCATTAAAATTTAATAGAACGAAGTATTTGCTTTTCTTAAGGATAGTAATTATCACTTGTCAATGGCAAATAGAAATATATTTCAGTTAGATTTCATCATGCTTTTTTATTTTAGTTCATTTATATGTGCTGTTTGTGGGATCTTACTTTGAAATGGTAACTTTCATTTTACCACAAATTTCGGATAGTATCATATGACTGTGCTCTAGTGACAAAAAAATTTTATTACACAAAAATTCATATACACTCTTTAAAAAATCGAGTGGTTTTTCACCACTCGATAAGCGATTGATATTTTTTACTCCATAAAGATACAAAATGAATCCTTTTCTACTTAATTGGGTGGAGAAGTTTTGTTTCAAGCACTCCATCCCTGATTCAAAGCAATTTTCACTCTTTTTTTGACGTGTTCATGGCACAAAGCAAATGTGATTTGCTCTGATTGATTTAAATCATTACATGGCTCTATGCTTTCGGTTTAGTTTCGCTAAAAATGGAGGAATTGAGTACTCCATTTTGTAAAAGTTATCTATTAGAATATTTAAAATACATAATTGAACAAAACGGAGGGCAGAAACATTAAGGTAAGTCTTTATTTCTTATAATTAGTTGAATGACTAAATCAAATCTGCATATTTGTAATTTTTCACCATTACATAAACTTTTGTAATCGAAAGTGTGAATGAATGAATTCTATTGAATTCATATTCATGTAATATTTATAATATTTGAAATTTCTGATAAATTGATAACATTTAATAATATAACAATGTGTTTGGAAATTTTATTTTTTATTTCAAATACTATTTTCTGCCAAAATTTAATTTATTATTAATGAATAGTAAATTAAAATGAATGCATTTTTAAATTCTTTTATTTTCTAAACAATGTGAATATGATTATTAATTTTCTCGTTGATTTCCATATCCACAATGTATATTATAGAAATATTATATTTAATATAGTGTATTGCACTGAATTGAAACAGCGATTAATATCAAATATAACATTTTAGCAATGAATAAGAATAAATTTTTTCATAAATAAAATTAGAAGCTTTTTAATTTAAGTGTTAATAAAATATAAAGCAAATATTAATCTGCAGAATATCACTTGACCGTTTGTATTTTATTTATTAAATTTTTACTGACAATATGTCTTTTATTTATTAAAATTTCACTGACAAATTTTGATTTGATTGTTACTAAGTACAAACATTCGTAGATAAAACGAAACTGAATTATATTTATCAAAATTTATTAAATTGTATATTTTAGAAATTGCAGCTAAACATTTTGACGATGGAATTATAATTTATATTCGTATTTTATGATTGTCATTGTTATCTTCGAAGAAAAAAATTAAAAAAAATTATATAGCAAAAGTAAATTTTAAACATGGAGTTATTTTGAGGATGATGAAATGCAGTATAAGGAAGAAATGATTGATCTGGTATATTCTGTATAATACGTAATCAAAGTAAGTTTTATGAAAATTGAGACGATGTTAACTATTGTTATTACTGAAACTATTAATTTCCTTGTGCTTGCAAAATTTATTTAAAAGTTTGAAGTAATATTCTATGTTTATGTAAGAACGTGGTAACTTAATAATGTTTTTAAATATATTTTGAAGTAAAATTTTCAAAATTTTTAATTTGAATTTAATAGTTTAAAAAAAATAATTTACTTGACCATAGTATTTACATGTATAATGTTATTGAGTAAATGACATGAAAATTCAAATCAGTATTTTCAGTTAAAATCTCGTATTAAACTTTTTTGGTTTTAAAGTTGATTTTAAAATAATTAAAGGTAATTATTCATTAAATTATACGTTAATTTAATATTACTTGGTAATAAGCTTAAGAAATTTTAATAATGAATTTTAAATCAATTTTGAAGTATTTTTTTTACTTGATAAAGCTAAATCTTTATTAACTTTATAGTAAATTTATAATTCACTGAAAATTTTCTAAATTTTTAGTTTGAATTTAATAGCTTAAAAAAATAAATATCCAGTATTTATACACTTGACCATAAATAGTTTTTACATGTATGATATTATTGTGTAAAAACATATGTGTATATGTATGTATTTTTCCTTTCAGATAAAATGATTACAATTTGAAATGCCTTGTGAAATTCATTAAGAAAAATATTTGAACTTATGGATAAAATGTCTAAAATTAAATAACATTTTGTGATGAAAAATAGGCCATCTAATGATCTATTCTATTACAGAATTTATTTCACTAAGTATCCAAAATCGGCTGCTTTCAACAAAGCATTGGTAATATAAAATCTGTATTTTTTGCATATTTGATGAATTTTAAAATATTCTTGAAAGTTCTAAACTTTTATGTCAACATTATTTTCTAAAAATTTCACAATGACTTAAGCACACCAAAATTTGCAATTTCTTACATAATTTGTATAGCTGGGTTTGTAATACTAGAATATGAAAAATGCTGTGCATGAATTTCCAAGCTTTTTGATTGCATGTGAATAATAAGTTTTAAATTACTTTAATGCCAAAAAATTTAGTTGAAAGTTTACAGAGAAAAAGGTGTTTTAAAATAAAAATAGAAAAAAGATCTTATTGTAATTTTGATATTTGTTTAATGATTCCATGATAAAAAAGAAAGTAATTAAAATCCATATTTCACAAAATATGCAGTATTACTTATATCTTTTATTATATTGTAGTTTTCAATCTATTATTATATTGTCTTTTATTATATTGTAGTTGTATCTTAAAAAAATCATTTTATTTGCAATGTATTTGAATATTAGTGTATGCGATACAAGATCAAGGTTTAAATTCTTTTGTTGACATTTGTAAAAAAAATTATACATTTATTAAAAAAAATTATCTGTTTTTCAGTTACAGTTGATTAATTCAAAAATGCTTTAACTTTAGAAATAAATTTATGTATACATGTATATATTTTTTATTTAATGTTTAATAATCTATTTTGTAAATTATGATAGGGGCTATATCTATTTCATAATAAAGAAAAGCCCAAAATTATTTTGTATTTGTTTCATTGTATATCAATAATTTATCATTTTTGCCACATTCTTATAAAAATTTTCAAAAACTGCTAGATAATTATTAATTTAGTAACTTCAGTTACTAAGTTTTAATTAATTAATTAATGAGAATGTCATTTTTTAAAAAAATACTCTTGCTTTAAATTGCAATAAAAAGTTCTATTAATTTAATATAAATAATTATTCTCTTTATTACAGATAGATTTGAAATTTGATATTTAATATCCAGAAGTTGATTGTTTTCTTAGTAAATGTCCTGCATATTATGCTCCTAGAATAATATCATATGTTCAGAAACCTGTCCTATAAGATGGAATAAATATGTGAGAATTTAGGATGGCATATTTTTTAGGCTGAATATAATTTTAATACAGAATATGATTACATAGATATCAGAATACTTGTAGAAAAATAAGGCTTTATTTTTTGAAGCATTATTCTTATATAATTTCAGTGTTAAAGTTTATATAGATACTAATGAAATTGCAAATGCTATAGACATTTTAGTTATTATGCTTTTTTTCGTATTTGGTGAAGAGATCTTTAGAAGAAGAACAGCGCTCAAAAGTAGTCAATTATACTTTCTTGGTTGTGGTCAAAAGCAAGAACTGAAAATGAATTATGTTTACCTGAGAATAGTAATTTATTGATATAAAATATGAAAGAATAAAAAGCACTCAATGGTTTTTATAAATGTTATCATATTTTTAATGTTAGGTACGATGATAAACTTACTGTATTTTTAAATTAAAAAATGGTCCGGTTGGGACTTTAATTGAATTAATATATTCTTACTATAATCGATCAAGATCTAAATTTTGCAAAATACATGCATTAAAATGCATATTATCAATTTTATCCTTATTTTAATAGTATTCTTATTTTGTGTCATTAAACTGTCAATTAAAAAAATTAAGCTCCAATATTAATTTGATATCATAAGAATTATTGTATACATATTTTTATTTAATTTTTCTGCATTAAAAATTTAATAAATGTTTTTTGTATAATCTTACATTTTATTTTTAATTTCATTCTTAGTTTCATTGAAGTTATTTTCAGTTTAAACTAAACTTAGAAAATATATCATAAAACAAGATTTATTTGCAAAGATATAAGTCTGTTTTTGTTCAAAAAAATAATCTGTAAATATTTGTCCTTAATTTCCTGTAACTTCAAAAAAGCATATTATCAATATTAAAAAATAAATTTTTAGCTATACTTTAAATAAAGGATTTTTTCAAAAAAAAATTAAATTATATTTACTTATATAAAATATTTATGTATTTTTTAAATTGTATACAATTTGTATTAATAATGTTTGTAAAACTTAATTTTGTACTTATGGGCCCATAGTAAACTAAACTGAAAAATAAGTAGAGTGACGATTTTTTATTGAGAGCGCTACACTCATACATAAAACTAAATATATACTAGTAATGTAATAAATGGCTGAACAAATTTCTTAATATTGTATGTAATTTAAAAACCACTATAATTATCCAAATAAATTACAATGTCATATTCATTTGTACTGTTATATAATTGACTAAAGAAATCATATCTTTATATTGTAACTATCAAAATAAAACATAAATCCTTAAAATAAAGATTTCAAAACCTAATTTCTGCACTAAATTGTCAATATAAAAAAACCAGCAATACTTCTATAAAAGATTTTTCCATCTAATTTACCCCTTTAGACGATATGTTGTTACTTCTCTTAAAAGGAGTAATTTACCCACATCTTTCAAAAGAGAGAATTTCTATCTTAAAGATTGGCTGAGTTTTGTGACAATGAAAGAGTGAAATTTCACTCCTCCTGAGTGAAATCCACTGGATTATTTTAAGAGTGTATACGTTAAGAACATTTTAAAGAAAATAAGCCCTCGAAATTGAAAGTTAATTTTGGTTAGCCATTTACCTTCTTTTTGAAAAATAGTTCAGACCTTAGATTGGCTTTTTGATTCCCTAAATTTATGACTGCCTATGTAATTTGTAGTTTTAAGGAAATACTTTAGGAATATTTTCTGGCGTATTTATTATTAAAACTTTTGTTATATACTTATTTAACAATATTTTACAAAACAAATTCTAAAAGTATTTAAAATGTATAACAGTTATTTGTATATAAATTTAAATGTTGTTGTCGTCACTTGCAAGCAAGGCTGGCATTATGGGTTGCGCTGCTACACTTTTCCAACTGAACCATACTTTGGAGTGGAGTCCCAACTTCCTCAGTACACATATGCCACAGGTACCCGTTTATAGGGTAGGGTACCTTTCACAATCCATTCATAGAAGGAAAGGACAAATACAAGGTAGATAGAGAAAGTACATCCATGTCCGAGCCGGGATTCAAAACCAGGACTTCCCTATACGCAGTCAGGCATACTGACCACTAGACAATTTGGGTGGCAAAAATTTAAATAAAATATAATTAACAAATATAAATATATTTTCTTACTTAAATTCTATATACTTATTACAAATTTTTCATTCTCTATCTGAAACTGTTAAGATAATATTTAAAGTATCTACTTATATTTTCAATTATGATTTGCCTTCAACCTTGAAAACAAAAGACAAATGTTTTGAAGGAATAACAATACTGTTTACACTTATATAAGGCTATAATGATATTTTCTAATAACAGCTATGTTTTTACAATAAAATATATATTTTACAAAGCTAAAATGACCTCTAAAATAAAATATTCATGAGCAAGTTTCTCCTATTTCCTCAGTAACAAGTTTGTTAAAACTATTATTGCTAACGATGATTAAACTTTTGTTAAATCTATTTTGTATAGTTAAATTTGTGGAAAACGAAAATATTTTTTTAATGGTTAGCAATTATTTAAACAAATATTTGTTTCAGCAACACATCTTTTGTGGAAAAAATGATTAATAACTTGCATAATTTACCATCACGGTCTCTGTTTTAACTCTCTGTATAATCTCTATAGCCACTCATACGCAACACAGAAATTCCATTGTGAAGGATATAATAGGATTTAGAAGCTGATTAATTGTTTCTGGGTTGCCACATTAACAACGCTGAATCAGGGATAATCTTTGGTTGAATCAGGTGTAATTATTTTTCATTACAATACAGAGTAATGTCGCTGACAGGATTCAGGATGAATTCTGTCAGAGAGTTGTCAGAATTGTTTTCTTCGGTATTATGAAATTAAAATATTTATATGCAATCAGATATACACTTGGGTTCAAGTAAATGCATCCTAATTTAAAATTAAAAATAAATTATTTAGATCAATATAAATAAAATCGTTTTTTAGAAGTAAAAATTTAAAAATTAAATAAAATAATGTCTAGAATTTAAAGATTCACCATATATTAAATGTATTTTTTCTCAAAACAACTTTATAACGTTTCGTAAAAAATTAATATTGAGTAAAGTTTATTTAAATTATATATCGTTATTTTTGTAATATATGCATGTATATGATAAAAATCAGTAAAATTAAAAGAAATAATTTGGAGTTTGTAAAATTGTCTTCTCAGCCATATACATTTCTAAAGCCATACAATTTTACTGTATATAATGCCATAATGAAATCTGATTAAATAAGATTTTAAGGAATGATAAAACTTTGTTTGTATAAAATAATCTACATAATCATTCAATCATTGCTCAAATTATTTTAAAGATGATTTTTTATAATTGTAGCTAAATATTAAATACCAGCTTCTGCATATGTCTAACTATAATAAATGAAAAAATAACAATAATAGTAGTTGATGCAAAAATACAAGTCTGTTGAATAGGGATTCATAAATGATTTGATGAAAATACAAAAGAATGTGGAAGGTGTACATTATATTTAATACCTATATACAAAAAAAATAAAATTCTGGTTAAGAACGCATGACTATGTTTCTCTAATTTTCTCACAAAAATAAAACTTTTTAAAATCATTTAGTATTCGTTATATCTGATATTATAAAATTTAACAAATGATAAAACAGTTATAAATAGTTATTATCAATTATCATATTAATTCCAAATGAAATATAATACTACATAAGCTAAAGATGTATGGAAAATAATATTAATATTTATATATTTTGTAATACATTGTCAGAAATAAACATATATAAGAACATTTCTTTTAACTTTTTTAATTTAAAAATAAATTTATTACAAATGCTTTTGTATTTACCTTTTTATAATTTTTTTATATTTACAAGATTTATTGGTAGTTGTAATGCCTTTTTATAAAACGGAATGAAAAGATAATTTTTTATAAATGAAATGAATGAAATAAGATTTTTGTTTATCAAAAAGATATTTAATGTTTTCCAATGAAACTACTTTTTCTGATATCAGTGCATTTACGCTGCTAACAAATATGACTGCTATCAAGGAATAAGATGAAACAAATAATTATTTTCTGAAGGTATAAAACAAATTTTCCTCCCTTAAAGCATTTTAAACTCTCCTAAATAGCTACATTTCTTGTTCAATCTATGATAAATATATCAAATTGCATGTAAATCAATTTACACAAGTGAACTGCAAGATAAAAACAAATTAGACATTAACTATGGTGATAAAAAAATCTCAAAGTAAATCAAGGAAGGAAAATTAGTTTCAAAATTAAAACACATATTTTTTTACAGTAGATAATTCATAAAACCGCTATTTATGAATGATAAAATTTGATAGTAAAAAGATCATATTTTTATGAGAAGAAATGCAATGAAAAATCAAATCAGAAAAGTCTTAAATACTTTAAAAAGTGAAAAAGTCTCAATTTTATTAAGCAAACTTTTTGTTCAGAATATTAATAATTTCTCTTGCTTAAAAATGCATGAATGAAAAACATATATTATATAAACAAACAATTTAAAATTTCATTATATAAACAAATTATTCATTATATAAACAAACAATTTAAAAAATGAGCTATTCCTAGTAATAGTTTCTATAAAAAATGTATAACAAAGAAAAATAAAAGAAAATATTTTAGGAAAAATTTACTCAACTTTGAGACAAGACTTGAATTAGAAAAATGTTTTCTATTTATATTTTAAGAAGAATGCATATCAAGCATATTTTTTATGTAAGTTCAATCAAAGATTTTAGATTTATTATTTTTTCTTTATACCAGAAAAAAATCTGATTTTATATTGTTATAATTTTTTTTTCTCATTAAGAACTTACATGTTCATTTTGCTGTAATTGTATTGGAATTGTAAGTATTTTTAAGCTAGCGTTCACACACACAATAATTAAATCAGGAAGCAAAAGTTTATAATTGAATAAAAAATGTTTTAAATATATGCATAGTAAAATATTTTCTTGTACTCACTGATTTTTTAAGAAATTCATTTTATTCAATATGCTCAAGTTTCATAGCATTCTTATATTGCAAAAGTTGACATGTTTTGTCAAATGATGCTGAATATATCAAGCTTTTAAAATTGAAATAATTATTATTGTTGGCATTAAAAATTTCAAAACACATATTAAACATAGATTTAAACATAATTTTAAACTTACGTTACATGCTTAAATAAAAAAATGTATCGTAAGTGCTCAATTTGTAAATTTTACAATAAAAACTTAAGTTTTTTTAGTTTAAAACACAAACTAATTTCATTCTGAAGATTCATGAAAAGTTTAATATTTTTATCATATTTTAAATGTATTCAAAAAGTTGTTTTTTGTCTCAGTTTCATCATGAAATTGTAGATTTTAAATTCTGCAAAACGTTCACGGTAAATTTCAAATTTATCTTAAGAACAGAAATGTGATTATTTATCAGACATTTTAGCAACTTATATAAAACTTATATTTACCAGTCTAAACTAAAAAGAATTCTGTTAAAATTATCTCGATAAAAGTAGTCTTGAGAGTCCTCACCTGATTGAGCATTATTTGGTGTAGATTGTTTCTATTGATACCAAATGACCTTCGTTTTTTCTTATATCTTATTTTTTCTTCAAATTATTAAATCCATGTTGTGTTTAGCAGTAGGTAAATTCACAAAATTCCCTGTAAATTATTAATCACTCTCAAGGTTGTTTGCGTATGCTCACTTATCCAGAAATAAATTGAAATTTTACGAGGTTACTTTCTAGAATTTTAAATGCTTGTAATCATATGTAGAAATCCTAAAACTGGTATAAATATCTTCTCAAGACTCTAATCTATATAGTTGAGATTTCTGAATGAAAAGCTTATTATTGGTGTAGATAACATTCAAATTTCATTATAATTCGCAAAAAAAGAAAATGGGTATTATGCTTTGCCTGTTCCAAATTGGTAAATTTTTTTAAATTTAGCTTACATATTCTTGGAAGATCAGTTTCCTAAAACATTTACATGGGTTCAATTTCTAAGAAACTCTAAATGGAGAATAATATATTCATTGTTATATTGTATGTTTGCAAAGGTATTAGTATCAACAAATAATTTGAACATCAAACCCCATCACTTATATTTATATGACATAAAACAGATGAAGAAAAAATGTTGAAAACATAAAAGAACAAAATAAACACCTTGAATAAAATAATTGGATTTATAATTATTCATAAGGATTATATATTAATATTTTACTTGTATTAAACTACTTGCCTCATCTTTTTAGGTTGCTTTAGATTCTTATTTTTATATTGTACTTTTTCCCATTTTAATATTTTGCAACGTTGAAAAATGAGCTCAGATCCAGAATCATCAAACGAACTTTTCATTTTAAAGATTAATAATTCCATAGCATTTTATAATTGATCGATATGCAATAAAAAATATTTATTTTATTTCTCCATATAACAGCCAAATAATAGCCATTTCTCCATATTTAGCCATATAAGGACTATTTTATAAGCTCGGCAAGGAATTATTTCTCTCTCAAGATATATTTTGAAAATATTTTAATTTAAATATTTAACAAAACGAAAAAGGAATTTGATTCTTTATCTTCTATCATTTTGAGTTCGAATGTGCTCGCACACTCACGACCAATTTATATGCTGAATTGATAAAAAAGAAACGAACTAAAGTAAGGAAACACGTTTATAAATCTTAAATGTAATTTGTCCGCCCATAGAAAATGATAGGTATTTTGCGTGCCAAGAATTGAATGAAACAAATTTCCACTTCCTTAATATTTGCTTTTCAAAATTCTGGATTTGTCTAAAAATTTCACAGTTCCTTAAAGTTTTAAAACAAATAAATAAATTTACTTTCCATTTGTTTCCGATCATAATTGACAATGACTTTAGAAATGAAACAGTTTCTTTACGTTGCGTGTTTTTTTGTTACATTTTGTATAACTTTCAAAGTGAAAAATTTAAATAAATTCTTTGAAATTTTCTTCATTTCATTTCAAGAATAAAATATCGTTTGCAGATGTGACTACGTGAACAGATTTCTGTATTAATTTTCTTGTTTGATCTCAGAAAGGCGTGATTTATAGAATGGTAAAATTCATGTACGCAGTCGAAATAAAACAAAATATGCATGTATTTTGATATAGAATTCATTTCTTTGATACATATTTTCCTCACTGTTTTTATTTTATTTCCTAAATTTTTTCTTTGATTTTTGTGAAATTTCCATACGCTAATAGTTTTATTTTTTCTCTGAAAGAATTAGGTTCTTAAGTTTCTTCTGAGTTTGGAATATAAATTTTTAAATAAGATTTTCTAAATTGAATTATTTTCTTTGTCTTTAGCATTCAGTGATTCTCAGTTTTGGAAACTTTTAAGAAACTTATTTTAAAGATTACAGAGAATAACAAATCTAATAACTTGTTCTTTACACATAAATATATTCAGAAATTTATGAATTTTAAATTTTAAGTGACATAATATTTTTAAGTAAATTATATAAGACTTGTGATTTATTTAAAATGTTAATATGTGCCCATAGTAAATTGTGAACCTCTTTGAAAACAAATAAATATGATTATAGTTTAAAATAATACAAATTAAGACATTTGAAAAATATTTAATAATATTTATATTCATTTTTCATCCAACTTTTAAATTTGTATTCCACAGTTAATTTTATTATGATTCAAAATACACAAGAAAAGTCTACATAATTGTATTAGTGTTTGTGATTAATGCTTAAGGGATTTGAAACCCTAAGCTAATTGATATTTATTTTTAAAATTTGATTTAAAAGACTAAGCTGATTGATATTTATTTTTAAAAATGGCAAAAATCTGTTCAAAAATTAATGAATCATTTATTTTTTGTTATCTTAATGACGGTGCAACATGAATAATTTTACTCAATGTTAACCATAAAAGGAAAAACATTATCAAGTTCTTATATTTTGATATCGATTTCATCAAGATAGTATATTTAAATTTATTATGTTTTAAAATGATTTGAAACATTTTTTTATGATATAAAAAGCATCAATAAATGTTTTTATTGATAACAACTAGAATTATTTGTATTTTTCATTTTATTTTAAAAAAAGCATTAATACTAAACATGGTCTTAAAATGTTAGAAGATTTACATATTTCATCAGATTATATTATGGATAACGACATCATCCACCAGAAGTGTCTATTTAATTGATAAGCACTTAGTTTCGTTTAATTATCTTTGGAATCTTGGAATTCGCCTTTGGAATCTTTTTAGATATTTGCACTTGTATTTAATCTCATGATTATCTGAATCTGATTTAAGATTAAATCCTTCTTTAGGAAGACTTCCTTAAGGATTTGACGAGTAGGGTTAAAAATAAAGGTAAAAACATGTCGCAGAACTTTTTTCCTTTAATATCAGTCTTTAATAAATAACCGAATCAGACTAATTGTGATCACTAATTAACTACCATGCTTATAAAATAACAACAATATATTACTATCTTGCGATTATTTATTTATTTTGTTGTGAAATTATGTAAAAAAAAATCATTTTCATAGTTGTTTCAGATGTCTTTACGTGTTAATTGCTAAAATTTTGCTGTTTGTACGATTAATTGCGTCTAGATGACACACCATATAAAAATATCTGCAGATAATTTTTTATCATCTTTTAAGTAGTAACTTTGTTTGTTAACCTTTATTTATAAACGTAATTTCATCATAGGCTTAAAATTTAATTCAATTTTCTACAGTTTACTGCAGATTGTTTCACGCATATTTATTGTTCTACGTATTTTCAGTTGTTATTTTAAAATATTATTCTAATATGTCAGTCTGCAATGTAATCATACTAGAAAATTCTAGAATTCAATTCTAAAAAACTTTCATATAAATGACAATTTTTTTTTCTTATCAGTTTTGTGTAATTTCCAATTGCTGATGAATTTGCAATATAAGCTATAAGGCAAAAATATTTTTATCGGATTGTAAAAATTTTCATCAAGAAAAAATTGCATTGAAGGAAAGTAAATTTATTATAAGCACAAACGGAACTTTTTAGAGATAAGTATAATAATTTCTTTTAGTTAACAAATATTAATTTGTTTACTTAGTTTGGAATAATATTTATTTAAACATGAAATCAACTTATGTCACATGAAATATGTTATGTTGCTTACATGAGTCAACAATAGTATTTTTTATCTAGAATCTGCTAATTTTAATACACTGTATGATGTTAATTTTGCTTACTTTGAATAAAACTGGTGTTAATTTTAGTTTTTTATGAAGTTATTTTGCTACGTTTCATTGAGTCAATATTCATTAAATATTTTCTATTCAAACCTGAAGTGATCTTTATCTTCAAAAGCTCTTTTATAAATATATTTTTATAAGGTATAACCCATGTTCTATTACTATATTTTACTAACAATATTTTGCTTTAAAAAATTTATATAATCTTCACATATTGTGGCTTTTATATGCTGTGATGGAGTAATAGTTTCACTACCTAATAACAAAAAATTATTCAGAAAATCCTGAAATAAAATTTTTTATCACAAAAAAAAGAATATTTGCTGTAAATTTTGAATTAGTCCTTTAACTAATTCTAACAATTATACGAATTATTTATTATAATATTAAGTATGTTTTTTTTCGGATTTTAATACTCTGTTTTTTATTTCCATGCATATGAGAAAATATGAATTTTTATCACCTAATTCTATAAATAATTAACATTAATCTTATAAGTATTCAAACATAACAAACGTTAAAGAGGCATTTGTCCTGTAAAAAGTTTCACTATATCGAAAATTATTTCTTAAGATATTAAATTTGTAGTATATTTTCCAGATAAATATAGTAGAATCACTACTTAATTCAGATTTTATTAGGCGTGATATATATATATATATTTACTACACAACATTTATTCAAATTTTAAATTATTTATTCAATTTAAAGCTTATTGATTTTTTTGTTATCATTAAAGGTCACTATTTAGTAAGATTTTATTCCAAATTTCTATTTATTTTCTGAAAAAAGTCTTTATTAAATTTAAAGTGACTTTTCATAAAAATGAATTTAAAAAATTATTAATTAAACATTAATGAAAAAAATAATTCATATAAAATTACAATCTATGGTATTCAATTGAATATTTAAAAAAAGAAATAGTACAAAATATGAAGAAAAATCCAAGAAATTTTATAATATATTTATGTTTATAAAATTATTAGCTGTTGGACATGAATTCAAGAGAATTCTCATCAATTATGTCAGAGAATGCATAAAAATTTCCTTTTTAGAAGCTTGTCCATAAAATAACTTTATGGGATAAGGAAGTCAATGTTACATTTTAAAACCTATTAGATGGTATAAATACTTTCGTATAAAAGATCATATTAAAATTTATAACTTGAAATTCATGGTAAATTTGCTTAGAAATTATGCGTAAAAACCATCATTTCAAAAAATAAGTAAATAAAATTTTAATATATTTCTTTTTAATAAAAATATTGTATAGTAAGTGCTCAAATAACGATATAAAAATAAATATGTCATTTAAGCCTATATTCATTTCCATTATGAAGATAAATACAAAATTATATCTTTTTCAAAGGATTTACGAATTTATTCTTATTATTTACACTTACAAAATTTCACACTTTTTAAATGTATTTTAATCTAAGATTTTTCCTATTCTTTAATCTTATTATATGCATAAAATATATATTTGTTCATACTTAACGCCATTAAAAATTTAAATTTCTGAATTGAATATGCTTCAATTTCACATTGTATATGTAGTATGTACATATACAATGTGAAATTGTATATATGTAGTTTCAGTGTTTCATGTTTTCAGGAAGAATTCCTTTCTGAAAAATAATATTCCTTCTATGATTAACATTCAATATATTATTTAATGGCTTTTTCTTATAAAATTAGGTAGAAAATTCTAAATCGTCACAACCTCCTAGCATAATCTAACAAAATAATAATTTTTTGTACATTGAATTTCACATCATTGCATTTTATTGTTTTATTAAAATAATAGGATGCTTTTCTCCATACCTAGTGTTATTATTGTCATCACATTTTCAAAAAATATTGCTAAATTACTTTAAAAATGTGTCTAACACATAAGTTCTGTATATTATTCATAAAAAGTCAGATTTATGGCTCAAAAACAAAATTTTTAACTTATTTTCTACATTGATACTGCTTTTTATTTATTTATTTCATTTTTAATTTTCTTTTGTCTGCAAAAAACACTAAAAATATTAAAGATTCTTTTTCTTTCAATTTTTCAAATCACGTCTTATTACGGAAAGTATTGTAAAAAACGTGACATATAAAATGTTCTGTGAATTAGTTTTCCACACATTCCTAGAAAGAACACGCCGGAAATTTGAGATGTAAATCTTCCATAAGAATCAGCCTGAGGCAATTCTTGACTTTGAAGTTCATGCGCCATCTGATGTTTGAATTCATCACTATTTTTTCCGCATGCTGCCAAATTTTTCTGAAATACATCTTGCATTTTTTATGCACGTTATTCTGGTTTTTGGAACGGATAAGTTATTTCTAAGAACTTTTTCTGAAACTTTCTAAAATTTGGAATAAAATCATTTGAATTTGAATAACTGAGAAGTTGGGTTTTTACTCATGTCTGTGACAAATTTCTTAAAGAACGAACAAAAAATTATATTCGCCTTAATTTAAGTAGAGCAAAATAACTACTTCATATAATAACATTTTTATAGTAGTAAAATGTTATTTATTAGTTTTTAAAGATGTTTAGTGCTATTGATTACAAAGAATGAAAATGTCTTGACTTAAAAACTTTTATGATTAAAAGCTTACAAAAAAAAATCCTGCATAATTGAATTTATTTTTAAATATAATTTTGTTTAATTTTTAATTGACGGTTAATCATTTGAAAAGATAATGATATAATCACTCAAGTAATATTTTTGTATTGGATGCACATTAATTAACTGGAATAGTTCATTCGGTATGATCAAGCTATCTTTTTTACTTCATTATATTTTGCCTTTTGATATAAATATACTATTTATGATTGAGTAACAAAACGACGTTCTAAAATTATAAATGTTACTTTTTAGACGATTATTAGGATAATCAATTCATTATGTTCTTTAAAATCTTTTTTATAAATTTCTTTTTATTATTTATAAAAGAAATACCTATTCACACAGTTTATCTATCATAATTCCAAAACTTTTATAAATTAAACTAAACTAAGCCATGGGTACGACAGCCCATATATGGGCCAATGCTGACCACGACCATATCTGTTTTCAAGACCCATTGTCTGGAGAGCGAGGTGCAAGTTGTAGATAGGAGGTTTACCTAACACGAAATCCTCAATGTTTAATTCCTAAGTACTCTTGGTATTCAGATTAACGACCCACTGACGGATAAAAGACAGAACTGACATTGCCCAGACAGGATTAAACCTCAAACTGATGCCTTAGAGGGGCGAAGCTTTTCTGCTTGGCCACCGGGCTTCATTTCTATAAATTACCTCTGTTAAAAATCTCCTGCTTTCAGATTAACTAGTTAATTTGTCAGCTTCAAAATTTTAAAATTTTTCCTGTCTTACATTAGTAATTAGTAATTTTTTCACAAAAATATTTGGTAATTCATTTTTAAAATATAAGATATAATTTCTAATAATTCACTTATAAACATCGTAAACTTTTTATTTTATGTTCCTTTATTGAAAAACCTCATGAGGTTTTCGGGTTTTTCTCTTTGCGACAAATGTATAAGGCTCAATTTATAAAAAAATCAATTTTTAATGATTAATTTTATTTAATCATTAATTTATTAAAATAAAATAAATTACTAATCAAATAACTAAGAAAATTTTTAAAATGAAATAAAAATGAATTGTTAATAACATGATTATCTGAGTGTATGAAAGGATTTCAGATAATCACTTTTATATTCTAAGCCCATTTCATTCTGGGTTATTTTAGAAAATGAAATAAAAATACATATTTAGTTTCATTCTTAATAAAATGCATTTTTTTATTAAGCTTAACAAAGAAATAACTATTTTATAAATTTTGTAATACACTGATGAAAGAAAATAGTTTTAAATAGAAACAATCAATTTATTATCTACTATTTACATCTTTTCAAAATAATAAGACTGAAACTCACTTGTAAAATAAAATAAATAATAGTTTAGTTTTTGCACTTGTCTCTAAATAAATTTAAATAAGCATAACTGAAGAAGTTTCTCATATCGCGTCACTAAAATCATCGATGCCAGTTTGTCTCCTTATCACATAAAAAAAATATGGATTTCATTTGCCAAATTATTTAAGTAATAAACATTATTTCAATAGATATATGAACTAAAAATTCTATTTAATAATGAAATTCTACACACAAAAATTGTGAATGTAGAATAAAATCTATAATTAATAATATGCCTCATGATTCTGCATTTTAGCGATTATTACATACACATGCATGCATATATATATAAATTTTCATATTTAAGAACAAATTTATATTTAAGAACAAAATAATCCAACAATCAAGAAAAATTTTAAAAATCAAAATTTGGAAATGCAGTTATTTTACACAAAAGAAGTTAAAAACAGTTTTTTGAGACGCAAAGGCAAAAAAAAAAGAATGTTCTACTAGATCTAACTAAAGTCAGCATAAACTAATGCAAAAAAAAGTTTAAAATATCAGATTTCGAATATCAATTTTCTGATCGTTGATTGAAAAGAGCAGCTGCATCAAATGATAGTAGTTAAAATTGCAAATATAAAAATACTTTCGTTAGCATATTATTTAGTGTGTAGTATTTAAACTCCTGCTGTAACGTGGAAAACACCATTAACGCATTGCAAGCACACCGATGATATTTTCTACATTGATCAAATGAAGTTAATAAATTTGAAACATGGATCTCGAATTGTTTGAATCTTTAAAAGTAGGAAAAGCACAATATTAGCTTGAAATCTCTTAGAATCGTTCATTAATAATTTGAATACTAAATTGCAGTGATATATGGCTGTATTTGCAAAACTATACCGTATGGGATTACCAACTGATAAAGATAATATTCAGAAGCATAATTAATTAATAATTTCTTATCTCTTTCACAAGTGAAATCGCTAAAGTCTTTTGTCTCAATGTATGCAAATTTAGTCAAAAAGAGCTTGCTTTTAAATTTCGTATTTTCTGAATTACCTATTAGACGTAGGATTTGTAACATTGATTTGAAAATACCACCATACAAAAGCATTAGAAATATCTATTTCTAAGGTTAATAGATTAATAAATAAATATAAATCAAGCAATAAACAATTTAAAATGCCATAAAATTAATTTTGAGTAATGGTTACTTATAAAGTTAGCTTGATAATGCTTCAAAGATTTGACACAAAGTGTGTTTTGCTTTGAATTCACACTTTTCTGTAAGAATATTTTAACTGCAATCATAAATTTATAATTCTTTATTGTTCTATATTACATTCACATAAATTTATTTATTCTCTTCATTGTGATGGTAGGATTTTTTTATTAATTTTTCATGAAAGGATATTAATTTTTACTAATCTGTTCCTTCGTCTTCTGGTAAGTATAACGAAAAATTCAAAAGGACGATCACATTTCTCGAATGGATTTTTTTCTATGCTAAAAAGGTTTATATTTTTAAATTTCTCAGTTTATTTAGCTTTTATAAAAGCAATTCTTGTGCCATTTTTCTTAATTTTAACTACCAATTAATGCAATTTTTATTCATTTCATTTCAATAGTCATTCCTATGTATACTTTGCATTTATAAATCGTCAACTACATCGTTGAAAATCGTAAAAAAAAAATTTAAAAAAGCAGCAGTGTGAAAATATTTGAATAATTGTATGATTGAAGAAAATTGTGAATTTTGTTGTTGGTACATTTTAGTGTAATTCCATTTTAGTTAAAATTTCATTTTAATATTTACATTAAAAAAAACTTATTATAAAAAAAAACTTGAAGAACCTAATGTTTCATGTCA